>CM060092.1:13582588-13816725 GCA_030522485.1 Stenchaetothrips biformis | reverse complement strand
CCGATTAGGTTGGGTGGGCAGCGTCTTGCTTTCGTTGTTCGCCGCGAGATGGCGCTGTTAGCAGTGAGCGGCGCTTTTCTCGCGGTAGTGGTGTCTGCCACCTATTGGGTTGGGTGGCTAGCGTCCGGATGTGATGTCTGGCCGCTAGGTGGCGCTGCGGGCAGGCGGGAGTGCCTCTCTCGCGGTGCCAGTCTTTGTTACCGATTAGGTTGGGTGGGCAGCGTCTTGCTTTCGCAGTTTGCCGCGAGATGGCGCTGCTAGCAGTGAGCGGCGCTTCTCTCGCGGTAGTGGTGTCTGCTACCTATTGGGTTAGGTGGCTAGCGTCTGGATGTGATGTCTGGCCGCTAGGTGGCGCTGCGGGCAGGCGGGAGTGCCTCTCTCGCGGTGCCAGTGTTTGTTACCGATTAGGTTGGGTGGGCAGCGTCTTGCTTTCGCAGTTTGCCGCGAGATGGCGCTGTTAGCAGTGAGCGGCGCTTTTCTCGCGGTGGTGGTGTCTGCCACCTATTGGGTTGGGTGGCTAGCGTCTGAATATGATGTCTGGCCGCTAGGTGGCGCTGCGGGCAGGCGTGAGTGCCTCTCTCGCGGTGCCAGTCTTTGTTACCGATTAGGTTGGGTGGGCAGCGTCTTGCTTTCGTTGATCGCCGCGAGATGGCGCTGCTAGCAGTGAGCGGCGCTTCTCTCGCGGTAGAGGTGTCTGCTGCCTATTGGGTTGGGTGGCCAGCGTCTGGATTTAATGTCTGGCCGCTAGGTGGCGCTGCGGGCAGGCGGGAGTGCCTCTCTCGCGGTGCCAGTGTCTGTTACCGATTAGGTTGGGTGGGCAGCGTCTTGCTTTCGTTGTTTGCCGCGAGATGGCGCTGGTAGCAGTGAGCGGCGCTTCTCTCGCGGTAGAGGTGTCTGCTGCCTATTTGGTAGGGTGAGAAGCGCTTTCCAGTATTTTCTCGCGAGATGGCGCTGCCGGCTGTTGTGCGGCGCCTTGCTCTCGGTGGTGGTGTCTGCTACCTATTTGGGTTGGGTTGCTAGCGTCTGGCTTGATGTCTGGCCGCTAGGTGGCGCTGCGGGCAGGCGGGAGTGCCTTTCTCGCGGTGGTAGTGTCTGTTACCGATTAGGTAGGGTGGGCAGCGTCTTGCTTTCTTTGCTGGCCGCGAGATGGCGCTGTTAGCAGTAAGCGGCACTTCTCTCGCGGTGGTGGAGTCCGCCACCTATTGGGTTGGGTGGCTAGCGTCTGGATCTGTTGTCTGGCCGCTAGGTGGCGCTGCGGGCAGGCTGGAGTGCCTTTCTCGCGGTGGTAGTGTCTGTTACCGATTAGGTTGGGTGGGCAGCGTCTTGCTTTCGTTGTTTGCCGCGAGATGGCGCTGGTAGCAGTGAGCGGCGCTTCTCTCGCGGTAGAGGTGTCTGCTGCCCATTTGGTAGGGTGAGAAGCGCTTTACATCTGCATATTCTCGCGAGATGTCGCTGTCGGCTGGTAGCGGCGCCTCGCTCTCGGTGGCAGTGTCTGCTATCTAGTGGGTTGGGTGGTAAGCGTTTGATAGACATACCTTGGGCCAAGGTGGCGCTGTACTCTATCGAGTGGTCAGTACCTGCCTGTGGAGTTTTAAACTTAGGTAGTGCGGCCCGTGGTGGCCGCTGCCTATTGTGGTGGGTGGATGGGAAGCGTATAAACTTACTTGCCTGACAGGTTAGGATGTGAGGTGGCGCTGCCTTCAATCCTTAACCGACGTTTTTTTCTTAGAGTGCTCCGTGAGTCGGGTCAGGGGGAGGAAGCCTTCTGTGTTGTGGTCATGCAAAGAGGATTAGTGCCGTGGCGCCCTGTTTACGACCGCTGGCTCCAGCGGGGCCGCCGACGATGCCTCTGCGGCCGCGCCCGTCCTTCCCAGGGCGCACTAGACGCACCGGGCCTCGCCACTCCCCTAGCAGCTCGAGCAAAGCGACTCGATTTTCTGAGATTTTATTTTGCGTTTGGACGTAACAAAATAATAAATATCCCCAGATTTTATTCCGCCATACCAGACCCCGGCCGCGTCGAAGGCAGCGCGTTCCGCGCGGTATGGGGTGGAGGGTCGAGAGAGCGCGCGTGTGTAGGGGGAGAGGGGTCTTTTCTCGGCGTGGGGCTCAACTTTGCATCTGAATGGTTTCTGAATATAGGCGCGTCGAGCCGAGTCGCGCAGGGGCATACCTCGCATGCAGAGCCCCGCCCTGTCCTGCCCTGCCCCGCCCCGCCCTGCCCCGCCCCGCCCTGCCCCGCCCCGCCCCGGGGCCTTGGCGTTCATCCTCTGCGCGGGTCGGGGATCGGCAGGCAGACAGGCGGTCCGCCGCACTCCTCTCCTCGGCAGCTATTCGCCGCCCTTCTCTGCGCTCTGCTGTCCTGGCCAGGAAAAGTTGGAGTCGCTCGGGGCGCGTCTCGGCGTCGCCGTGTCTTTTGGCGCGCACCTGCCGCGGACCTCTCTCGCCCTCATCACGGTGGAGTAGTTGCCCCAATGCGGCGGGAAACAGACCTGCCCGCCGAAGCTTCTCCGCAGAGAGAAAACAGAAGAAACCATGAAACTTTTTTATTTCTGCTGGAAGAGAAATGACGCCCTGAGCTCCGGTTGGTTGCGGGAAATTTGATGACGGGAGCGATGAGCACAGGTCGGAAACGGTTTGCCTCTCTCGGTTTTCTCTCTCTCCATCTCTTATTTTCTCCCTGTTGCTCGTTTTTCCTGCAGGCCAGCGCGCGTCAGCCCGTCGTTGCGCTTTTGTCGTGCAGCACCTTTGTCGACCTTTGTTGGCTTTTCGCTCTATTGTTGCGTCTTTGTTGCGTCGGCGCTGCTCGGCGATGGGGCGTGTCGTGTGCGTGCGCGTTTTCCTTTCTCTTTTCCTTGCACTTGTCTCGGTCCAGTTTCATCCTCCGCCCTCTGGCGGCCGTCTCCACCCCGCTCCTGCCGCCGACCGCGCTAATGGCGCTCATTGCCAGTCTCTTGGTTCGAGACCGCAGCCGCACGGCGCTTTCTGTCTCTCTCGCACTCCTAGGCGTCCCACTGGGTTGCGAGGGAGACAGAGCGGCGAGACGCCGTCAGCTGCCTCACTTCGTCCAGTCAGTGTGCACCCTCAACTCCAGTCACTTGCCTTGTTTCAGTCTAGTCACTGAAAAAGCCGGCGCAACAACGTAACGTTACCCTAGTTGCAGCATTTTTTGTTACGAATTGCTAGATGTTTTTCATCTAATCAAAGTAGAAGTTCAGTCTAGTCGACAGTCAGTGTATACACCCATTTCCGAAGTGAGGTGCCCCTCCCCTCGGCGGGCACCGTGCTGTCAGTGGTGGCGACGGGTGGCGACCAACTCGGGGCGGTACCTCCCTGCGCCATCGCTCTGTCTCTCTCGCGCCCCCACGGGACGTCCCACCAGAGCGAGGGAAACGGCGCGCACCACTGTTTGGAATCGGCCCACTATGCTACCCGCCGCTTCATCCTGTCTGTCCTCGTCCTCCCCGCGGACCGCTTCCCTCGCGCTGCGGGGAGAAGCGAGCAGACTCCGCGTCCAAAATGCCCTGCTTTCCGTCTTCGTTAAAACTTGTTCCCGCGGTCGGTCGGCCCGCGGGGAGGGGCGGGGCGGGCAGGGCTCGCCGTGTGCCCAGCGGGCTGCCAGCCTTCTTCTCCTCCTCGGCGTAATGAACAAGTTTATCAACGGCGAGGCATAATTGTATCAACGTTGTCGGCGTTTACGGTGCCCAGGCTCGTAACGCAGCGTCGAGCGAAATGGCGGCGCCGCGGTGCCGCGCCGCACTCGGCGATGGTCCCCGACAACGAGGCGAGGCGGTGACGAACTGCGCGCCGACGAGCCTCTCGACGTGGGCAGGGGAGGAGCCGCGGGGCGCATGTTATATCGGACGAGCCTTTTAGGAGACCGTTCCGGGCGGCGCGTGAGAGCCTCTCTGGACCGCTGTCCGTCTCGCACCCGTACGCAGCGAACCGCGAGTTCGAGAGAGAGACGCGGCGCCGCTGCTCCGCATGGCCTGCTGCTCGGCTCCCTTGAGGCGCGCGTCGCGGCGGCACGGCACCGCATGCCGCCGAATGCGCTCCTGCTCCTCGAGTGCGCGATGCTCCAGTGCATTATTTATCCAGGCCGCTGCGGGCGAACGGCCGGCTGATGCTGACACGCCGGTTTAAGTGCGCAGTGCACGTCTTTTGTGGGTTGGCGAACCGCGCGCGGCGCCACGCGGCGCTGGCGGCAGAGGTGGTTCTTTACGGGGGGGCCTTTGAGTGCTGCAGCGACATTAAACACCGGCCAGGTGGAGCTGGAGTCCGCCCGGCGCTGCGCGCTGCATTATTCAAAGTTCCTAATTAGTCTTTCGGTCTTTTGTCGGAGGATTAAACGAGAGCGGCCGAACTCTATTGCCTGACCCGCAGCGGCAGCGCCGAATTGCGCTCATTTGAATTTTCCTAGTGTCCCTGCGCCCCTTCCTCGCCCTTCGGCCCCTCGGTAGTGTCGACGGACCCTTCCCGCAATGGGGTGCGAGGGCGGCGACGGCCTTGGCGACCGCCTCACGGCCGGGCTTAGCGACCTGCCAAACGCAGCAGCGTCTCAGACAAGGAGGCGTGTCTCGCCTGCACTCTTTATTTGTTTCCTCTCGGTTCAAGACCACGACATTATTCCTGTATTTTTTTTTTATTATTATTTTTTTTTTTGAGTTGGCGAGAATGCCAGGGCCGTGCTGGGCGGCCCTCTGCCAGGTCCTCTGCCAGCCCCGGCGCCACTCCCTGGCCGGGTGACCTTCCGAACAAGGTCGCGGCACGGCGGCGCGACACCCCCGCCGCCCCTTGTACCTTGTCTCCGGCCCTTATGGTGGAGGCCGAGACTAGCGGCACGGCAGCGCGCCCTGCCGGCCGGGCCGACAACTTCGCGGCGGCGAAAACTCTAGACGCGTTTTGAGCTCTAGAGTCGCTAAATGGGACTCGAACCGAACTTGTGACACCACCCACGGATTCCTCGGTCGGAGAGCAATCCATTGATGGGGTCGTACGTTCGGTTTGAGACCTATTTAACGACTCTGGAGCCCAAAAATCCGTCCGGTATCATGACTGCCTTCACTGATCTTATGGCCTACTGTGGACTCTTCGGCAGGTATCTGTCCACCGTCGTCGGCACTGTGCGCTGTGGTATTGCTGCGACCGCCGGGTGCGGGGCGTCAGCGGTGGGGGAAAGAAGGCTGCCGAGTGGGTATTTACTTTGATAGCCCTATCGCGAGGCCGCACTGGAGGGCGACGCGATCTAGCCTCGCGCCGCCTAGCTTGGCACCGCCTACGGCCCTGCGCCCCATCGGACAAAGGCTTGCGCCTCGGCCAGGGCTTCCACCGAGAGGTCTTTTCCTTTGAGTTCGGCACCAGCGCGGCTTTGTCTGCCGTGCCGCCCGCTGGGCCTACAGTATTTGCTCGCGGATCTCTGCAGCCAGGCGGTTGAGGGGGGGGGAGGGGGAGGGAGGGAGGGCACGCCGAGGGACGGAGGTGAGGTTCTTAGTTAGTTCGTGAAACATTACGGGGTGCACCCCCCCCCAGCGCCCCCCCCCCGCCCCCGCCCTGCCCGTCAAGAAGCTGACTTGTGTCGGCGCCAACACCCCTCGCCGGCCCCGCCTTGCCCTACTGCTCCCTCCTTGTGTCAGCACGCGGCACGCGGCGCCCCTTAGCTGCCGCTTCCCTTGCCATTCCCTTTGCAAAAACAATCTGCCGTTTGTTTACACTTAAAGGCAAACGGTTGCGGGTTTTTCGACAGTCGAAGCTTCGCTTCTATCGTCGTCCTCTCTCCACGCGACTGGAAAGCGCTCTTTCTCTCTCCATTAACTCGAGAGCGGTCGGGCATTTGCATGGCGTTCCTAGGGAGAGCCCCCCCCCCTCCCCCCCCCCCGCCCCGCGCCGCCACTCCGCGCTGCACCGACCCCCGCCATGAAAAACTTTTATCGAGGCCAACAAACAGGCTTTCGAATATTGCGGGATGAGAAAGTCAGCGAAAAGGCAGAACAAAAACAAGAAGCGAAGCGACGGCGGAGGGACTTGACTTTTCTCGGCTCGGCCCGTCTGCCGTGGCGGCTGTCTGCTCTGTGTTGTGCCTTTCTTCTTGGCTGCCGAGACCCTGTCATTTTCATTTGCTGCGCGCCTGTCATTTTCGCGGCAAAGGGGGCGAAAAAACGACGACCTGCCGGCATTCCGGACACATTTATGCCGGGGAAAAATTACAAAATCGGTTGACTAACGAGCACGCGTCTGCCTTGCCCGGCTCTGAGCGAAGCGTACTCGGCGCGCAACAATGACGGGCAGCTGTCAAAACAAAACACGGCCCCCTGTCCACTCTGGCATGTTCGCCGCCCGCCAGAAAGCGGGTTCACCAGCAGAACATCTTCCACGCACACTGCACTCTGAAGTACGTACTCACTCAGCGCACTTACAGCGCGGTAAACGCGCGCGCACTCAGTGCAGTACATGCTTATTACGAAAAATGCATTTTTTACTGCCCTCCCCGTTTGCAGTGCAGCGGGTTTTCCGTGTGGCGGTCGGTGTGGTGGCCGGGGGTGGTTCCGTCCGAGACCGCTTTGGAAACCGCTGCTCGCGTTGCCCCAGTTTGCGGGTCTCGGCGTCATCCCTCTCGCCGCGGCGTGCTGGACGCTGGTTTGCTGAGCGGGGCGAAGCGGGGCTCGCCATGACGTGTCCGCGGTGCCGATAGGAAAGGAGGGCCCCGGGAGCCTGGAGCTAGGCGCTTCCCTTTGATGAAATGGGGGCAAGTAGGGATGACGGGGAAGGACTGTGTGGCCATGGGCCCCACCCCGGAACGGTAGCGTCGTGCGGGCAGCTGGCTCTCTCATCACTGATCACCACCACCACCGGTGGCCCAGATATCGCTTTTGGGACTGACGCGGCACACTTCGTATT
Source organism: Stenchaetothrips biformis (assembly GCA_030522485.1). Taxonomy (NCBI): domain Eukaryota; kingdom Metazoa; phylum Arthropoda; class Insecta; order Thysanoptera; family Thripidae; genus Stenchaetothrips; species Stenchaetothrips biformis. Next base: position 13,809,831 of record CM060092.1, on the reverse strand, counting down.
TCTCGCTGAGTCTAAAAGCGCAGGCGAACCTCATCTCGGCCCAGTAGGTGCGGCGTGCCGGGGCGTGGCGGGGCGCGGCGGCGGTCCTTTAGGGGCGTTACAGCGGCGCCCAATTTATCGCCCACTGCCGGGCATAAACTACCACGTTCTGCCGATTTCCCGCCCCGCCCCGCACGCCCCTGGGGGGGCCGCCCCGCCGTCCGTGTGTGCTCCGCGGCTTATTACAGACGTCGCCCCGCAGGCCTTGCCGGGGGATAATAGCGCTCCCGCCGCGATGATGATGCTTGGTTCGATCCCCGCCGCCGCGCTTGGAGAATAAATGGCAACGGAGAATGGTGCAGCCTGCAGGCCGCTTCGGCGCTTCGTCGCTGTCTCTGTCTCTCTCCACCTCGTTGGGCGCTGCGCAGGGGTGCGAGAGAGACGGACTGAGCCGGGGCCCTTGCCACCCTTGCCGTCCCAGCGCAGCCCAGCGCCACATCTCATAGCGGAGCAGCGGGGCGCGCCCTGGAAACCTGTGCTACCAACTTGTAGCGCCCATATATTACCTCAACTTTTTTCCACATCTCCTTTTTTTTTCAAGGTGAAAGCCTTGGCCGGTGATGCAGAGGGTTGTTCAGGTGGAACGGCGCGTTGCGTGCGAGTTCACCGCGCACGTCGAGTATACGTCGTGTTTGCGGTCGGCCTGCGAAATAACAACCTCCACTGGTAGAACTATCCGGTCGGCGCGCGTCACGGCGCGGGGCAGGCTCTGCATGGCCCTGTTTCCCTTTGGTGTGCCTTACACTGCCGCCTGCATCAAAAGCACCGCACGCCGCCTTTGTGTCGCGGCCCCGCTGCCCTCGCCTCTCGCGTTGCCTCTTAGCAAAAGTTGGGCGAATAGCGGGCCCCGCGCCGCACCGCGCGTTGGGGCCGTCCGACCGCCGTTTGCGGGGTGGCCAGGTACCCTTGTAGCTTGAAGGGGACTCTGGCGGCGCGGCGAGCTTGCTGCCAACCTCTGGTGTCCGTTACGCGGTAATAAATGATTTATAGCCTCCCCCTCCTGTCGGCGTCGGCCTTCTCCACGCGGCCCTCGGGGCCCTGGCCGGGGCCCTGGCCGGTGCCGGCCGCTGGGCCTCTAAATCAGCTGGCCGGCACTTGGATGCGGCGGCCTGACAGCGACGCGGACGTTGACGGATCGCAACACGAGGACCGGAACGTCGTAAAATTGCGGTTTTTGTGTGCACCGCACATCTGCGGCCGTCGAGGTAATGCACTGTTTCGCTGACGGCTCTCCTTCATGTGTCCGCAGCCATCTCCAAGGAGGACCCGGACCACGCCAACCGCGGGGCCAAGCTGCCGTTCAATGGCTACAGCGACGAGTTCCTGGACCGCCTGGAGCCCAACGGCAACATCCCCAACGAGAAGGACTGCAGATTCGGTAAGAGAGACGCGCTGTCCTTGTCACTGCCTGTGGACCGTGTAGTCGCTGTAGAAGACGGATGGCGTGATGTGGGCGCACCCAGGACCCGGCGCTGAGGCGCTGTAGCCCCTGTGGCACGGAGGGTAGGCCACCCGTCGGGCGCGGCCGCGCGGCGGGCTGCCTATGCGCGCTCACGCAGGCGCCATGGCTGGCCGCACAGTGGGCCGCGATGTCCGTTCATAACGTTACGCATGTCGCGAGCAAGCGGTTTAGGCCGCTGTGTTATTTATGAAGGCAAGTTTGTTGCTAGCGACCCTACTGGGCCGTGTCCATGTTGTTCTTGTTCGTGTCCGGGGCCTTCGGAAGTGAGGCGAGGTATAACGGAAGAGGAAGGATTTACTGGCCGGCATGGGGTTGGCCCTGCCCAGCAAGAAAGGAAAAGTAATTAATCGGAGTGAAGGTGAGGCCAATGTCCGGCGCAGGAGTGCATGACTCACAGAGCCGCGCCTCGCCGTAAATCTCGCACTGCATTCTGGGCGGGGCGGGGCGGGGTAGCGCGGGGTGGGGCGGCCTGCTGGCGGTGTCATGTGCCCCGCCCTCACGACGCGCTGCGTGCTGAAAGCTGAAACCAGAAGCCCCGAGAGCTGGACTACCGGCGGGGGGCGGAACAGTCTCAGGCACTCCGGGCCTTCTTGTGCTGAGCCTTATGGTCGATCTAGATGCGCGCTGGAGACGGGCTAACTCCTCCTCATGTCTGAGCAGAGAGAGAGAGAGAGAGAGAGAGAGAGAGAGAGAGAGAGAGAGAGAGAGAGAGAGAGAGAGAGAGAGAGAGAGAGAGAGAGAGAGAGAGCGAGAGAGAGAGAGAGAGAGTCCCCACGCCTGCGGGCAGGACGCGTGGTGCTGGCAAGCGGAGGGCATCTCGAGGAGGTCGACCAGGGCGGCGTGCTGCGCTGCTGCGCTGCTGCGCGCCTGGTGCCGGCGGTCGCACGCTGAGAGGGGTCGGCCAAGCCAGATCCCAGACTCCCCTTCCCCACTCGCTCCCCACCCCCGGCCTGCCGGCCCCTCCCTGCCGACGGCCAGCCCTGGGCCAGCCCCGTGTCGGATGGTGTCGGCGAGCCGCTTGCACCCCGTCTCCACTACTTGTGACGCCTCGTGCGCGACGACGGCGACCTCCAGCAAGCGAGTACGACAGTGAACCTGAGCTCCCCGCCACGCCGCCACGCGCTCTCCCTTCTCATAGTCACAGCCGACACGTCCTCGGGGTTGTTTTTGTCGCTCGGCTGCTCTGTGCTTTCGTCGCTCTGTCCCTCCCTCGCTCTCGAGGGGCGGCCGGTATATACCTCCAAAAAAAAAGGCGTTTCTTGAACCAAGAAAATGTACTCGCTGTAAGTGAATTTACTGGAAGCATTCAAGTAGGTGCTATTCTTTCAAGTATATTATCTTGGTTGTAGAAATGACTGTTTTGTGTGTAAGAGAGACAGCGCGACGGAGCGCCGGTCGGGCTGCGGCGTGTGCTCCACCACACTGTTTGCGTTGGCCGGGGCGGAGGCAGCCGCCTGCTTTTTGCCCTACATCCATGCTCAGCGAGCCCAACCGGCAAATCGCATGGTGCGCACTCACTCCAGTGGGCTGGCTGCCAGCTCGCCGGGCTGGCTGGCTGACTGCCTCGTCTGCCCGCCGCAGCCCCGCACCGAGCGCCGCCTCCAGACACCGCTAATGCCCCTGTTGCCGAGGCAAGCCTCCAGCCCCGGGGGGAGTCGCGTGATAAACACCTTTGGGATGAATTAAGGAAGGGCGCGTGTAAATTAGAGTGTCTTAATCCCGCCTTCGAAGGCGAGCGGCCGCGTCGACAAGGAGATCGTTCGCTGTAGCCAACAGCCGCGCGCCATGCCGGCCGCGCTGATTCTGGTAAGGGTGCGAGAGACAGGATTCTGCGGGCCAGGTAAGGCATGGGGCGCGAGCAGCAACAAAGCGGTGGCGGCGGCGCCGCGCGCAAACTACTACGCGGTGAGCAAACTTTGTCGCCCTTTGTCAGGGCGGCTTTTGTGTGTCAGAAGTAAGACTTTTCCCGCGTCGCCAAGCAGGCGGAACTGCGCACTGCGGCACGGTGGTGAACCCCCCCTAGGTCTTCGCCGGCTGCAGCAACCGTGGCAAAAGTGCCAGGAAAAGTGGCGGCCGCCTGCACGCGCCAGACATGGTCCATTATGGCGGCCAGGACGGCGGGGAGGAGGAGCAGCTCCAGAGCGGGACGTCAGGCTGCCGCGGTCCGTTGGAAGTGGCCGGCGGTTGGCTTTATTCCTTTGATCTCCCGGTGATCCTGGTTATCCTGGTTCCCCGCTGCGGTCTCGCGGGATCCGCTGAGCGCGGTATAATGAGCAGGCGAGGGCGAGGCGGCCTCCTTTCATCGGCGAAACAAGCAGCTCCTGGCCGAGGCCGGGCCGAGGCTGGGAGCTGACGTCATTAGCCGGCCTCGGACCAACTCGCTCGACCACGGGGGAACAAAAGAACGAGTCCGGCCGACCCGCATTTCCGGTCAATCAAAGATGCTTCGTACCGGTTAACGAAGTTACGTCTTGGCGCTGGCAGCAGCTGTCGGATCACTCTTTTTTTTATTCTGTTTTTTTTTTTTTTAACCCACATCTGTGGCTCGTCGCTTGGTGCCGGTCCCCGTGGATCGTGGCTGGGTGGCGCTGGATCGACTGGAATGGAGCAGGGTTGAGAGTGGTGCGCCCGTCCCGTCGGTGTTGGCGTGAGAGTGTGCGCGTGTGTGTGGTAGGGGGTTGGGGGTTGTACAGCAAGAAGAGACGGTACGTCCCAGAGTTGGCAGCGGTCCAACCGAGAGCCGAGGCCGGCAGCTACGCCCCGCTATCTCCGCCAGACTCGGTTTCCGCCTACCCGGCCGCACCCCGCCCCGCCCCGCCCCGCCCCGCCCCGCCCGGATGAGGATGAGGCTCAGGGACTCGCCCGATAATGCGCCAAAGCGAACAGGAGAGCAGCAACGCCGCCACCGAGGAGGTGGAGGCGAGGACAACCAATATCTGATAAATTTGGAGCAAATGCAAAGTGAGTCAGTTCTCTGGCGAGGCACTGTTTCGGCGGGGCGGACGGACAAGGCGGGGTGTGTGGTTGCCTCTCCCCGGCAAGACGCGTTCTCTTGCTGCTCCTCGATGGAATTAGCATAATCGATCTCCACATTACGAAGCGTGGTGCGGCCCCGCGTTGCGACGCGTTGCGACGCGGACCCGGGGATGGGGGTGACGAGGAGGTACCCTGCCCCACCCTGTCCCCGGCGCCCCGGCCAGCGCCCCATCATGGCGGCTCTGCGGCGCACCCACCCGGACACGCCCACCCGCCCACACCACCGCCACGGCCAGGGCCCCGACGACCTTCTGCTGATAATAACATTTGGGCGTAGTTGCGCTGCGCGACTGCTGGAGTGTTTGCCGGCTGGAAATGAATTTCCAGTGGCGCGGCGTCGTCCTCGTTATTCGGCCCGGTGGGTGCAGTGTCGGGACGCAGGCCGATATTTCCGATATTTCCCCTGTTGTTTTCGTTTTGTTTCCCTGGACGCTCTTTATGAGAAATTTCGTTGGGGGAAGGAACAGCGGTTTCTCGCACGGGTGCGCGCGCGTCTCGTTCCAAAATCGATTTTGTCTTTTTTTCTTAATTCCAAACGGCTGGTTGACTTAGCCCCCTCCCTCCTCCAGCTCCCGGCTGCTGGTTCGCTTGGCTTTCCATTATTCTGTAACGGTATAATTCATGGAGCGGCCCGGAGCTCCAATCCGGTGCAGCCGAACATGGCCAGGGCTTACCGGCCAAGATGAATGCTGCAAGACGAGAGCCTGGCCGTGGTATTCCGCCGCGGCTGTGTACATCGATGCCGCCGACCTGCACAGTGGGCCCGACCCAGCTCGCCGCAATGGTCTGCGGATTCTCTTTCTCTCTCGCTCTCGCAAGCCGACCGCTGCTTGCCCGGAAGAGGTAGGTAGGGGCCGCCGCGTGCCTCGCCGCGCCGCCAGAGGGTCTCTAAATTGGTTCGAGAGTGGAACGGAGTGGAGGCGGTCCAGTCCGGCTTTATGGCGGGCATATCTCCGGTGGCTGCCCCTTTCCTTTCCGCGGCCCTTTAGCTCCCACTCTGTCTCTCCCTCTCTGTCTCTCCCTCTCTGTCGCTCCCTCTCGCTTGCTTCCGCCCTCTCATTGCGCTTGCCGTCCGGCAGGCTGATTCCGCGGGAGGCCTCTCTGTCTCTCTCGCACTCACAGGCGGCCCTTGTGAGTGCGAGAGAGACAGACAGAGAGACAGACCGTCGGCCGCGCGGAATCTCTCTGCTGTCCGCACCCCTCGTCGTGAACAGCGTTACCACAGCGCTGCGCCCTCAGGCCGCATGCATGCAGGCGGGGAAGGCAAGTGCACATCTTGGACCGCACTGCTCGTCGGCCGATAGGCCCTTCGCTGAGGTCGGCCGCGGTCTCGGTCTCCGCGACGGCCCTGCCGGTGCAGGCCCCCCGCCGTGGCGGTGATTTACTTTGGCCGCTAAGCCCGCAAAGTGGATTGCGGATTGTCTTTTTACGTGGGGATGGTAATCTCATTATCGCTCCTTGCCTCGCCGCCCTCGGCCAGCACCGCCAGGTGTGCGGCCCGCCCCGGCCGCCCGGTCGGGGTGCTTCTCGGCCTCCTCGCTGCCCGCCAGGCGCCGCACTGTACCGGACAGCAAGCCAACGACGCCGTCATGCCGCCCGTCACGAGAGTGGCGCAAGACGCCGCGAGCTACCCCACACTTGAAGTGTGGAGGCTGCAAACTCCACAAGTGCAAAGAACTTCTCCGCACCAGGGAGTCCTTTGGCTGTGACAGTGTGGTCCTACCCTCGTCCTGGCCCCGCGGCCTCAGCCTCCAGGTGCACTCTGCAAAGCGCCTTTTTATCCGGCCGCTCCGCCGCGCCGCCCGGCCACGCTAACACCACCAGGTAGCCTGTTGCGGCGCCTGAGTTATCGCCTATTAATAGGTTGCCTTGCGGGCCGGGGCTGGAGGGCGGGCGGGGCCGGCCCCGATGAGTGAATGGGAGATGAGTTTAGCGGGCGAGGGCGCGGCGCGGCGCGGGGTATCGACTCGGTGCGGCGCGGGGTATCGACGTGCCGTCGCCGCGCCCTGCGGACTGACTCGCTCAGTTTCGCAGAACGCCACTCTCTGCCTGCCAACACCCACTCGGCAGGGGCGGTGAAGAGGAAGAGAGCGTTAGTGTTGTGTTGTCCGGGGAGCAATGCGTGGCCGTGCGGCGTGCAGCGCGGGCGGGATGATGCACAGCCCCGCCTTCCTCCCTCCCCCCCCCCGCGGGCCGCTAATTTAAGCAGCAGCGGGATCGTCGCTGCGCCGAGTGGTCACCGCACCGCGCGGCCTTGCGCCCCGCCCCGCCCCGCCACGCCCCGCCGCGCAGGCCGGCTGCTCCTCTGCCGCTCAGTCTGGCCGCTGAGTGCCGCGACCGCCGGGCACACTGTGCCAGTAGGCCTGCCTGCAGGCCGCACGCCGTCGTCGCGCCGTCGCGGCCAGAGCCGCCCCTGCCTGCACGCGCGTGCCGTGCGTGCGTGATGGAGTGGTGGCTGACCGCCGTGCGCCGCCCGCTGTTGCCCGTGCCCCCGGCCCCCGGCGCCCCCAGCGTGATCATCCCCATGGTGGTGCTGTCGTCCGCGCCACCTGCCGACGCCACGCCGGCGTCCGAGACGACCGCCGCACCGGCCGCGCCGATGACGGCGTCCCTGGCCGCCGCCCCCGTCATGGGCGCCGCGGCGCTCGGCCTCGTCAGGGACTGGATCGCGTCGATGCTGAGCCGGCGCAAGAAAGGTGTGCTCGACGATGACGACCGCCTGGCTGCCGCCGTCCGTCCGCAAGTGTAAACGCGCCGGGTGTATTTTCGCGGAGAGCCGCCAGTTGGAAATAGGGCGCGTGTCATCAGGCGCGGCGGCACCGTTGTTCGGGCGGGGCGGCAGGGCGCGCGGAGGCGGGGCACTCGCACCAGTGACTCAGGGCAGTGCTCGGCAGATAAGGCTGGGTCAGCGTGCCATCGCCTCTCGCTAAATTTAAAGACGACATGGAGACCTCTCTTGCCGCGCCGCGCGCCGCCAGTGCGTCTTGCCCACACCATGAACTGTGTCAAGGCGGCCGCCGACTGTACTACGACCACGGCTGGGCACTTAGCGGCACCATTTCGCCGCCGTCCTCCTGGGGCCAGAGCTTAGCCTGGCGAGGGTGGGCCGGGCTTTCTTGCTGCCCAACCCGCCGCGAATCGCGCGCACGACATTGATGTTATTGTTGGCGGCGTTGCCGCGTCGTTGGCGGTGTTGTGGCTGCCACTCGCTTCCAGTGGCGTTGTTGTCTGTGGCTCGGAGCAACATTTTTCGCGTTTTCGTTCTGTGTTTGTCGAGGACGTATGCAGCAGCACGTCGGAGGAAGAGATCGGACGTTCCTATGAACTCGAGGGGCTTCTGTCGGTGCGCTGAGCCAATAAATTTATTCTTGGGATGCGCTGCTGAGGTGTCGTCTTTTCGCTTTGGTTTGCATGGCGATTAAGCGGCAGTAAGTTGACGTAGACTGATCCAAGTGCGCCACACAGTCGCGCTTTGTTTACCTCGACTGGAGGCCGGCCGGGCAATGCCGAGACTGCGGCCGAGTTCCCCCACCCGGGGGTCACTGACTCATCCCGCGCCGCACATGCCTTCCGTCGTATCTTATCAGTCGACCCGGGATCGATCCCCGCGCGGGGCCAAAACTCCAACGCCTCCACCGTCCTGGGGCTCTGCTCGGCCTTGCCCTGGCTGGCCTTGTCTAGGATGACCTTGGCCAGCTTGGTTGTTGCGCCCCGGGCCAGCCCAGATGGAGAGGGAGATTGCTGCCGAGTCCGACATTGTTGCTTTGCTGGCCGTCGCACTCGCTTCCCTAGTCCGCCTGCGCGGCAGGCTTGTTCTTGCTGTCGCCTGCGCCTGCGGCTGAGTCAAGTCGATTCGCTTTTGACAGCTCAGAATAATGATAAGCTCCCACGCTCGTCAGAAGTAGTGCTGCATTTTCGACGACGCCGGTCGAGGCGGTCCTGTTTGAGTGTGCATCGGCACCGCGCCGGCTTGCAGTACATGGCGATGGCCGGGACGCGCTGCTGCATGTGATGCTGATGACGCCATCCTGGTGACGTCGCGCAGGGCCCCCCCTCCCCCCGCCCCCCGTCCGTCGACAAGACCGGCTGGGCGGCTGGCCCGGGTCCAGGGGAGGGGACCCACTCCACGTCGCGCCGCTCCACGAGAGCGCGTCCCCCTCAAAAATACACCGCTCAAGTAATAACAGTATAACAATGGCCAGGGTCTGCGTCAGCGCGTCAGCCCGGCGTCGGTCCGGCGTGAGCCTCTCCCCGCCCCGCCCCGCCCCGCCCCGCCCCGCCCCGCCCCGCCCCGCCGGCCAGCAGGCTGCCGTTGGCACCGCGGCGTGGCCACGCTTTTGGCGCCGAGAGGCGGAAAGCAGACGGCCGCACTGTTTCGCGACCGGGGGGAAAAAAACGTCGCGAATTTTATGTAGTGGATTCGGATGCGGAAAAGGGCTGCTTTTTAGCGGGCGATTCCAAGCACCAGCGGCAGGTTTTTGCTTGCCTTTGAGTCAGGTTGAACATTCGTTCGGCTAGCGGAAACGAGAAGGCACGCGGAAAAATTTGATGTTCATTATGTTGCTTATTTGGCGCGCTCTGCGTACTCTCCACGAATGAAGCCACTGGGACATCCCCTCCCCCTTCCCCCCCACCACCACCATCACCCTGATGCAGGAAGTCGAGTTGTCGTCCTACTCACACGGCCTCGCTGATGCAGTCCATCAAGGTCTAGGTCCGCGATTCAGACAGGGGTGGGGCAGCGGGCAAAATATGGGACAGGAAAAAAAAAACATGCTAAATTGGACTCGAACCGAATGTGTGACCCCCACCAATGGATCGCTCTGTTGTTGTGTTGCAGACTGGGAGCACGAGGGCGTGCGCCGGCAGCTGTCCGTGTCGTCCGACTCGAAGCTGCTGGACGAGGACATCCGCGAGGAGGCGCGCGTCATCCTGCGGCCCAAGAAGCCGCCGCGGCCCAAGTCGGAGGTGTTCCTGAACAAGCAGGCGCAGGACCAGGACCCCGGCCGCAGGAGGACCAAGCGCTTCTCCGCCTTCGGGGTGAGTGTGTCTGGGTCAGGTTGGCGTGCAGCCCGGAGTGCAGGCAGCCCTCCGACAGGTGTGCGCCGCGGGTCGGCCTACCCCCGGGCTCGCAGGCGCTCCCCGTGGAGTGGCCAAGGAGCCGCGCGCCGCGCGTCCCGGAGGAGGCAGGGGCGGCCAGCGCACAGTGGGTCAGAGTACCATTCCATAATGGTGTTCACTGTCGCGCAACTTTTCGCGTTTGCTGCGCAAAGATTTTTTTTTTTTTTTTTTTTTTTTTTTTTTTTTTTTTTTTGTTCCCTTTCCTTGTCGTTGTTTTGTCGTTCCTGTTTTTCGGTAAATGAAAAATGCGCGATTGGCAGGATTACCACCCGCGAGGAATGCAGCTCGCGTGAGGTCGAGTGGCGCTATCAATAATGCAGGGGGGGGGGCGGCAGGGATAACGGCTGTTCTCTCTGACGAGCGGCCCCAGGGATCTGTATCTGCACACGCGGGGCGGGGTGGGGCGGGGCGTGGCGGGGCGTGGCGGCCCCCAGAGGTGCGTTGATTAGCTTTGCCGTTCTGCCGACGCGGCGCGGCCGGCGCGGCACGTCCAAGCCCTCTCTTTGCTAAGTGCGTGCGTGCGTCTGCGTGTTGCAGGGAGACTCGCCGTTCGGCAAGTCGGACGCGTACGTCAAGCTGGAGCAGCTGGGTGAGGGTTCCTACGCCACCGTCTTCAAGGGCTTCAGCAAGTAAGTACAGTATACACCAAAAAAAAACGCTTTAAAAAAAAGAAAAAAAGGGGGAATGCTTATCTTTAAAATAATGCACCTAAATTAAATTTTTCCGACGATTTTTGTGTTCTCTTTCCTTGACTCACTGTGTCTTTGGGCGCGCAGCTTGACCAACCAGGTGGTGGCGCTGAAGGAGATCCGGCTGCAGGAGGAGGAGGGGGCGCCCTTCACGGCCATCCGGGAGGCGTCGCTCCTCAAGGACCTCAAGCACTCCAACATCGTCACCCTGCACGACATCGTGCACACGCGGCACACCCTCACCTTCGTGTTTGAGTATGTGGTGAGTACCGTCCCACCGTGCCGCGAAATGCGGCCAAGCGTGCTGACCAGAAACACGACGGCTGCTTAGATACATTTGGGTGTGAAACGTTAACTTTGTTTGCTTGCAGCACACCGACCTGTCGCAGTACATGGAGCGGCACGCGGGCGGCCTGGAGAGGCACAACGTCCGCCTCTTCCTGTTCCAGCTGCTGCGGGGGCTGGCCTACTGCCACAAGAGGCGGGTGCTGCACCGAGACGTGAAGCCGCAGAACCTGCTCATCAGTGAGGCGGGCGAGCTTAAACTGGCAGACTTTGGTATGATTCTAATGCTACCATCATTTTTTTAACCTTTTTTTCCGTTTTTTTTAAATACTCATTCGCTATCTTTTTTTATTGCTCAGGCCTTGCACGTGCCAAATCGGTTCCGTCCCACACCTACTCCCATGAGGTGGTGACACTGTGGTACAGGCCTCCTGATGTTTTATTAGGGAGCACAGAATACTCCACATCACTGGATATGTGGGGCGTAGGCTGCATATTTGTTGAGATGATTACTGGTATCCCTTTATTTCCTGGTGTACGTGACACGTATGATCAACTTGACAAAATATTTAGGGTAAGACCATTTCACAGTTTATTACTTCATGCTTATTATTCATACAAAAAAGAATAAAATATAAAGTTATTGCTTGTTTTTATCTAGATATTAGGCACACCAACAGAGGACACTTGGCCAGGATCAACTCACCTACCAGGCTATAATGTCAACAAATTATGTTTTTATCGACCTCAAAGACTGGGACTTGCAATTCCCCGCCTTTATGACATCAAGGACGGTGAAAACATGGCAGCAGCTTTACTACAGGTACATATACCTTGTTCCTTTTTGTGATACTTAAATTTGAAGCGTGAATTCATGTTATAGCCTTCCTCTTTTGTTAAACAGTTAAATCCTGACAAGAGACTAGGAGCAGAGGATGCCTTGAAACATCGATACTTTACATCTTTGCCAAAGAAACTTTATGAACTGCCAGATGGTAATTTAAGCAAACAACCAACATTCTTTTTTCTCGAAAAAATCTTCAGTGATTTATCACTTCATATTTTTTTCTCTGCAGAGGCGTCAGTCCTGGACGTTGAGGGTGTCCATTTGTATCCTGAACTTCGGATGACTGGGAAAACCTGAGGGTGCGCTAGGCTGCGGCGGCCGCCCTGGTACCCATGATACCCAGCGTTCCGAATACCTCGTCTGGAGGAGTAAGGGCTCTCTCGTCTCGTCACGCGTGCTCCGTGCTCGCCGTCCTCCAAGTGGTGCTCATCTGTTGCGCTGTTCGTGTCGTTGTCGCACGGAATACTTGTCTGTCTGTTTCATACGTGATGTAGATGTAGAGCAGACTGCCATCATGGTCCATTTGCTACAATGGACAACTCATTGGTTGTGATACACTTTTGTTCATTGTCATACCACAGGGATAAGGTGACTTTCTGTGAGCGGTATGCCTTTATTGCCTATTCTATTATTGTTGTGGAGAAATGTGGCACTTTTTTTTTATTGTGTAAAGTAGACTTCATTTTTCTCTTATTCAGGCTGTGTGTGATAAAAGTTTTATCCTAGTTATCTCTTAAACGGTTTAGAAAAATGCAGCTCCTTGGTATGTCCTACTATGGAGTCTCCTCTCTTCCCTACCATGCTTTTTGGTGGTACAAATATCACACAGCAGCTCCCAAAAATCCACCTTTGCATCATTTTCATCTCTTTTCTCTGACTTTTCTGTTCAAGTATATGTAGTGACGTTGAGAAGGTCCAACTAAGCCACTGTGTCACAGGCACATAAAATATAGATATCTGCCCTTTGAAGTCAGGAGAAATGACAAATTTCATGTCCATGTTTCCTCCTCTACCCTGTATCAAAGATTTTTTTTTTTTTTTTAATCTGATCTTTTATGTCATTTATATGAGATAGCAAAGAGTTAGTTCAATATTGTCCCAGTTTGATTTTCCTTGAATAATCAACACTAAGGGATTATTGCCTTGTGCACAAGTAACTAAAGAGTAGTGATTTTTGAGTGAAATACTATGTACGTACAGTGTACAGTACTGTTAGTAGCTGTCTCTTTTGATCAACTAGATTTTATAAACCGTTTCGTATTGTATGAAATTGGTGCTTGTTGTATGTGAGCAGGTTATCTCCTTTTGACTCAGAAAACTAATCCTATTATTCACAACTAGGTTTTTTGTGCACCAATTTGTCATTGTTTTTATTTAATTCATATTTTAACTGACCCAAGACAGTAAATATATACTGTTTTTCTTTTTCAGACTATTATTTACATTTCAAACTAAATGTTTAAAAAAAATGAAAAAATATTTTTGTGTTTTTGTTATAGTCTTGTTCCTTCATTATCAATCATGAAACGCTCACTCTTTCCTGTATTTCTTGTTTAAAGCTTTCAAAAACAATGTAATTGGTGATGTTTGGAATTTGTTGTGAATGTACTAAATCACGTAAATGGAGGTGGTTTTCATTACATATAATAATTTATGTTCCTTTGCTTGTTGTCATTCCCAAACTCTAAAGAGATAATTTGCTCTCCTTTCCATTCTGTTGCTAATAATTTTTATTTTCACTCACTCTATGGATATGAAGTTCAGTATGACACAGTGCCCACATGAAATGCATCTTCATGATAACTACATGTGCTGCACTCTAGTCCTGTTTTTCTCATGTGGGCAGAATCATTCCAGAGTCCTCACTCCAGACTAGAGTGCCCAGCTGTAATATAACCATGTTCTACCAATTAATGTTGTGAATTAATTTGTCATTTACCAATAATGTAACTGTGATATGTTTGTCTCTCTCAATTCTTCATTCTTTGTTTGTATAGTATAAATTAATGCTCAGACTCCTTGCATTTTCTACATGTGTATTTTTTTAATTGCTTTGATTAATCAGACGTTATGTCTAGTTGTAGATATAAAGTAAAAATTTTGGGCATATAAATGTCGATTTATTGACAAGAGGGGTGTATGTCATGTGTGATACACCACCAGCCATAAACTCTTGTTGACATTTTCCTAGCTGGTAGAAATGTCTCATGCTTTGGCAGGAAGTCTAAAAACCAGAGCTACTTTTAAGATATGGAAAATCGGTAGCAAGTTCATTGATTTTTTCATTCTATGTCCTCATTTCTTCCCAAGCATTGCTGCCTAGCATTGAAATATTTGCAGCAATTAATATGTGCCATTAGCTTGAGTAAGTCATTTGATATGTTACTACGTGCTTATTTTTAAAACTCTTTTAACTAAACGGCTCAACTTTAATCTCTACAGCTGTCTATTGCTAGCTACAATCCATGCCAGCCAAACAGTGCAAATTGTTTTGTTAACACGCTAGCCAGGGATAAATTGTCCAAGTCTGTTTACTTAGATAATTTGTGAATGGGAAGAACAATGCATTTGGTTTAACCATTGTCTCAGGGCTTCACAGCCTCTGCCATGGTCTTATGAACAAAGAACTGACTGTGTGGATGTAGACTGTAAGATATCTGATACAAAGATGTAGTCTGTTTAATTAGTGGATGGAGCCGATCAATTCTCTGTGTTAAAAAATTTCTGTGAGAAGTTGTAAAAAAGATGATTCAAAGAAAGTCGTTTTGTGTGTTGCGCTATGAGAGAATAATTGTTGAGCTATGAGGGGTCATGATCATCCATTGCCGAAATTCTGTACTCTCAGATTCATATTTATGTTTGAATTTCGTTGATTTGTAATGTGATTGCAGCAATGGCTAAGTGATTTTTAGGCAGTTAGAAGTGATAGACCTGCCCAAGACTTTCATTGGAGCAGAAATTTCAATTGAAATCCAAAACATAGTGCCTCTGCTTTGTTCAATGCGTGTAGAAATTTAATTTTCTAGGCAGATGTCATTATTATGACCCTAAACCACACACTTAAAAATATGCTGAGGGGTAGCTCATTTAAGATTCTACTGTTCACACCGTCCTGAGTCACAATTTCGTCCACCCATTTGAATGGTCTTTAGAGGCATTTGCAATGGCTTTGTGAAGGCAGTTGAAATAAATTATCTCATTTTAGAAGAAGACATGGGTTGAGTTGCAGCTTCTAGCAATTTGAAACTATGTCCCTTACTGCTCTCTGGTTTCCCATAGTCTGGAACTAAAACAGAAGTGTACTACTTTAAGTTATTTAGATGTTTGCTTCATGGCTCCTGCTCCTGCCAATTGATAAACTAAGAGCCATTGTAACAATGACACTATTCTATTTATTGAACCAGTATGTACATATGTCAATGTAAAATTGTTTTGTGTAAAGATGTTTTTAAAAAAAATCAACATTGTGTATTTATAGAAGACCACAAATATATTATATATAAATATGTCTATATATGAACGTCTGTGTCTCAGTTTTCATCTTCCTCTATTTCTCCTACATTATGGGACATCCCAACCATGGAAATCGTATAAAGGTGGCATGACCTTTTAAAAGAAACAAGACAATGTAACGACAGTATAATGAAGAAACGGAGCCTTCCAGTTTCGAAAATAGCGGTGCTCGACTCACAACTACTGGGGAAAATTTCTCATGACGGTTGCGTTAAAGGATGAGAATTTATTGGTAACGTCACCTGACCAGGTTAGGTTGTCACCGGGCCTGGCTGTTATGATTTGCTCTTGTGTAAGCACGTTACGTATTCACTGTCAGTAATTCGTAATGGATCATCTGAAATTAGTCAAATGTGAGATAAATGTTGTTGAACTCATGAAGTTGGTGTCTTCTCCGTCTTGTGGAGCTACATCAATCTTTGTGGGCACCACCCGAGACAACTTTGAAGGGAAGACAGTGAAACAGTTGGTCTATGAAGCTTATGAGGGAATGGCAGAAAAGTCGATGAAGAAGCTGTGTGATGACATTCGCAGTCGGTGGAAAGTGCACGGCATTGCCATTTGCCACAGACTTGGAGAGGTGGCTGTAGAAGAGGCAAGCATAGCCATAGCTATTTCATCAGAACATCGGGCGGAATCTCTTCAGGCTGTTCAGTATGCAATTGATACTTTGAAGGCAGAGGTTCCTATTTGGAAGAAAGAAGAATATGAAGGTTCTAATGACCCAGCATGGAAGGAAAATAAAGAAAGTTCTTGGATCAAGACAGAACCTACTGAAACTGTGGTATGTGATGACGATTCAGAGGGTGATGTTATAGATAGCGTACCTCCAGAATTGATTCAAGTGAAAGCTGATGATGCAGAGCTTAAGAGGAGGATGGAAGCATTCATGGACTTCAAAAGAAATCAAGTAAATCTAAGCAATATACGGGACTTTTGCGGTAATGCAAATTCTGAGTTAAGCTGTGCTCGAGTTGATGCCGTGGTTGTTCGTCAGAAAGGTTCAAAAGGCCATTTGCGAGTTCGAAGGGTTTTGAATAAGACTGGTCCTCAAACTCAAGGAATTGAGTTGTGGCCACAAGCTGCTGGTTGCGCTCCCACTTCGCCCCTTATGCAGGTCAAAAAACAGAAATTGGATGTAGCTGCATCTTTCAATTCCAGAAGTGATTGCCCTCCTGCTGTCGAAGAAAGACTGAGAAATGCCGAGTTACATTTAGGCTTGAATCAGTATCAAAGCAATCGGCCAGTTCCAAAAGATGTTTATGCTAGACTAAAAGAGTTAGAAGATCGAATTCTGTTTTTGGAAGGTGTATCTCCTGAATACTCCCAAGTGCTGACTAAAGTTCCTAAAATTGAACCTGAAGAAAAAGTGCCCAGGCTCATTAAAAAAAAAGTTTACTCTGTGGATGATTTAGATAAAAAAATGAGAGATCTTGAAAATGTTATTAAGAATAATTCTCCTAAAAAATCCACCAGTTAACAATTAATTGCCAAGTTATGTTGTTTGTAAAGATTTGTTGTTTTTTTCTGTCTCAGGAAGTGCCTCAGTGACTGCATTTTCTTCAAAAGGACTTAACTCTGTCAAGCAAGGCCCACTGAGTTACAAAATACTTAAGTGACATTTGTTAAATGAATTTTCTTTGTGTGACATGTTTCAATTATTTTTGTTAGTCATCTAGTTGTTTAAATTTTCTCCAGATTTTATATATTTTTTCTATTCTACCAATTAACTTGTATAAATTGTAGCATGCTGTTGAATAAAAAAGATATACTTGACGTTTTTATTTTTTTGGTTTTATCTTTAAACACCGATTTGCCCATCTGCCTACTGGGCGAAAAGAACCGGGGTGCCCGAGGGCGTCGTGCAGGTGTCGGTATCTGGACCTAGCGAGCCTGGGATCGACACCCTTTGTTTTGTAATTTTTCGGGCTACGAAATTTTGACTTGTGGGTGTGGGTGGCATGGGAGATAGCGAGGGAGGTGGCACGGGCTGTCCATGGGTTGTTTGGTTGCCATGACGACGCGCACGCGGCCCGCAGCACTGTAGCGGTGCGGTTGGACTTCCAGTGAGTCTTCTTGAGCCATGGCGGCCAAGAAGGGCGGGGCGGTCGCCTTGCAGCAAGACGTGGCCACGGACGAGGAGTGGGAAGCGCTGCTGCGGCGGCACGGCCTGCTGCTGGTCGACGTGTACTCGGAGTGGTGTGGCCCGTGCGTCGGCATGCTGGCCAACCTCAAGAAGATCAAGGTGGAGCTGGGCGGCGACCTGCTGCTGCTCGCCACGGCCAAAGCGGACTCGATCGAGGCACTGCGCCGCCACCGGAACCACTCCGAGCCCGTGTGGATGCTCATCTCCGGCGGCAAGCTCATCAACCTCGTGTTCGGCGCCGACGCCCCGCGCATCGCGCGCCTCATCGCCCAGGAGCTGGACAACGAGGTCAAGGTGAAGCAGGACGTCGCCGCGCACGCACCCTGGCCCGCCACCGCACCGGCACCACCAGCACCTCCTACTTGTGAGCAGGTTGGGCGTGGACGGCGTCCGAGAGGTCGACGGGGAGCTGCTAGCCGCCGAGACACAGGAATGCCTCCGAGGCAGAGTGCGGGCCTGACGATGGCGCGGAGGTAAGCACGAGCGTAGCTTCGTCGACGCCGCCCCCCAAGGCACCTGTATGTTTCGCACGAATCGCACAGCACGCGGATCAAACACCTCGACGACCACCTTTGCCCGATTCTGGTGGGAAATTGAGAATGAGAACTTGCTAACTTGACCGCGCAGATCCAGCGCTCCGAGGAGTGCCCTCGCACCTACATGTCGTGGGACCAGCTGACGCCCGAGGAGGAGGCGCGTCTGCAGCGCGCCGAGGAGAAGCGGATGCGCGCGCTGCAGGAGGAGGCCGAGCGCCAGGCACGCGCCCTGCAGCAGCAGCGCGCCGACAACTACGCCAAGCTGGCCGCCAAGCTCAACAGGTGCGCGCCATCGATTCGGCCGGCGGCGGCGGGTTTGCGTTTTGCTGGAGAGACTCCCTGCCACAGGCACACGCTGGTGCTGCTGCTGCCGCACGCCGTGCCGGCCGAGGACGCGGCGGAGGCCGAGGGCGGCATCCTGGTCACGCTGCGGGACGCGTGGTCCGCGCACGGGCTGGACGAGCGGCGCCGCCAGTCGCTCACCGTGACGGCGGCCATGGCCGACGAGGTGTTCTTCGAGTGCAAGCTGCCCCAGCACGAGGAGCTGCTCAAAGCCCTGGCCACGGGGCCCTGCCTCGCCATCCTGCTGCACAAGGAGCCCACGGTATGTAGCGCTCCACGATCATTCCGCCCCTGGCTGCAAACAACAGCAAAGAACCTCTAAATGGCCCACAGGAGATCGAGGTGTTCCCCGAGGCGGACGAAACCGAGCCCGAGGACGGCGGTGAGGGAGGCGCGTCGGGCGACGCTGTCCCGGTGGCCGCGGCGGTTGAAGCCGCCCAGGAGGACGGCGACGACCCCAACGCCCCCGGCACGCCGCCGAAGCAGCCGGCCGTGGCGCAGCGAGTGCTGGTGGAGCTGGAGATGGGCGAGATCGAGGCGCTGGCGGCGCAGTCCCTGTACGGCTTCTACCCGGCGCAGGGCCCCTCGCAGTGCTCGCTGCCGCCGCAGCAACCGGAAGAACAACAGCAGGACGAAGGGCAGCAGGTGAGGAGCAAAGCATTCACTCACTCTTATTCCCCATGCTGGTGGTTGGTTACTGAGCTTGGTGCGCAGTGGTCGCGCTTCCAGCCCGCCGCGGACAGCCCCGCAGCCTGCGTGCTCATGGCCTCGAGCGCGGGCCCAGCGCTGCCGGGGCTGTGGACGCCGCTCACGCCCGTCACCAAGGCCGCCGCCATGCAGACCCTGTTCCCGGACGACACGCTGCAGCTGACCAAGCCGCCGCCGCCGCCCTCGCTGTTGCCGCCATCGCTGGTGTTCGTCTTCGCCGCGACCCGCGGCAAGGACGTGCTGGCCGCCGCCGGGCAGCACAACGGCGCCGTGGTTCGTGTCGACGAGCTCGCCGCCGCACCGCCTGTCTCCAACGCGCACCTTGTCATCGTTCTCCCATTTTCAGACGGGCTGCGGCTTCTTCACGGAGCAGCGCGAACTCCTGGCCGCGGACGAGGCGGCGCTGGAGGCCCTGGGCCGAGAGAGGAAGGACAGCGACGTGCTGGCCGTGGCCCTGGCCTTGGAGGCAACCGCCGCGGCCGAGGCCCTCACCGCCATGCAGCCCCTCTACGCCAGCGCCTCGCCCGAGGACGGCGTGCTCGACTGCGACGCCTACTTCCCCGGGCCATGGCCCGCGGAAGGGGACGCCGACGACGCCAGTGCCAGCGGGCTGCCGTGATGCCGCCCATTGCCGCAATAAAAATACCATGTCTCTTGAAGCTTTTTATTTTTCTTTAGTCTCCGGCTCCTCCTCTGAATCGTCGCAACACGAGGGGGAAGCAACTCAGAATTTTTGTGTACGTTTTAAAAAATTTCTTGAAATTTTTGAATTTTTTTTAATTTTTAGAAATTTGTTAAATTTTTTTAAAATTGTAAATTTTTTAAAAATTGCCAAAATTAAAGATTTTTTAAAAAATTCCTTCAAATTATTCATTTTTTCACAATTTTACTATTATTCGAATGTGGGAAACGGTGTACCCAGGCGCTGGCGATCGTGTTTAACTAAAAATAAATTTAAAAAAATGGGACTCTACACCCCCTCCCCAGTCTTAGTTTAGTTTTGGGAGCTTTTGTTTGCGCGGGGTGGTCGGTACCCATAGTGGTACCCCGCGCCAAGCCAGACGATTAGTTCGTGGGGCAACTCAATCACTTGGCGCCTCTGCGGAAGGCACCATTCGCTCTCGAGGCCCCTACGCCGGCAGGCTAATCGGTCATTTAAAATTTGGTAAAAATAATAAATAAAAAATGGAACCCTACGACCCTCTCCCTCCCGCAATGGGGTTCGAGCCGCCTGCTTAACTTCGGTGTTCGGATGGGAACCGGTGTATCCAGGCTTTAACTGCTACCGCATAGTTCAGCTTCTGTAGGACCGCTATTGCCTTCCACACATGAAGGACCACCGATGAAGGCAGCCGGCGATCGTAGGGTTGAAGAGAGAGGACAGAGAGACAGAGAGTTAAAGAGAGAGACAGAGAGTAGTTTTGGGAGCTTTTGTTTGCGCAGGCTGGTCGGTACCCAAATGGTACACCCGCTGTCCGGCGCTCCCAGACCCGAACATGCAGTCAGTGGGCCAGCTTCAAAGGACTTATCAACTCCATCCGACGAATCGGAATGGACCCACTCGCGACCAATCTCGAGTGGCTGACTCGATCGGGGATCGAACCAGTGCCGAGGCCAATCCGCCGAAGCGGACTGCTTTTTAGACACCCGGGTGTAATGGCCTGGATTGAGCCTAGACCACTACACCACCCTGACTTGCACGTCTGCCGAGTGTTGGACGACGGGTTTGAGTCGCAGTGGGAGGAAGCCAGTCGAAAAATGAAAGGAGATATCGGGCTTCGATCCCCGGACCTTACGGTTGGGGATCGACACCTCTCCACTCTCAGCCACCACGGCTCATGCATGATGCCGATCAAAGCGGGCCCTTGACGTGACAATGAGCAGCGGTCAGAGAAAAAAGTTGTGAAGTAATAAGATTTGAACCGCCGATCCTCATACCGAGAACGACGCGTCGACACATCCAGCCACCACGGCACATGATGGTGACTGTGCATTGCAGTGCGTTTGAAGCGCACTTGGGAGGGCAGAAAATTCGTGATTTTTTTCAAAAAATCTTCAAATTTTTTGAAAAATTTCATCAGAATTTTTTAAATTGTTCTATAAAATTTTTCAATTTTTCAATAAAATTTTTCGAATTTTTTGACATTTAAATTTTTGGTGTACATGTATTTGGCCAGTTGTTTCCCCCTCGTCGCAACATCTGCTATCAGCGTATTGTGCACTAAAGGAATAATTTAAACGGCGTCAGCTCGTGGTACAAGCTATTAAGTACAACTTATACGTGCAATGTTCAAATAATGCACCTGTAGTTATTTTACACATCGACACACTGAACAATTCCAAACTTCCAGCGCATTAGCATCATAGGCTACTACAGTAGGAAGCAGCAATAATATACATTTTAGCCATGAAAATATCTTGACAGAAAATAAATTAAAAACGATTCTCTTTTCAACAACCTGACCGGCAGGCCTAGGAAAAATACGAATGAGCCATCCCTCCCTCAGTCACTTTGAAACTCAGCTTCTAAAGCCGACCAAACCAGTTCACGCGCATCCAACCTAACAGCTTAACTTTCGAAAAGTACTTTTGTCTTCTAGAGCGGCATCCATCCACGCCCATGTCCACAATGTCCAAGTCCAACTCTCGCAAAGGAATCACCACAGGAAATCAAAATACACCAAAATAGTTATCTGTTCACACTAGCACCGTGCCCTCTAAAAGTCCGAACCAAAATTCTTCTAGTTGAGGCTAACGACTGAGACTCGTTTACGCACTGTAAACTACACCAGCTACTAGCAAAAGAAATATCAACACACTGTGCACTTTGAAGACAGCGAAATATAGTAGTATGCGATGTGGGGCCGTCTGTCTGGCACTCGCAGAGTCCGCACGTTGGCGTGCGTGTTGCGCGTCTCGAACTTCGCGGTCCACGATCTGCCACTGGAGCTCCGCTGCGCCGCCAGACTCCTCTAGACGAGCGTGGCCCCGCTGGACGCCTTGCACGTCGTCTTGGACGGGGCGGCATTGCACTGCGTCACGCGGCACCTCGGGATGGCGCCGGCCACCTACACCAAAAAATAATTAGTTGAGCGGGATTCGAAGCTAGGCTTCCGAAAATTGAGTTGCACTTCCACTCACCTCGCACACCGTGTTGGCCCTGGCGATGAGATGCCTGGTGGGCTGGACGTCGCGGAGGCTGTTGGAGCCCCGCCGCGCCCCCGCGCCGACCCCCACCAGGGCCCCCGCGCCCACCCCGGCCAGCGCGCCCGCACCGAGGCCCCGCTGCTGCCAGCGGAACTCCATGGAGCACTGGTCGTAGTCAAACCTGGCGAAATAGCTTCAGTATGCGCACAGGACTACAGCGATAAAAAAAAATTAAGCGAGCACTACAAAGTTTGGAAGAGTGATAAGGGCGAGGGCTACTCCGGGCGGGGTGTATATCGTTTGTCCGACCTTCTTTTGTCTGACCTCCGTTTTGTCCGACCCATTTACACCGCCGTAGGGTCAGGCAGCAGCTGCAGAGCGACTCGGCGGCGCTCAATTGATCCAAACACCCGCGGCTCACTCTCTATGTTAATCAAGACTGGATGCAGGACACTTTCGCAAAACAAAATTCCTAAGGCTTTTAATTTGTTTTACTAATTTTTGTTCTCCTTTTAAATAATAAGACAATTTAACACACAATGAGAATGCCGGGATCCGATCCCCCGTTGCAACAGTCGAATACCGACGCCTTTCGGCACTCGGCCACCAAGGCCTGACGAATAGAGCCGGGCGAGGCAACGGGTTCGAGCCGCAGTGGGATAGCGAGTCGAAAAATGAAGAGATGTGTGAGGAATCGATCGCCCGACCCGAGAGTCGAGGACCGATGCCTCAGTTTTCTTGGCCACTACGGATCATGATGTCGGTAAGTGGAGAATAAAGTGGATACACACCTGGGCGAGAAGCAGCACGTCTGGCTGGACAAGATGGCCATGAAGCCGGCGCGGAACTTGCGGTTGTAGTAGGCGTAGAAGATGGGGTTGATGCACGAGTTGGAGGTGCCGAGCCACTGCGCGAACGGCATGAGTACGGCCACCACGTCCTGCTCCAGCTCGCTGCCGGGGGGGCCGAAGAACTGCATCCTGGACACCATCACGTACAGCGGCATCCAGGACAGCGCGAACGACACCACCACCACGAGCAGCATCTTGACGGCCTTCATCTTGGAGCGGTGCAGCATCAGCTGGCCGCAGACCTGCAACAAGCACCGCGGCGTTGGGCGGCGCGTGGATGGATTAGTCCGCGACAATGTCACTGTAATGCGTTCGGAGGGCCTCTAATTGGAAAAACGTGCTGAGCCCGATGGCCCGAGGAGGGGTGGGCAGGCGGGCAAGGCCCTGGCACTGGCAAAGTTACTTCTTACTTATCACCGGCGGGGCGGGGCGGGGCGGGGCGGGGCGGGGCGGGGCGGCAGGGCGGTGCTTTGACGCCTCGCCTGCTCGCCTGTCGCGGATAGTAAGGCCAAACTTCCATGCATTACGGCGTCGTGGGGCCTATCCAAAAGAGGGGCCCCTGCTCCCGAGCACACTCTTTCTGTTTCTCTCGCACACGAGGTGCGTGCCGTAGGTGTGCGAGAGAGACAGAGCGACGGGGGCAGCAAAATGGAAAGAAACGGTGCCCTTCTGGCGGCTAGGTGCACTCACGTCGCCGCCAAGGTCTCTGCCTTGGACACCGAGGCTCGGCACAGGTTCCTCGACAAGTATGACCTTCCAAAGTTGTTAATCTGGTTGCGAGCGGAGACAGGAGGCGACACTGCGCTGCTGCCACGCCACGCCACGCCACGCCACGCCACGCCACGCCGACGGCCAGCGGGCACACTGAAAGGAGGGTGACCCGGCCCGGGGTACATCGTTTTTTCCTTCAATTTTTTTTTTCTTTTTTTTTTTGTTTTTTTCTTTGCCGAGACATTTCTGCTGAGAAAGAGGGTCCTTCCCGGCGCTGCACGCTGCAATGTCGCAGACGGATGCGGTGCGAGTCTCCAGCCCCGAGAAGTATTGTGGTACCGTTTTGCCGCGGCTCCTCCAACAACTCTCCGGGGAGATTGATGTGGCCAGCCAGCCAGCCGGGGTCCAGGGCCTCCTGGAGCCCCGGACCTCCCCGCATCCATCATGTGGGCGCGGAGCTCATGCAAATCAAAGGGCGAAGCGCGAGCAGCGCGCCGGGCTGAATGACGCGGCCGGGGCAGCGAAGCGAAGCGCGCGAGGGAGACAGAGCGACGGAGCGCTGCCGTTCGGGATGAATCTGCAGCGCGGCGGCGGCGGCGGCGGACGTGTTATGTTCGACTTACCTGCGGTTCCCCGGGCAGCCGCCGCCGGCACACGCGCCTCCAGATGAGCGCGTAGCACACCGAGATGCAGGCCAGCGGCAGCAGGTAGCACATGGACAGGTGCGCCAGCACGAAGTACAGCGTCTGGGACAGCTGCGACGGCCACAGGTCCGTGCACACCTGCAGCTCCTGTGGGGAAGTGGGAGTGAGACCGCCAGCCCCGTCACGTAGCGCCGCGTAGCGCGTCTTGCCAGCCACTGATTCCCCCATTCAAGGCTGTTCCGGCGCACAGTGGGTCAGAAGACCGTTGAGGCGGACAAAATTCTAGACGCGGTTTCGGCTCCAGAGTCGCTAAATGGGACTCGAATCGAAGATGTGACCCCACCCACCAATAGATGCCTCGTTTGGAGAGCGATCCATCGGTGGTGTCACACGTTCGATTCGAGTCCCATTTGGCGATTCTGAAGCTCAAAACGCGTCTAGAATTTTGACCTCCTCAACGGTCTTCTGACCCACTGTGCGGCGCCGCCCCCGCCCGTAGTCCTTGGCCGTGACCTTGACGGCGCGGCCACGTGCCGAGCTGCGGGTACGTCGTGTGGGGGTACTGACCACGAGGCCCTCCTTGACGGTCGTGAGGTGGAAGACGACGGCCCAGGGCAGCGTGAGGGTGAGCGAGGCGGCCCACACGCAGGCGATGAGCAGGCGGCAGGTGTGCGGGCTGAGCTGGCAGCGCATGGGGTAGCAGATGGCCAGGCACCGCTCCACGCTGATGCAGACCAGCGTGTTGATGGAGGCCGACACGGACACGCCCTGCAGGAAGGGCAGCGTCTTGCAGATGGCCGCGCCCAGCACCCACGCTGCAACAAGGCATCAGGTCAGCGCTCCGCCATCGAGACTCGCATAGACCATAGCGCTACAAAGGGTTCCTCGTTCGGAGGGCAGTCCACTGGCGCTGTGCTCGTTCTGTGCCGCGCGGCCTCGGCGAGGCCCCCGAGAAGGCTGCCGTCATAAGAAGGGCGGGAGGGCGCCCCGGCCCGGCCCCGCTCGGCCCCGACACCGCGATGTGGGGCGTTAACCCAGATCGAGTGCGATCAGGCCAAATCGTTGAAGGGCAAATCGAACAGCGCAGGCAGCAGCAGCAGTCCGCAGCCGCCGCGCCATTCCTGGCGCGTTAATGGGTGACAGCCCCCTGCCTGCCCGGCCCCTTCCTCCTTCCTCTCGAAATACTTGACTTCCTCTCCATGCAGCCCGGGGGCCGCCTCGCCGCGCCACGCCCCCGCCTCAAGTATCGACTGACCCCTTTACTTTGCAAACTCCAAACTTTGTTTGACAACATTCTCGATTCCGTGGACAGCGCGCAGCGGCGACGGCCGGGGACAAGCAACCCGCCCGGCGCAGCCCGGCGTGTGCTGACGATGCCGATGTACAATCACCATTCTCGGGCCGTCCGAGGCTTCGAGGCGGCCAGCCGGCTCATTAGGCTCGAGTTACGGAACGGCGGGTGAATCGAATCCGAACGACGGCATCGCGCGCGTGCCGGAGCGGGGAATGGAGGCCGGACTCTTTGGCGACGGGTTCCTCCAAGTGGGTGGCGGCCGGCCTCACGGCGAAAGGACTGTACCACAGTGCCGCAGCTCGCAGCCAGCGGCAGTATAGTTGTTGCGGGAAAAGTAGTGCGAATAATGTCCGGACATCTCTTCCGCCCCAGTGGTCATCCGGACCACGCCGTCCCCGCCGTGCCGCCCCCGGCATCTTGGGGTTGCCATGACCCAGAGACCTTGGCGGCCTTGGCGGGGCGAGACGGACTGTCGGCCGCAGCGCAGCGACGCTCCAAGGCGCGACCCAGACCCAGAAGGAGGAGGGCCGCCTGTCTGCCCCGCGGAGCGCCGGAGCAGATGTTTCAAAGTAATACAATGTCCTGGCCGCGCCGCGCCGCGCCGCGCCACCGCGCCGGACAGGGCCAAGGCCTTGCACCGAACCCATCGTGATCCGTGTCCTTGCATTCAGATTGCGGTTCGTAAACCTGGATGCCTCTGGTCCGCGCGAAGGAGTGGGCCACGTTTTTCAGGAACGAAATGGGTGACCCCCTTCTGTCATCTTGGGGAGAAGAAGTTGGCGTTGCGGGGCGTAGCGATGCCAAACGCCAACACAAGGGCGGCTGGATTTGTGGCAATCCGATTGGCGCGAGTTTTAGATCGGAGGGTCATCTGTATTCGCCGACGGGATGCATGCGGCCTCCCGGAGGCAGCGACCCCAGGACCTGCTACCCGCCTGCCAGGAACAACCAAACACAATTTTTACAAAGTTTATGATGAACAGAGCACTCACCCTGTAGCACGTTGCTGACCAGCGTGAAGGGGAGGCAGAGAACGTTGACCAGCAGGTCGGCGATGGCCAGGTTGGCGATGAACAGGTTCGTGGTGGATCGCATGCGCGGGAAGGACGCGACCACCATGACGACGCACACGTTGCCCAGGACGCCGACGACGAACACGGCCAGGTAGGCGATGCAGATGACCACGGTGAGGGCGACACTGTATTTGAGCTCGCCGCCGACGTACACCTCTTCCTCGTCGTCAGCCTCGAAGGACGCGTTGAAGGACACGTTGGCGGCGCGCACATCCTCCACGTCCGGCAGCGAGGCTCCCGCCATGGCCTCGGCGGCCACGGCCTCCACTCAGCCGCAGCGCCCCGCGGCGGCCACGGCCACGACGGACGCCCGCCGCGGGCACGTCCCCGTCAGAGGCACCCTGCAAACAGTAGCGACTTGGAACACGAGTATGTCCTTGGAAGTGTGGCCGGCACGGGGCACGGCCCCACCGGCTGCGCTCCGCTACTTGCAAACCGGGACGTGAGGTGACTGGCGGGTACCAACGCCCTCTCGCCTCTCCTCCACGCCGTGGGCTGCCTGGGTTCCCAAAACAGGGGTCGAAAAACCGGGCGGGTCTCCGCTGGCTCCGGGACTGCGCCGGATGTGACAAGCTCCCCCTCCCATCCCCGCGTGTGGGTCTGCCTGTCTTGCCCGCGTTGCCACACGTTTCCGCCAGAGTGCGCCCGCAGACGAGTCCTTGTTATAAGACCCAACCGCTCGAGGAAAAGCAGCGCCGCGCCCCACCACACCCCGCGCCGCGCCCCACCACACCCCACCCCACCCCCGCCGCGCCACTCCGAGGAGTCCGTCTGCGCGCACGGCGGGCCGGGCGGCGCCGCGGGGGCGTCCCGCCACGAAACCACTCGGCAAGTGGATTCACTGACCTGATGGCCCGATCGGCTTGTGAGCCCCCACGACCCCACAACGTGGTGATAGGACGCGAATGTGATGTCATTTCCGACCACGCTCCCGAAGGCGTGGGTCTGGCCGAGTGAAGGCGATGGTTCTCAGCGTACGCCGTCGTTCGGCCGTTCGGCGAGGAGTCGCACCTGGAGATTGTCATGCAGATTCATGATAATGCGGCCCGTCCCCGTCCCAGCCCCGGCCGGGGAGGCTTCATTTGCTCACTGCTACAACCTCTCATGTCGAACGGTGCTCAAGGGGAGGGGGTGAAAGTGAGCGTATTTGGGGAGTGGAGGAAGGGGGAGGGGGCAGAGAGGGCGCGAGATAAACGCTTCACTGCGCGCTTAATATCCCATTCGATTGTTGAGGACTGTCGCAGGGTTTGCGAATGCACGCGACGCGAAGGCGAGGCGAAGCGCGGCGAGGAGCGTAGATCCCTATCCACTGCGCACATTCACCGCGCGGTGAGCGAAAACATGGTTGCACTGTTTACATCGCCTCATCCGCGCCCACTACTTAGCGGCTGGTCCCTCATTGTGAGTAGCCGGAAGTGAAGCCGGGCATTCATACCGCTGCAGGCATAACGTCGGCCTCCACTCGAATTCCTTGCTCGAGTCCCTCACAGGAGCGGGAGGGGAGCTTTAAAACAAAAAAGGTGCACTTTACCGCCGGGGCTCTTGCATATCGTGACGAGACAACGCCCAGCCAATGAGCACGCTAGCAGGGGAGGGGCTGCTATGCCCACCACGCGGCGGTATGGGGGTCGCAGCACATCATCCCCACCACCAACCAACCCCCGCCCCCCCTTCTCTCCTCGCAAACCGTATCATCTCCATTTTTGCTGTCATTTTTACTCCGGAGAGCGAGCGGAGGCAGCAGGCAGCGCTCGAACCGAAACGAAGCAAATTGAAAAAGTCCCGTAGTGTGACAGTCAGCCAGCCGAGGGGAGGTGCGCGAGCCAACAGGGACAAGGGCGCACGACAAATAAGTACTCTTTCTTTATTTTTTATGTTTTTTTTTTTCAAAAATTTAGGGACTGAAATTATTTTGGATCAACAATATGGGGCAAAACAAACGAAACAAGAGACAATTCACGTCACATTATTAATGGGGAACGTAGCGGCCGATGCGGAGCCCCTGCGAACTCTGGGGTAGGCACCCCGCCCGACGCGGCTGCGCGCACGCTGCCCGCCTGCCCGGCGCTCCGCGCTGCGAGGCAGGTCGGCCACAGTCCCACTGTGCTGCGGTCGCCCCAGCGGCCCCAGCATCGAGCTCTATCGGAAATGATGTGAGTGTCGTGTCGTTTCGCCGCGGCACAAACACCAGCCTGTCCGCGCCATCGCTTGTCCAAACATGCAGCGGAGTGGTGGCGGTTCGGCGGGGCGGTCCAGCCGGGATGCCGGAGCTGTCAGCATGCCCAGCGGGACGAGCTTCTGGGCATCGGCCAAGTTCAAGGCCACGGCCAGGCGGACCTTTTTCCGCCACCGACGCGCACGGGCCCACTGGATTCCGGCCGTCATCAGCGACATGAGGAGGACCAGCAGGGCGGGGAGGCGGCCGGCAGCCGAGGCCCAGACAGCTGCTGCGCCGAATGGCACTGCCGCCGTCGACCACCGCCTCCACCACGACCACGGCCTTCCCCTTGTTTTTCTTCACCGCCTTTCCATTTATACGATTGGCGGGAAGAACGACGTCCAGTTTCACTCACGGTCATGGCGACACTTATCGTCCCAGTTATTACAATAAGTCTCGCCCCCTCCTCCCCCTCCTCCCCCTCGAGGCCCTGTCCCCGTGCCGCACTGCCGGGCCGCGAAGAGGGCCGCCGCTGCACCAAAATGGATCCGGAATGGATTGAAATGGGATGCCTTGCATTGCATGCCCCGATGCTCCACTACGTCCATGACCCCGCTGAGCGTCTGTCTGTCTGTCTGTCTGCATGCATGAGGGCCAGGCTGGAAGTAAAAGCCAGGACGGGGAGTCGAAAAATCAAGCGAGAATCGCAAGGAATAATTTTCCCGTGTTAGTAAACAAAATAAAATTTAGTGAGCCGGCAACTGGATGGGTGTATATCAGGGGACCTACTATTTTTTGACCTACTATCATTTTCTTGACTTTCCCCCGAGTAGAGCCGAGCAGTAAGTCTAAACTTGTCCTACTAATTTTCAGAGGGCAGATTTCACGGGACCTACTAAATTTTGACCTACCTCTTGCCCTGTAACATGCTCTGCTCTTCCCCCGGCTCTGACCTACCACCTAGACCTACTCTTCCCCCTGCTCTCCCCCTTGTCGTCCGACGTACCGAACGTTTAATTTCCCATACCCTCGTGTCTGGGCTACGTTCATAGCCTCTCGGAAGGGTGTCCTTTCAGAAACCAGTAGGACAAAACAAGGGACAAACGGGCGCTGCCAACTTAAACCGCAATGCACCCTCTAGCACCACAGCGCCCCTAGGCCAAATACTGTAGCTTCGTAAAAACAAAACAAAAAAACAAAAAAAAAAAAAACAAAAAAAGAAACAGAATTAGCGGGTGTTGAAACTAAAACTATGGACTAGGTAGGGAATGTCTGTACACTCTCGGCCACCAGCATCGCTCTAGTTGCGGTGGATACAAAGACTCACATTTGATGTTCGATTCCTGCCGCACGCACTCTGTTCGGATCCAGCCATTCAAAGGCACCGCTTCACCGGGAGCTTACCATGCGGCACGGTGGCTGAGAACGATAAGGAGCAGAACTCCGAATCCGGGGAACCCGGGGTTCGACACCCAGTGCAAAGGTCATTTTCGACAGACTGTCCTGGGGGAGCGACAGTCAAATTTTGGGTCGGCGGACGCTTCCCTCGCGGTGGTGACTTCACTTAATCATCCATACTAGCTCGGGCCGCCCACAGACTTGGGTGGCTTAGGGCCGAACACTGTAGCCTTGTGGAAACAGTAAGAACAAAAAAAAAACCTTAGGATCAGCGTGTGTTGATTACTAAAACTCTGGATATGGCATGGAACGTCTGTATACTCTGGGCCACCGGGATCACTGTGGTTGCGGTGAATACAAAGGCTCACATTTGATGTTCGGTTCCTGCCGCACTGTTCGGATCCAGCCATTCAAAGGCACCGCTTCACCGGCGGCATATCATGCTGCACGGTGGCCGAGAACGAAAAGGAGCAGAACCCAGAGTCCAGAGAACCTGAGTTCAACACCCAGTGCAAAAGTCATTTTTGACAGACTGTACCGGGGGAGCAACAGTGAAATTTTAGGTCGGCGGACGCTTTCTTCGCGGTGGTGACTTCACTACCTCACCCTTATTAGCCTGGGCCGCCTAAAGTCTTCGGCGCCCCTAGGCCAAATACTGTAGCTTCGTAAAAAAAAAAAACAACAAAAAAAAAAAACAGAATCAGCGGTTGTTGAAACTAAGACTATGGATTCGGTGTGGAATGTCTGTACACTCTGAGCCACCAGCATCGCTGTAGTTGCGGCGGATACAAAGACTCACATTTGATGTTCGATTCCTGCCGCACGCACTCTGTTCGGATCCAGCCATTCAAAGGCACCGCTTCACCGGGAGCTTACCATGCGACACGGTGGCCGAGAACCATAAGGAGCAGAACTCAGAATCCGGGGAAACCGCGGTTCGACACCCAGTGCAATGGTCATTTTCGACGGACTGTCCTGGGGGAGCGACAGTCAAATTTTGGGTCGGCGGACGCTTCCCTCGCGGTGGTGACTTCACTTACTCACCCTTACTAAGCCGGGCCGCCCTGAGTCTTGGGCGGGGACGTTTCCCTCGCGGTTGTGACTTCGCTTACTCACACTTACTAACACAGTTGTCTACAAAATCTATGTCCATTCACAGTCTGAACGTAGTCGTCTGTAGATAGTCTACTGGCCGTCTACGACATCTATGTCCATTCATTGTCTGGACAAAGCCGTCTATAGATGGTCTAACGATCGTCTACAAAACACCCAGCTTAGCTTCGTTAAAAAAAAAAAAAAAAAAAAAAAAGAATCAGCGGGTGTTGAAACTAAGACTATTGGATTCGGTGTGGAATGTCTGTAGACTCTCAGCCGGGGTGCGTGGGCCGGGCCGCCCCAGACCAACGGTCGGCCCGTCGGCCGCCCGAGAGGTTGCGTCGGCCGGGCCGCCCCAGACCAACGGTCGGCCCGTCGGCCGCCCGAGAGGTTGCGTCGGCCGGGCCGCCCCAGACCAACGGTCGGCCCGTCGGCCGCCCGAGAGGTTGGGGCGGCCCGCGGGCGGCCTGTGCTAGGCAGTGTGAGTAAGCGGAGTCACCACCGCGAGGGAAACGTCCCCGCCTAAGACTCAGGGCGGCCCGGCTTAGTAAGGGTGAGCAAGTGTAGTCACCACCGCGAGGGAAGCGTCCGCCGACCCAAAATTTGACTGTCGCTCCCCCAGGACAGTCCGTCGAAAATGACCTTTGCACTGGGTGTCGAACCCCGGGTTCCCCGGATTCTGAGTTCTGCTCCTTATCGTTCTCGGCCACCTTGCCGCATGGTAAGCTCCCGGTGAAGCGGTGCCTTTGAATGGCTGGATCCGAACAGAGTGCGTGCGGCAGGAATCGAACATCAAATGTGAGTCTTTGTATCCGCCGCAACTAGAGCGATACTGGTGGCCGAGAGTGTACAGACATTCCACACCGAATCCATAGTCTTAGTTTCAACACCCGCTGATTCTGTTTTTTTTTTTTTTGTTTTTTTTTTTTACGAAGCTACAGTATTTGGCCTAGGGGCGCTGAAGACTTTAGGCGGCCCAGGCTAATAAGGGTGAGGTAGTGAAGTCACCACCGCGAAGACAGCGTCCGCCGACCCAAAATTTCACTGTTGCTCCCCCGGTACAGTCTGTCAAAAATGACTTTTGCACTGGGTGTCGAACTCAGGTTCTCCGGACTCTGGGTTCTGCTCCTTTTCGTTCTCGGCCACCGTGCAGCATGATATGCCGCCGGTGAAGCGGTGCCTTTGAATGGCTGGATCCGAACAGTGTGCGTGCGGCAGGAATCGAACATCAAATGTGAGCCTTTGTATTCACCGCAACCACAGTGAACCCGGTGGCCGAGAGTATACAGACGTTCCATGCCATATCCAGAGTTTTAGTAATCAACATACGCTAATTCTATGTTTTTTTTGTTCTTACTGTTTCCACCAGGCTACAGTGCTTGGCCCAGAGCCACCCAAGACTATAGGCGGCCCGAGCTAGTATGGATGATTAAGTGAAGTCACCACCGCGAGGGAAGCGTCCGCGCATGACTAAGGGCGGCCCGGACTAGTAAGAGTGAGTAAGTGAGGTCACCACCGCGAGGGAAGCGTCCGCCGACCCAAAATTTGACTGTCGCTCCCCCAGGACAGTCCGTCGAAAATGACCTTAGCACTGGGTTTCGAACCCCGGGTTCCCCGGATTCTGAATTCTGCTCCTTATCGTTCTCGGCCACCTTGCCGCATGGTAAGCTCCCGGTGAAGCGGTGCCTTTGAATGGCTGGATCCGAACAGAGTGCGTGCGGCAGGAATCGAACATCAAATGTGAGTCTTTGTATCCACCGCAACTAGAGCGATGCTGGTGGCCGAGAGTGTACAGACATTCCCTACCTAGTCCATAGTTTTAGTTTCAACACCCGCTAATTCTGTTTCTTTTTTTTTTTTTTTTTTTTTTTTTTGTTTTGTTTTTACGAAGCTACAGTATTTGGCCTAGGGGCGCTGTGGTGCTAGAGGGTGCATTGCGGTTTAAGTTGGCAGCGCCCGTTTGTCCCTTGTTTTGTCCTACTGGTTTCTGAAAGGACACCCTTCCGAGAGGCTATGAACGTAGCCCAGACACGAGGGTATGGGAAATTAAACGTTCGGTACGTCGGACGACAAGGGGGAGAGCAGGGGGAAGAGTAGGTCTAGGTGGTAGGTCAGAGCCGGGGGAAGAGCAGAGCATGTTACAGGGCAAGAGGTAGGTCAAAATTTAGTAGGTCCCGTGAAATCTGCCCTCTGAAAATTAGTAGGACAAGTTTAGACCTACTGCTCGGCTCTACTCGGGGGAAAGTCAAGAAAATGATAGTAGGTCAAAAAATAGTAGGTCCCCTGATATACACCCAACTGGATTCGAACCCGCTACCGCGATGCGAAGAAGCGACCGCGTGACCATCGCGGCTACTGTGAGTGGGCAAGAAGCCCGGTGGAGGAGGAGGTCAAAATTCCGGACGGGTTTTGAGCTCCAGACCAGTCGCTAGATGGGACTCGAACCGAACGTGTGACGTGACCCCCACCAAACGGATTGCTCTCCGAACGAGGAATCCATTGGTGGGGTCACAAGTTCGATTCCAGTGCCGTTTAGCAAATCTGGGGCTAAAAACGCGTCTCGAGTTCTGGCCCACTGTGTTCTGTGATGCCACGCGCGGACTCGACACGTGCTGCGGGCAAGGGCACGGGGATGACTAAGAGGTGTCCGAGGGGATGTACGCCTTCGGACGCGCGCAAACAAACCTGCCAAATTTAAATTTTTGGTGTACATGTATTTGGCCAGTTGTTTCCTCTTCGAACCACCGTCATTGCGATGGCCGATGATGGATAGAAGCTAATATGTCAACACCAGATGACTCTCCCCCCCCCCTACACACACACACACACACACACACGCCGCCGCAACGCTTTGGTTCGATCTCTGGCGTGCGCGGCATCTTGTGCCGTCTGCTTATCTTGCACTCAAAGACCGCGCTGGTGGCTGCATAGGCTGGCATAGGCCGTGGTAACGCAGATCCGATACTGCATGCGGGGCTTCATTAAAAGTCACTTAGTCTCGGCCTCGGCCCTGCGCGAGGCGACGGCGCCGTGGGCGGCGCTGCACGGCGCCGAAACACGACGGCGTCGCGCGGGGGCGTGGGGACCCTTGTTTTTTTGTCCCACGCTGTCCGTGCAACGTGCAGCATTTAACGATGCTGCTGGGCGGTGGTATTGATGGGGCCGCGGGCGGGGCGGGGTGGGGCGGCCCAGGCGGGCCTCCGCTCAGGTTGGTATTACAGTCCCCCAATCAAATGTCTCAGGGGGGACATTATTAGACAGGCAGCCGACGCTGCCCTGGTTTTGATGTTGTTGTTTGTTTTCGTGTCCCTTCGGTGGGGATCGAAGTTGTTGCAATCGTCGAAGGGCCCGCCACGGCAGGACCCCCAGAGAGCGGGTGCCGCCTGACCACACGATGGCCCGCCGCAAGGACCTGTCCTGTGTGTCCGCGAAACACCCCCCTTCGATCCACGCCGCCCGTCGCCAGGGTATCTTGCCCGAGTGGGCTAGGACGCGATGTGTGGTGCGGCGGGCCTGGAGGGCCTCACCGCGGCTCGCCGCCCTCCGCGTGCAGGCCTTGCAGGGTGCCGTCGTTGCAGCAAGCCTCGTGAAGCTCGTGCAACGAACGTTCCGTGCCGACGGCGCGCAGGGCGGGGCGCGGGGCGCGACGACGCGAGGTGGTGATGTGAGCTAACCTTTGCCCCTTTGCTGATTTCGCGTTGCCGCCAATTACAAGTTGATGAAGGCGGTGTTGGTGGCGGCGCCGCTCCGCTCCAAGCAGCGCCCCGCCGCCACCGCCATGCCACCACACCGCCACGCCGCCGCGCAGGGGACGGCGGCGACACGGCGCCAGACACGAGCGCGTTTTACAAGCTAGACTAGTGCGACAGGCAGCCCACTTCATATCGCGGCCCTGGCCAGCCGCCCCACCGGTGCGCCAGCTCGGGGAGGGAGGACGACGATGGAGACGGGGGGGACGAGGGGATGCGACCACCGCGTCTCTGCGTCCTCAGTATGAGATTATTGCGCAGCGGCAATCCAAACAAGTTGCCCCCACCCCCGTCCCCCCGCGCGTGTTTGTCTGTCTTTCTTTGCAGGACTCCGCCTCGGCCGGGACCTATCGAGGGCAGGATTTTCGCGGAGGGCGGAGGGCGTCGAACCCCACCGTCGAGTTGAGGGAATCTATAACCTGTCCTCCCTCCTTTCCTTCCCCCTTCTTCCTATCCCATCGCACTCGCATCGGACGCGCTCGCAGGAATGGTTCTCAAGTGGCTCGCGAGGAGTAAAAACGGCATTAGCTCGGGTTCGACTCGCCATGGCGGCGTCGGGAGGAGCTTGTCGGGTGGACGCAATCGTGGCGGTGTCTAATGACGGCGAGTTACTGCCAAGGTGGCACCCGCTAAAAAGTTGGACTCGTCTTTCCATGCATTTTACACGAGAACGCGAGGGGCTCCTCCAGCCGGAAGACGAGAGTCTGGGAAGGCTACAGAGTGCAGAGGAAGGCGTGGCGGGACCAGGGCTCCCGGAGGGTCTTAGCGTCCGGCTCCTGTTCGCCCAGCCCGCCCTGGCTGACCCCCGGCCCGCTCTCATCATTGCCGCGCAGTGGGACTCCGCCTTGGACTCCAAACGGGGGACTGCCGCGCACCTGGTAGGGTGGGCCGTGGAGTGGCGCGTCGTCGGGTTCGGATCGGGCCGATCTATTAGCATGGCCGGGAGCGGGGAAAGGGTTCACGGGCCTCCTGGAAGACCCCCTGGAAGACCTCCTGGAAGGCGCCCTGGAAGGCGTCCTGGCCGACCCCCGCCGCGAGGCTCCGTAGCCCTTGATCGCCAACCGTGCCCTTGGCAGCCAAGTCATCAAAGTGGGGATGGCCATGTCCGCGGGGGGCGGCCGGCACTGACCCTGCGCAGCCCGCGCAGCCCGCGCTGCCCCCGCACCCACCTCCACCGACAGGCCGTCGCCAGAGAGGCCCCGCAGTGCAAGTGCCTCGAAGCAGACGGCAAATCAAACCCGAGCAAAATAATTGCAAGGACTGCCGCTAGGGCGCAGCAACATCGTGAATGATTCGCGCGACGCGACAGCGAAACAAATCAGTTCGTTGGAGTATGTAACCGTCACGGTCACGGCCGCCACCTGAAGGAGCGGGCCCAGGATTCCAGTAGTGGCGGTCGCGGCCGTGACAACGTGAACAGACTCTTGTTTCGCGAGACGACTCAGTCCGCACAATTTCCCAATTTCTGAGCGCCGAAACAAAACGACAGCAGCCGTCCCTTTCGGCATGAGAGCCGCCGACACGACTCTTCCGCCAAAGTGGCAGAGTGAGCCTGGCCTCGGCCCACCACGCAGCGCCCCGCCGCGCCCCCGGGGCACCGCGAGCAACAGGCGGGCTGCCCTCGGACGTGCCCGCCTGGACCTGGTCCACGTGTCCGGGGCGCGGTGCGGGGCCGACGCCCTGGACACGCTAGACACGCCAGACCGGCCGAAGCTGATTCCTTACCGCGTCTACTCATCGTCTTATCACCGGGGAAAGCATTTTGGCGAAACTCACCTGCATCCCCGCGGTGCGGGCGTGCCGTTCTGCGTGCCGCCTCCTGCTGGCCGCGGCCGCCGCCTGCACCGCCGCATGTCCGCCGCCGCCGCCTCGGTCCTCGGCCCGCCGACCTCCCTCGCTAATTGTTGCTGGAGGCGGAGGCGCCGCGCGGCTGGGGAGGAGGACTGCTGCTGCTGCTGCTGCTGCTGCCGGCTCCGCGCCCCGCCAACGACTGTCGCGTGGCGGCCGCAGCGCGCGCCGCCATCAACCCCCTGGAGCAGGCCGGGCCGCCCCCACCACGCGGCGCCGGGCCGCGCGGGCCGGCCGGGCCGCCTCAGACATGACATGTACTGCGGACTGCGGTGGACAAGGGGGAAAGGGGGACACTGCACGTCCGGACGGATGGCAGAGACTAAATGGCTCAGCCAACCTAAGGACGGCTGCTGGGCCCGGCGGCCCGGCCCGCTGCCCGTTGCTTCTCATTCTTCTGGCGATGCACCCAATGTGTGTATGGGTGTGTGAGTGCCCACCACCCTGCGATGCATGCTGCTGCCCACCCACAGTGGCTCAGAAGACCGTTGGGGCGGCCAAAATTCTAGACGCGTTTTCAGCTCCATAGTCGCTATATGAAACACGAACCGAACGTGTGACCCCACCAATGGATTGCTCTCCAAACGAGGAATCCATTGGAAGGGTCACACGTTCGATTCGAGTCCCATTCAGCGACTCTGGAGCTGAAAACGCGTCTAGAATTTTGTCCGCCTCAACGGTCTTCTGAGCCACTGTGCGCAGCTCGAGGGGGAAACAACTGGCCAAATACATGTACACCAAAAATTTAAATGTCAAACAATTTGAAAAACTTTATTGAAAAATATAAAAAAAATTATTGAAAAATTTGAAAAATTTTATAGAACAAGTTAGAAAATTCTATTGAAATTTTTTCGAAATTTTGAAGTTTTTTTGAAAAAATTACGGAAAATGCATTTTTTACTGCCCTCCCCAGTGTGCTTCAAAGCCACAGCAATGCGCTGTGTCCATCATCTGCCGTGGTGGCTGGATGTGTCGACGCGTCGGTCCCGGTATGAGGATCGGCGGTTCAATTCCTATTACTTCACACCTTTTTTCTCTGACCGCTGCTCATTGTCACGTCAAGAACCCGCTTCAATCGGCGTCAGACATGAGCCGTGGTGGCTGAAGGCCTTAAGGCGTCCGACCCCGACCATAAAGTCCGGGGATCGAATCCCGATATCTCCTTTCATTTTTCGACTGGCTTCCTCCCACTGCGACTCAAACCCGTCGTCCAACACTCGGCAGACGTGCAAGTCAGGGTGGTGTAGTGGTCTAGGCTCAATCCAGGCCATTACACCCGGGTGTCTAAAAAGCAGTCCGCTTCGGCGGATTGGCCTCGGCACTGGTTCGATCCCCGATCGAGCCAGCCACTCGAAATTGGTCGCGAGTGGGTCCATTCCGATTCGTCGGATGGAGTTGATAAGTCCTTTGAAGCTGGCCCACTGACTGCATGTTCGGGTCTGGGAGCGCCGGACAGCGGGGGTACACTTGGTACCGACCACCCTGCGCAAACAAAAGCTCCCAAAACTACTCTCTCTTTCTTTCTTTCTCTGTCTCTCTATCGTCTCTGCCTTACTCTACTCTGCCCATGTTGGGCCGT
This sequence comes from Stenchaetothrips biformis, assembly GCA_030522485.1. Lineage (NCBI taxonomy): Eukaryota > Metazoa > Arthropoda > Insecta > Thysanoptera > Thripidae > Stenchaetothrips > Stenchaetothrips biformis. The sequence goes on along the minus strand of CM060092.1, from coordinate 13,771,560 downwards.
GTCGGCGGCTCGGGTCCTACTGGGTCCCCCGGCGTACGATATCGAAGTCGCTGGATCGGATTAACCCCAGTTACCTGATAGCACCGGTTCCCATCCCGAACACCGAAGTAAAGCAGGAGGCCTCCCCATTAAGACTGGGGAGGGGGTGTAGAGTTCCATTTTTTAAAATTTATTTTTAGTTAAACACGATTGCCAGCGCCTGGGTACACCGTTTCCCACATCCAAACAATAGTAAAATTGTAAAAGAATGAGTAATTTGAAAAAATTAAAAAAAAATTTCTTTAATTTTGGGAATTTTGAAAAAATTTATAATTTTTAAAAAATTAACAAATTTCTAAAAATTAGAAATATTTCAAAAATTTAAAAAAATTTAAAAAAAATTTAAGAAATTTTGTAAAACGTACACAAAATTTTTGAGTTGCTTCCCCCTTGGCGCAGCTTCCTTGGCTGTACCAGACACTGCACTTCGATCCGCGTCCATTTCGAGCGCACGGCTCTTCAATTTTGTAACTGACGAGTGCCAGCGGCACGGAGAGCTGCAAGGCTCTGGAAGTCCTGGAAACCCTTGACGGCCCTGACCCTGTCTGCATGTGGCAGTGGGGCACAGCGCAGCCCCGCCCCCCATCAGCGGAAGCCGATCTCCAAGGGCAGGGCAGGCAGGAGGGGGAGATTGGCTGACCGTGCTGGGCGGACATGAAAGGGAGATCTGGACGACACTTATTAATAAACTCGCTCCGATCAAAAATGGGAGTTTCTTAATTTTGCGATTGTAAAATGTTTACGAGTGACCGGGTAGCGAAGGCGGGTTGCGGGCGTGTGTGACACGTCTGACCGCGCGGCCATTCCGGCGCGGCAGTGACCGCGACCTCCCGAGGCTGATTTAGCGCAGCCTAATCGACCCTTTGTTCGCACTGATTCCAGTGCCGTGGCCGACCGGCCGGCCGCTGGTGCCGCCGGGGCCTCATTCGGCCATGGCGACCCGCGTCGTGCTGACCCTCGTCGTCGTGGTGCCCGTCCTCCTGGTGCGCGTCCGCGCCGAGGACCTGCCGCCCGACCGCACCGAGGAGCTGGCCACCGAGCTCGTCATGCTGGAGAGGCGGGTGCGCGCCCTGGAGCAGCCAGGTACGTGTCGAAGCAGCCGATGCCAACACGCCGACGCGGCTCGGGGCGCGGGCAGCGGGCAGCGACGCAGGGCTTCTGCTTCACTGTCTCCTCAACTGCGCGGCCTGACTTAAAGGCTTCCGCGCGGCCGTCGTCCGACGTGGCGATGTGGCCGATCCCCGCAAAAATGAAACGGGGCCTCGGCCGCGCCCTCAGCCTCGGCGCCCTGCCCGGCGGCCGCGCCGTGGGGCCGGTGGGGCCCAACGCCCAACAGCTGTTCCACTGTGACCCACTTTGGATTGCTTTCAATTCGCGCGTCAAGGTAATCACTTTTCGGCGGGCTTCTTGACGGCCGGCACGAGGCGGAAAAAAGCAGTTTAAAGTGGATTCGAGTTAGGCCCTTTCCACCTCACCACGGCTTCGCCAGGCTTCGCGCCCCGCCGCTGCCGTTGCCGCGTGCCAAGGCAGTGGCCAATCACGGAGCCCCGTTCGGCGATGGGGTGTTCCAGTTGACCTACCCAACAGAAATAATGAAAAGAAATATAGCAAAGAAATTTAGAGAAGACTCATTGGATGGAAATATTAAATGAGTGGACACGACTTTGAGAGGTCGTGTCAGCCTCTGTCTGTGACGCAACCGGAGCAGATCAAGCCTGTCTTCGAATACCCCGGTTTGCATGGAACGAAGAGTCAGTCACTGTGGTCGAGAGCGTCTGTGCGTCGACTACAATTTCCGAGAGATGATGTTCGAATCCTGCCATATCTTTTGCTGATTTCGACACGCACGGGATCCGACACGGTACGGATCCAGCCTTTCAAAGGCACCGCTTCAACAGTGGCTTTTCATGTCTGGTGGCCGCGAGCGTAGAGGCGTCACACGTGACAGCACTGCACCCAGTCCGGCTGCACCAAAAGACCTTTCTCTTGCAAAAATTTACGTCATTATTTTTGAATTGAAGTAGTCTTGTGATCTTGTCTCAGGACGGGGTTTTAATTTATTATCAGTCTGGCGGTCGACGACGCGACATTTTAAAGTCTTGTCCACTTGTTCCACATTTGTTGTCCGCGTTGTGACTGGTGAGTGTGGCGCAGTGTGGCAGGTGTCGTCCGGCGAGGCGCGCTGGCTGCAGTGCTGCGCGGGGCCCTGCCGCTGCCGTCCTGAGATGCGCGCGCTCAGCTGCTGGCGGCACTCCCTGGCCCAGCTGCCCCAGGCGCAGGGGCTGCCCGAGGACGTGCGCAGCGTGTACGTCCCGACCACTCCGGTGCGCTGCGCTACGCTGCGCCGATGCGCCGATGGACGACACCGCGCGCGCCATTATTCGATTCAGGTTCCGTCTTGGTTTACTTTTCCAGTGACCTCAGCGTCAACCGGCTGACCACTCTGCACAAGGACGCCTTCAGAGGCCTGGTCCACCTCACCGAGCTGTGAGTCCTGCCCGCCTGTCCTGCACGCCCTCGAGTCGCAGGGGAAACGGCATTATTCCCGCTTCAATCGGGCATTTTTGTTTCATACGCAGAGATTTGTACGACAACGAATTGGATTTCCTGCCCGAGTCGTTATTCGAGTCGCTGGACAGTCTGCAGCACTTGTGAGTACACATGTGAGTTACACAAACACACACCCACACACACACACACACTGAGAGAGAGAGAGAGAGAGAGAGAGAGAGAGAGAGAGAGAGAGAGAGAGAGAGAGAGAGAGAGAGAGAGAGAGAGAGAGAGAGAGAGAGAGAGAGAGGGGAGAGAGAGAGGTGGGGGGGGGAGAGAGAGAGAGAGAGAGAGAGAGAGAGAGAGTCGTGTACCCAACAGCCGTAGTAAATGGCTCCCGCCAAGATGCTTCCATCAATCTGTGAAGACGAGAGCGTCTGAAAGCCTCGGCTCGTTCATTTGTCTCTGCTCTGCGAGTATACGAAGTACTGTAGTAGCAGCAGTAGCGGCGGCATACCCGAGTGTGAGTGTGTGTGCGTAGAAGTGTGAAAGTGTGTGCGTGTAGGTGCGTGAATGCGTGTGTGTGTTCGAACAGGGCCGTCGTGGGGCCCGGTGGTTTGCCTACCCTCCAGGCGCGCCGCGTACTACAAGGGCAGCGGCCTGTCTCGCGAGAACCAATATCGGGCCTGCGGCAAATTGTGTGAAGCTGGGTGGTGCGGCGCGGTGCCCCCCCCCCCCCCCCCCCCCCGCTGCCGCTTGGCTGCTGCTCAACCCCCGAGGACAGTTGTGGTTGATGGGTGACTAGGTCAGGGTGGGGCGGGATGAGGCGGCACGTGGTGTCCACGTGTCGGTGGGAGTCGCAGCCCTTTAGTGCACCTCTACGTCACCGAGGCCGCAGTTGGCGCGCTGGCCCTTCATAAGGGCGTGGCCGCCGCAGCAGCAGGCGGGCCACTTCACGGCCACTCCCGTTGTTGTTTCGCGGACTGTTGCCAGGAAGCTGCACAAGAACCGACTGGAGGACCTGTCCGAGCGCCTCTTCCTACGGCTGTCCAACGTCCGCACAATGTGAGTCGAGCAAGCAGCGTCCCGAAGGTTGACTCGATGCACCAGTATCGAAAAGGCTGCCAACCTTAGCGTGACCGGTGGGCAATGTCTGGGATCTGGTCTCGAGACGGCAGGCCGAGGCAGGCTGAGGTTAGCAGGCAACCGTTCGATACCTTGTGAATCGTGGGCATGATGGCGCTAAAAAAGCCTAAAAAAGGCCCCAAGGCGCTGAGCATTTTTTTATATATTTTTTTAAAGTTGTCCATCTTCTGTTCCAGCGACATGTCCTGGAACGGGCTCCGCCGCCTGCCGGTGGGGCTGTTTCGCGGCGCGCCGCGCCTCACGCTGCTGCGGCTGTCGCACAACGCGCTGGGCTCGCTGCCGGACACGCTGCTGCAGGGCCTGCCGCGCCTCGAGGAGCTGGACCTCGCCGGCAACCGCCTGGACGGCCTGCCGCCCACGCTGTTCCTGGGCCTGGCCGCGCTGCGCCGCCTGCGCCTCGACGACAACAGGATCAAGGTCCTACCGCAAGGTAGTCGCACAGTGAGCCATAAGACCGGCGCAGGCGGCCAACACTCTCGACACGTTTTGAGCTCCAGAGTCGCTAAACAGGACTCGAATCGAACGTGTGACCCCACCAATCGATTCCTCGTTCGGAGAGGAATCCATTGGTGGGGTCACGCGTTCGGTTCGAGTCCCATTTGGCGACTCTGCAGCTCAAAACGCGTCCGGGACTTGGACCGCATGGCCCACTGTGAGTCGCCTAGGTGGCGGTGGTGGTGACGAGGTGGTGACAGGCTTCTCCTTCCAGGGGTCTTCGGCGACCTGCAGCAGCTCGACTTCCTCAGCCTGAGGAAGAACAAGCTGTCCACCCTGCGGCCCGGCGTGTTCGACAGCCAGGCACACCTCACCGTGCTCGAGCTGTCGGCCAACAAGATAGCCTCGGTACGCTGGGGCGCGCTATGCCATAGCAGTCCTCTAGAACGCGTCTCTACTCCGCGCGACGGACAAACAGTGCACATCGGCAGAGGGGTCATTTCCTTTGTGACTGATAGTATGGCGGGCACATGAGCCGTGGTGTGACTGGTGACGTCCTGCTCGACTTGAGAATCACGAACACACACACACACACGTACACACACACGGACACAAGGGCCCCGAGGAACTTTGGCATGCTTCGATTCAAGTTTGTGGAACTAGCCCACGGCGCCCCGAGCCATGTCGGGAAGGTCCACCCCACTGTACCAGTGCACAGTGTATACCAGTGTACCGGGCCATGACGGCTTTATTGTGCATGTCCGGGGAAGGCTTCCTCTCCAGCCATTGCAGAAGTGAAAGTAACGAGAGCCCCCCGGCCCGCCAGCTGGAGGGCAGCGAGTTCCAGTGGCTGCGGTCGCTGCTGGAGCTGCACCTCGGCCAGAACGCGCTGGAGGAGATCCCCGGCGGCGTGTTCGCGGGCTTGCCGCGCCTGCGCAAACTCTTCCTGTACAACAACAACCTGGCGGCGCTGGACCGCGAGGCGCTGCGTGGGCCAGAGAACCTCACCGCCCTCCTGCTCAACAACAACCTGCTGCGAAGGCTGGCCCCCGACACCTTCGCCGCCGTGCCGCGCCTCCAGAAGCTGTAAGGGCGAAACAAGACTATTGTTGGTAGCGCCGCCTCGCTGTGATTGCAGACCGGCCATTCTTGCAGGCAGGTGGACAGCAACAAGTTCCAGTTCCTGCCGGACGGCTCGCTGGACTACCTGCAGGAACTGGAGTCCCTCAAGCTGGCCAAGAACCCCTGGCACTGCGACTGCGCCGTGCTGTACCTCGCCTCGTAAGCACCACTCTAGCCAATCCAACACTATCGGCTTGACGTTTCGAAGAGCAATCTTCTGAGTGAGACTTGCGCTGTACAATTGAAAGTCGATGAGGTCCTCGTCTTGCTGCGCAGGTGGCTTCGCGCCCACCGCCGCCTGGTGTGGGACTCCAACCCCAAGTGCCGCGGCCCGGGGGACCTCGGCGGCCGCCTGCTCGAGAGCATGACGTTCGACGACCTCTGCGAGGGCCAGTGGGCGTCCATGGTGCGCCTCTCGCCCCGCGTGCCCGTCAAGGCCGCGGCCATGGCGGCGGCGGCGGCCGTGGCGGCGGCGGCGGCCGGGAAGGACGCCCAGGCCGTGGCGGGGGCCGGCGCGGGGGCGGACGTGGAGACGGCGGTGGCTGCGGCGGCTCTGGAAGGCGCCCTGCCGGCGGCGGTGCAGCAGGGGCGCGCGGCGGCTACGCCAGAGCCTGCCTTGGCGACGAACTTCGGACCCTCTCGCGACAACTTCTTCACCTGATACCACCACGTTATTTACGCGCACCATCCAACTTTCTCAACGGAATTCAATTAAAAAGAAAAAGACAGACTGTCTCTGAATCCATTGCTCCGCATTACTCCCCCATATTTCACGGGTGCAACATTAACAGGCGTGGCCCCCTTCACTTCTGTTGACGCGGCTCTGCAGGAGTCGACGCCCCCGCTGCTCCGTGGATGTCCATTGAGCCACCCCGGCGGAAGGCGTTGGGCGGCGGCAGCGGCAGCAGCGGCAGCAGCGGCGGCAGCACTCGGCAAAACGATCCGCTCGTGTACACGAACCACGACCGCACGGACCATTCCTGACTCACAGGGACCGTCTTAGTCTCCGCTCCAAGAACACTCTACGGCACTGAGATACCCTATTTTTTTTTATCTGACATAATCCTGCTCGGCCCCACACCGGTAGCCGCTGGCAGCGGCGCCTCTCCCCTTCCCACTGACCGCCCCGACTTCCATTTCGCAATGGAGCCGGGGAAGTTGTTGGAGTAAGTTTACCAGCCGTGGTTCGGTAGCTTGATTCCAAACAGTGCTTCGTCGCTCTGTCTCTGTCGCACCCTCTTCGGAGCAAGAGGGGAGAGACTCTTCGTAAGCAGCCGACAAGGGCAATGACCCCTCGCCAGGCTGGGACACTTGAGAACGCTGTCCGTGGACGAGGTGTGCGACCCCGCGGACAAAGATTGAGCACGGATCGAAATTTGGGAAAGTCTCCCACTTTCGGCTTGTCTCCGCGGCGCTCAGTGCCCTGGAAATTAATTTGCGGGGACGTACCGGAACAACTCCGTCCGTCCGTCGTCTTTAGTCCGGCCGCCTGTCCGCCAAAAAATTGTTCTCGCACTCTCTCCCTATCATACACTATCTCTTTATCTACGGCGACGGGGGGCGTCGCTGCGTCGCGGCTGCGCCGGTGTCGCCCCCTGGCGGCGGCTCTGGCGATGGCGAAGGTGCGGATCTTTTGGCAGGCATGGCAAGGCCTGGCATGGCCATCATTACGTCGCGTCGGTCCGCGCGCTCGGCAGCAGCACGGCAGCACACCGCGGCTCGCAGTGACATGGCTTCGGTGCCAGGACCGCCAGGCTGAGAGCGAACCCTCCTACCCGCACCTCCAAACCGAGCGGCGTCACCGAATTTGCGCTGCACTTCGCTGCCGTTTTGTTCTTCTTGTTGTTGGTGGTGTTGTTGTGTTTTGTTGTTGTTGACGCGAGTGAAGACAGCCATGGCCGGCGTCCAGCGCAACGCGTCCTTGCCGCACCGTGCCGCGCCCGGTAAGCATACTGATGAGCGGGACCCGTAAAAAAAAAAAATTGGATATTTTTTGAATTGAGTCTACGTGTTTTGTTCGGATCAATGTCAAGCCTTAAGAAACCTCTCTACTGCGTGGGCTCGTAGGTCCTTCTCGGCTCCAATAAAGAGTGCATCTCGAAATTTTGTCATCTTGGCCCTCTCTTTCTCTCTCTCTCCTCGTGTCACAAGACAATGTGTCTCGGCAGACTCCGGTTTGACGTTACCAATGTATGGTTACCGCGTAAAGCGCCTATGGGAATTTACCCCCTTGGGTCGCCACGCCCAGAGTCTGGGCCTCGAACGCCGCCTCTACCTGAAATTCACTGCACATTCACAAACAGATAAGTCTCCGATCTTATCTGCCGCTAAATGGAGTTGACGGGCGCGTCGCGGGCAGGGCGCGGCCAGGTTGGCGGCTAGGGAGCTGAATGGGGCTTTTTGAGTGTTGATTGTATAATCTCGAACCTCGCTGCCGCCGTGCAGCGCCGCTTGGCCGCTTTCAGTAATTTGCGTTCATTATACACACCGTGGTGCTCTAAATATGATCCCCTCGCGAGGGAGCTGGGTTCGAAACCCGAGGCTGTGCATCACCTTACCGCGGCGAGATTTAAATGCTAGTGTTTTGGAGGCTGCGCCCGGGTGCGACCTCGCCAGTGACCTCCTCGGTGACCTCACTGGCCCCGGCCTGGCGGGCAGGCCTGGCGGGCAGGCCCCATCGGCCAGGCCGGGGCCGTGCACCCGATGCTGTCGGCGCGTCACAGCAGGGGGGCACGCGGCGCGTGTCCGTTTGACCGTTTGGGTTTTGACCGCAGAGGTTGCGCGCAGGCGGGGGTGCGGACTCCAGCGGCACGTCGGGCGGCGCGGCCTCCAACGCCTCCGCCTCCAGGGTGCCGGAGCACCTCACGGTGACGACAGACCCGGCCGACAACATCGACGATGACGTGCTCGCCTCGTCCCGGTGGATGGACGAGGAGATCGCCCTGGGCTCCATCGTCGCCATCCTGGTGGTGGCAGCTCTGGTGGCGGTCTGGTTCTCCTGCAGAAGGTGAGTTGATTTAACTTGCTTGGTGCAGGGTACGGTCTCCATACTTTTTCGGCACGGCTTCTGTCACTCGGTCAACTTATCTAATTTCCGGGTACCATAAAAAAAATAATTTAAATGCTCTCACTCTCAAAACAGTTAAGTTTGCTAGAGTGTGCGAAGGAATTTGTGCAAAAAATAATACGAACTATCGGGCTTTCATCGTAAGAAGGAAAAGATACATATTTCGAAGAAAGAAAAATGAGTGTCTAATATGTTTGCACAAAAGTCATTATGTTGTAAAGACATGGACTGAGTCGTTTTGGCTGCAGTCACTGACTTTGTTGCCCTACCTAAGCCCTTAAGCTATCAGCCTGACGCCGCGCTGATCTAGCTCGTTTTTTTTTTCTATGGACCGTCCGCTAATTATTTTATTGGCCCTGTCGGCCGTAATCTGTCCACACTTTGCCGTCGTGGTGTACGGGGCCGCGCGGTGCGGCATGCCCGCCAAGCACTTCATTTCTCCCCTAAGCCGCCGCCAGCCAAGCGATTCGGGAGATCGGTTTGTCGCTCTGTCTCTCTCGCACCCTTTCGGAGAGCCCCATGAGTGCGACAGAGACAGAGCGACGAAACGATTCGCTCGGCAGGCAGTCCGCCACCGCGACTAGAAGCAAACAAAAAACAATAAACGCTGCGTGCCGACGCCTAGGGGGTCTGAGGTCGCGAGGGGGCCGCGGCGGGCGGGGCATTCATACTCACCTAATCCTCCAATTCGCGACGCGGTGCTTATTCCGACGCTAACCACCCGAGCCGGGCCGGCCGGCGGGCCCGCCGCGTCACGCCGTCGTTAAAGATCAGGAGGGATCATTAACCGCGGAGTAAAGGTTTACGCCGCCCGCGACTTCGCGCCGCAATATCTTCCTCAATTTTTTATAAGATGATGGAATTTTTTTTTTAAGTGGAGGGGGGTATTTAATTTTTACAAAAGTGAATTGGTGCAGAAGTGGTGGTGGCATTGCCCGCGACAGTGCTTCAGGCCGAGCCACACCGTACTGGCTTGCCTCCAAACCCGTGCTGCACGCCACCAGTAAAGGAATCAATGGATTGTTGTCGTGTACACCTGCTGGTGTGCCGGGAAGGGAGGAGGGGCGCCTTGGGACGGGGCGTGTTTGCAATGCAGATGTTGCCTTGTGTTGCAGAAGGAGGAGACGGGCCTTGCCGACGCCCGAGGCGACCGAGACCACAGCAGAGCGCATGTGAGTACCAAGTACCATTCGGTTCCATTGCGGGGCCCATTCCATTGAGCAATTTGGATCGGGCGCTCGGGATGGGTGAGTTGTTGCGGTGTGGGAGGGGGAAAGGGGGGCTTCTTTTGTTGTCCTTTCGATCATACCCCATCCACTCCACGCGGCTCCAAATATGGTCGTCGCGCCGCTTCACCGAAACTATGTTAGCTGAGCCATTGCTTAGTCCTTACTCAGACTAACCATAAGAGTGCTACCGCCGAAATGATTCCTCTCAGTATCGGGGAAGGGTTGTCAATTGCGCAGGTTACAACTTAACTGCTTCTGCTTCTTACATCGGGGTACCGTTACTTTTCCAGGAGATCGACCCTACAGGATGTGACCGAGATCCAGAGGAAGATCTCCTCCATGAAGCCCCTGTCCCTACAGCTGTCCAACGGCAAGGACGGCAAGGAGGGCAAGGAGGGCAAGGAGGGCAAGGAGGGCAAGGAGGGCAAGGAGGGCAAGGGCGCCAACGGGCTGTCCAACGGCAGCCCCAACAGCCCCGTCCCGCCGGTGGTGCCGGTCAAGCAGCCGGTGGCCACCGTGGTGCTGCCCCCCTCCACGCCGAGCCCGCAGCCGAGCCCCCTGCCGGACCCCACGGTGGCCCAGGTGAGTCTGCGAGGCGCCCCCGGACAGTGGAGCAGTGCGTAGGCGTCACTTGAAAAAACAAAAACAAAAAAAACAAAAACATTTACTTTGCTTTACAGGTGACGCCGTGGGAGCCGTACTTCCTGAGCGCGCCGGGGAAGCACGGCAAGCCCGGCAAGCCGGTGCGCGCGCGGCGCCGCTCCGTGTCCCTGCGCTCAGGGGACGACGACGTGGTCTCGGACGACGCCAACAGCGGGCCGTCGCGGGGGCCGTCGCCGTCGCCGTCGATGAACCCCAACGCGGCCGAGGACGGCGAGCCGACGCGCAAGCGGTCCGTCACCTTCAACGCCATGGTGGAGGAGGTGCAGATCCTCGTTCGCTAGGACGCCAAGAGGTCGCGGGCGCGGAGCGCGTGGCACGCAAAAACTGAAAGGGTCACAATCCTCTTTCATTACTCTTTTTCCTGTAATTATAGGTCCGTGCTGTTGTCGCGAACAGACGGGTGTCGACTTTGTTTTGTCGTTCTCGGGGAAATTGATTGCAAAATACAGAGTGATGTTTTTTTGGATGCAATTTTTCTTTGTATAAAGATTTACATGTTTTCGTTACGTTTAAATGCTACTTCATCCATAAGTGTATTTGTATTTTTCAAATTTTTAATGCTGCTGTACGCTTTACGCTTACAAAGTGCTGTACAAAGCGCGTGTGTAATTTTTAGTTTCTAAGGATGTGTATATGCAATAGATTGCATTCAATACAACTATAATTATTTTTGTTAAGCCCGAGTTTCTATTCATGTACTTTGCATAGAGCACCAACAAAATCCCTCACAAACCATAATTCACCCCTCAAAAAATAGAAAAGGAAAAGAAACTTTCTAATTTGTGACTGCTCGCACCGTCCTCCGAGTGTGCCGTCGTCCCGGTGGCCGCTGGTCGCGCTGGTCCCACCGTCCTCGTCTGCGGCCTAGTCCGCGGCCCGGACCCCTCTAATCCACGCGCCACTCTTGCGGCACTACATGATGATGGCAGGGTCGCGCCTCACCCCTGCCCCTCCCAGGTGAGCGTGGTAATGACACCCTGGACCCCCCTCCCCCCTCCCCCTCTCACCGCCTCTTTCTCCCGGCTGGCCATCTGGACCTCTCCGAGGACCAGGTCTTCGCCTCCAGTCAGCGTGAGTCCGCTGCGCCGGTCGCGCGCCGCGTAGATCAGCATGTGCAGCCCATGATGGCCATGGCCCTCGTCGTGGTGGTGCTCGTCGCGGTGCTCGTCTTGGCCGCCGCGCCGCGCGCCGCCTCCTCCATGCAGTCTGCGAGCGGGCCGCCTCAGCACAGCACTCCTACGCTCAGCAGTCACACCCTGGCCTCAGGTAGAACGTGTGACGGTGTGTGCCGACGACTTGGGCTTCCGCCCTCCCTGCTGGCCCTGACCGCCCTTGCCGCGTTCCAGGCTCCGGCCCCGCGACGCAGGGCGAGTACGACCTGGACGTGCTGGTCAAGTTCAGCCACCGCGCCATGGAGGCGCTGCGCCCCGAGCACGCGCTGCACGCGCTGCAGGCTTCCCCGCACGGCCTGCGCCACTACCGGAAGGGGCGCGTGCGCATCGTCACCCCGGACCAGGTGAGAGGGAGCCCCACCGCCCCCACAGCCCCCACAGCCCCCTCCCGCACGGCCTGCGCCACTACCGGAGGGGGCGCGTGCGCATCGTCACCCCGGACCAGGTGAGAGGGAGCCCCACCGCCCCTCCGCCCCCTCCAACACCCCCTCCACTGGCCGCGCGGATGCCATCGTCTCAAAGTCAAGGTGACGCCTCCCGGGGGCGGCGAAGGGAATTCCAGAACGTCCAACTTCCCGCGGAAGCAGAAGCAGCGCGACGTTGAAAAGCCGCGACCTTCCGGGCCTCGCAGTGATTCAAGGCCTCCAAGGCCGCGGCCCGGCGAGGCCTGCGCGTGGGGTATGGCCTTGCCTCTGACGCCCGTTCAGGGCGATCGGCCGCCCCGCCGCGCGTGGGCCGGGAGGCTCGTCCCGCACGTCACCACGGCACCACGTCACATCGCGCCGAAAGGCGGGAAACCGGCGATCGGGCCGCCGGAGTCGCGGGTCTTGTTGCGTGGTTTGTGTTTGTGAGTGTGCGAAGACCCTCAGTGACCTCACTGTCCGCTGCCTCCAGCTCAACCTGACGCTGGGCCGAGTCGAGGAGGCCCCCCTTGTCCGAGCACTGCCCCCCGAGACGCCCCCGACGGTGGCTGCCGCCTCCAGCCCGCTGGTCCCCGCCCCCGGCGCGGACCGCCCCCGCGCCTGGCGGGACTGGGGGCCGTGGAGCCGATGCAGCCGGTCGTGCACGGTGAGGCGCTACAGGGCCTGCGCCGAGGAAGCGCTGTGCGGCAGAGACGTCCTGCGAGACCAGGCCTACTGCTTCGTGGACGGCGGCTTCTGCCACACCTGGCTGCAGAAGAAGGCGCTGCTGCAGCAGCAGGAGGAGCAGGGGCAGGGGGAGCGCCACAAGCACCAACACCAAGGTAGAGGTTAAGGCCAACGTTGTTTTGGTGTCCGTCGAAGTTGACGTGCGAATTACAGCGGTTGACTATCATGATTTTCTGGCAGGCGTGGAGGAAGTGGCTAGCAACGCGCTGCCGCCCCACGTCCCCAACGGCGAGGACGGTGAGGACGGCGATGACCGGGAGGACGTGGTGGAGGGCTGCGGCGTGCACAACGCGTCCTTCCTGCACACCAACATGCTCCGCATCGTGGGCGGCACGGCGGCGGCGCCGGGCGCGTGGCCGTGGCAGGTGGCCGTGCTCAACAGGTTCAAGGTGGTGTTCTGCGGCGGCACGCTGCTCTCGGCGCGCTGGGTGCTGACGGCCGCGCACTGCCTCCGGCGCCGCCTCTACGTCCGCGTGGGCGAGCACGACCTCTCGCGCCGCGAGGGCGACGAGTACGACGTGAAGGTGGCACTGCAGGTGCCGCACCCGCGCTACGACCCGGACACCGTGGACAACGACATCGCGCTGGTGCGGCTGTGGCGGTGGCCCGCGCCCTACCCCGCCGTGCCCGCGTGCCTGCCGCGGCCTCGCCAGCCACTGCATCCCGGGACGCCGTGCACCATCCTGGGCTGGGGCAAGCGTCGCTACGGCGCCGTCTCCGGCGCGCAACAGCTGCAGCAGGCCCAGGTTAGCGCGCCAAACACACAGGCACACGGCAGCCGCACGTCGCCGAAACGTCTCGAAATCTCGATCGGTACAAAGGAGACAAAGATAAGTGAAAGGCTCTGCGCCGGTCATTCAAGTTAAATTGGAGCCGATCGCGGCCGACGCCGGTCATTACCGGCGTCAGGCACAAGCAGCCGCCAGCGCCGCGGGCCGAATCCCACGGCAGTGAAGGCGTCAAGCCCCGCACCTCCACCGGGGTGCGACCACAACAGGCTTCTGTCTCTCTCGCACCCCTACGGCCGCCCCTCGAGTGCGAGAGAGGCGCACCTCACGCTGCACCGCTAGGCGGCCAGCCAGCATGGCGCGTGCGAATCGTGAGAAGACCTGATGGCCCGGCAGGCAGAGCCAGCGGCGTCTCTCTCGCACCCACGGCCTGCAGCGCAGCCACTCCCTCGTCTCCCAGTCCCACACCACGGCTCTTATTGCTCTATTGGCGGGGCATTTGCAATCAGGTTCGCGACATCGGGATCTACTCGCGCGATTGAGCGGCCCTCGCTTCAGAACGATTGCTGCGGCGAGTCGAATGTGCGCCGAGCAACACGACACTGAGCACTCCGTGTTGGGGCGTGCCATCGTGATGGGACCAGGACACGGGGTCCTGCCAGTCTCCCAGCCGGACCACAGCTAGGCTAGACAAGGACAACCATACATGGCAGCGCCGCAGCACACACGCTTATTATTTTCCGGGGCGTGGTGTGGCGCCGAGAGAGCGAGGGAGAGAGCGGGAGCGAGAGAGAAAGAGAGAGAGGAAAGGGGTGGGGAGTCCAACGAGCCTGGCTTATAACAAGCTTGCAGCAGAAACACAGCCTGAGTTATTGAGGATGGGCGTGTAAAATGGATGACGCCTCCTTCCCACGACTATTTGCTTCGGGTTTCTTACGCTGACTTGCTGGCTTTACCCCATGGTTACCTGATTGGCATCATCCTGTACACACTGTTAAAAAATTCCGATTGAAATTTCATAACATGTTAATGTAATTATTATCACTTTTCTGTTTTGAAATTTCATGGCGATTTTCTGCAATGAAATTTCATAGCAACGTGTTATGAAGCTTCATTATATTGTTAATGAAAATTCAGATGCAAGTTATGACATTTCAGTTGCGATAGTGATGTTGTATTTCAGTTCAGGCTAATGAAATCTCAGACTGGTACCATGACTTTTGGTAACCCACACTAAGTCTAAAAATAGCTAACAGGTAAAGTCCAATCTAGACATGGCTCATACTTCGGAGTGTGACGGAGAGAGAAATGTCAGTGGCGCACAGTACTGCATCTACGAAGGTGCTCTCGCGTGGACCTAACGTGATGGTCGGCCGTAGACGCCAGCGAGTCGCAACATGGTAATGCGTTTTTCTCGACTTCAGAGTAATATTTTGTTTAAAACTTTTAGCATACGTCTAGAGCAGATATTCACTCAGGTAACCAAGCATAAACTTTTGAAAAAAATATTTATTTTCCTTAAATGAATCGGATATACTTATTAGTGAACAGACACGGCGCTCCAAGCGCCACCTAGCGGCAGGTTCTTGAAACTTGACTTTGAACCCAGGTGGCTGACAGGGCCGTACCATGTGAGCAGTGGATTGTCCACAGTTTGCGTTTATTGATACTAAAATACTTTTTTGGTGCGACGTTTGATTTACACTACTCATATCTTCACGCTATATTACTCAGGAAAGAGAATAGGAATATTCCAAATCACGATTGGGTTTAAACTCAGTCAATACTGAAGTTCCTTCCACCCGGGCAATGTAAGAGCCATCATAACTTGCCTACCAAATGTCGAAGACCAACATGAAAGTTTATATCTTGGTTATAAATTTTCAGAACCATACTGAATTTGTAGTGTCACGTTTTGACTTTTCATCAAATCTCTTGACGTTTCATTGCAGACTTGATTTTTCAAGGAGATATTTTGACATTTCATTGAATGTGTTCTGACATTTCATTCCATTTATGAAATTTTATGGCCGCTATGAAATTTAATGGCGTTCATGAATTTTCAATGCATATTTGTAATGAAAATTCATAACATTTTTAACAGTGCACTGTTCGCAAAAACCCTGTATAGCGAAGTTTCAATTTATTTTTGGCTTGCAGTACGTATTAGGCATTATGTGCGTTTCGATAATTCGAGGCTTCCTCATTTCTCTCTGTCTCATTCGATAGAAGGCTGCAATCAGTGCCGGGTCGCCCTCCGGGTGCTTCCGTTACGCAACGGCATCGAGTGGTGCGGTCAGTACGGGGCGCGTCGCGTACTCGGCGGCGGTACTCGCCAGGGATGGGAGATCGTCCACGGGTGTTCTTGGTTTTCTTTTTAAATTTTAATTTTTTTTTATTTTTATATTTTTTGCAGGTTCCCGTGGTGAGCCAGGCGCGGTGCCGGGCGGCGTACCGCCACGTCCCGCTCACGCTGACGAGGAGCATGGTGTGCGCGGGCGACTGGCGGGACGCGTGCGCGGGGGACAGCGGCGGCCCGCTGCTGTGCCAGGAGCAGCCGTCGACGCCGTCCTCGCGGTGGCAGGTGCACGCCGTCACGTCCTTCGGGGACGGCTGCGGCGCCAAGCACCGGTACGGCATATACGCCCGGGTGGCCGGCCACGTGCGCTGGATCCGCAGCGTGATGCGCCTCCACGCCGCGGACGGACGGACGCGTTGAGGCGCAGGGACAGTCTGCCGTCGGCTGATGCATTCCCTGCATCCGGCGAGCAGGCGTCAGGCAGGGTGCCGCAGCGCCGGGAGTCAAATCCCAGCATGGGGCATTCCCGTTGCCGCCGCCAGCCGCCAGCGCCGCGGTCGCGTTGTGCCGCCATCTACCGGCCGACGCCGGCACTACGACCACCACGCAAGCGGAGCCTTCTCCAAAATCACGACGAGTTGGCGCCAATCAACTGTGAAAAGCTTTTGCCAACATGTGAAAGAAAATAAACCAATCTATGAAACATTTTCAATGGCATGGAATGTCGCTCGCGTGCCTAATTGACACGCCCAGTAATCTGCGGTTACGTCTTTTGGACTCATGATGAGTATTTCTTGAACTTTGCGTTGCAGTAGGGGCAGTGGGACACCATCAGTTTGCAATGACCATGACGAGCCTCTCGCCCCACCCCTCCCTGCCCCCCCCCACCTCACCCCACCGCCCACCGCCCAACCCGCTCTACCCCCTGCCTGGTGAAAGTGGATGATGAGCTGTCTGTTCGAGTCGAATTGAATTGCGTTAAACTTGCCACCGCTCTGACTCCACGCCGCATGATACAAGTTCCTTCCTCCGCGACTTTCCTTGGACTTTAATTTTACCCCGTGCGAGAGCCAGGTAAGATCGACATAATACTTCTTTGTCAATCTTATTACCGGTTGACAGGAATGTAAGGTTAGGGGCGGTCCGTTTACATTCGTCGCATTTTCTTCGTTCTCTGCTTTCCAGCACGTTCCCCATGTCGTTTGCGGCAAAGTTTGCTATTATGCCATTTTTCAACGCCTGATGATATTTCTAATACCTCTCCTGACTGTTAGCTTAAGTGGTATCTTGCGCGATAGACCTTCTAGTTTCATCATATGCATTCCCAGGCAAATGCCATTCAATGCTGATTCAGTTCATCAAAACTTTGCCCAAAAATGAATGAAAAGGTTCTTTCACATTGAAGCCTCCCTAACATTCTGTGATGTTTGAAATATTTTAGATGCTATCCTTTCTTTTCCTTTGCTCCTGCAATTATAATTTAATTTATAATTGCATTTATTACTGACGCACTTCTGGTTTCAAGAGAAAAGAAGTAAATGTACTGTATCACTTCTAACAAGTCTTGTTGATTATATACTTCCATTCGCCTCTTTATCAGAGTTATGTCATGGCATGTATTGTATTATCTTGAGTCTTGACGTAATATAAGCATTTGAGCAGTTATGTTTTTGTTGTTTTGTTTTGTAGTTTATTGCCCATATCTGGTCATAGTACATACATTTGATAAAATTTTTCTATCGTTTTAAACAATTCATAGAGATTTTGATTTCTCGTCTGATCTTGTTTTTATGCTTTTGTTGTACAGTTGATGCAAACCATTCAAAATCTTAAATAAATTTAACAGTAATATTAAAACACACAAAATAATACTTAACATTTTGGCGACTATTTGAATGATCTTCTTGCACTTGCCCCGTGGAGCTTGTAGGATTGTGGATCTTGTCAATATATACATTCCATTAGATTTGGTGTTACTTATCATTTGTCTGGTTTTGGAGGTATCCTTGGACTGTGTATTGATGGTAACAGCAATTTCCTTGATCTTTCTAATGTCATTACTAATGCAAGGTCAACACGATATCTATTTGGGAAAAATCTTCGATATCTTGTCGAGCTGCTCTTTTTCTCTTTAGGGCGAGCTTTAGGCACTGATCTTTCCTTTTGTTTTTCTGTATTCTTATCTTTTACCGCACCCAATCTTGTCCTGACCATCTCAGCGACTGTATGGAGGGGGCCCTTTGAGTTATGACTATCTTCCTTGATTTTCTCTTCAACATGTGCTCTTGATTCTGATGAATTCACAGCATTGTTGGTTTCTGAGTCTCTGGGCCTGTTTGGGGATTTCCCTCTCTGTGATGCATTTCCTCGATTCTGATTTGCATGTGATGTAATATGTGTCCCAAGTGTGTCCTCCTCTCCGCTTTCTTCCTGGTGCGCAGGCAGCGTTGTTGGTTGGGTTGTTGCTGTAGACGGTTCTGCTGAACCACTCAGCCCCCGCTTGCCTGTTATATTTACCAGGTGTTCTTGACTGTCAAGCAGGTAAGCAACAGAAAGCTTTGACTGACTCTTCATTCTTTGGTACACTAACCTTGGGGAGCGGAAAGGCCACCTGCGACCCTCATATATATTCTTTTTGGGTTCAGGGCTTACTTTACGTGAAAGAGGAACAGTATTGAAAAACTTGGCTGCATTTGCTTTGTTGTCAAATCTTATGTCTTGCTTTGATGGTTTAGGGCACTGGTCAATGGCCTCACTTAACATCTCTTGAGTTCCTCTACAAACATCATTCTCTTGCAAACTTGCACCTTCAGCCAAGTCTGAATTCCCTTCGTGGTTTTGTTGCATGGTGCCATCCATGACGATAGGCTCCCCACTTCGAACATCTTTACTTGACCTCTGCAGCAGCAACTGCGCGTGTGAAGCCTGACTGTCAGGCTGTGGCGACGTGCTGGTGCCGGCAGTGGCCGCAGTGTGCCTGCAGGGACTGCCGAGGTTGGCCTGGACCCCGGTCTCCCTGCGCTGCTCCCCCAACACCACCGAGTCTGCAGACAGTGCTGTCGCGATGATGGAGAAGGACACGGCCTTCCGGGTCTTGGCCGCCAGCCCGGTCTGGGAGGCTAGTGCTGACTTGATGGGCAGTGTCGGGGCGGTGCTGTTGGTGCCCGCAGTGGCCGTGCAGACCTCCTTGGCCTTGGCCGGGGCCGTGGCGGCGTGTATGTTGTCCAGGATGGTCTCGGTGTAGAACATGAGCTTCGTCTCGGGGAGCGGTTGCAGCTGCTCCCGGCCGTCCGTGTCGTTCAGCAGGCAGCCCACGATGTATGCGTCCATCTTGGCCCTGCCCTTGTCTTCCCCCTTCGCCTCGCTCTCCACCGGGACCGCCGTCTTCCCGTCCTCTACCGCGGCCTCCGCCTTGGCCGCGGCCTCCACCGTCTCGGCCGTCGGCGTCCCACCCTCAAGTCCCTCTCCATCCTCCAGCGCGGCCTCCACGACCGTGGCGCTCTCTGCCGAACTGCCGTCGTCACTGTCCCCGTCGTCGTGGTGCTCGTCCAGGTCGTCGTCGTGGTGCTCGTCCAGGTCGTCGTCGTGGTGCTCGTCCAGGTCGTCGTCGTGGTGCTCGTCCAGGTCGTCGTCTTGGTGCTCGTCCAGGTCCTCGTCGTGGTGCTCGTCCAGGCCCTCGTCGTGGTCGAGCGGCGCGTGCAGCAGCGCCAGCGGGCAGTGAGGCGCCGGCAGCGCGGGCTCGCTGCACAGCGACGTGACGGAGGTGGCGCTGCCCTGGCCGCCACGGTCGTCCTCGCCGCCCTCGTACGCGCTGCTCGGCGGCTGGACCACGACCGCCTCGTCCGTCTCCGACGACGGCCCTGGGCAAGCGAGAGCCTGTCGATCGGCCTGCTTGGCGCGCCGGATGGCGGGGCGTGGGGCTTACCGGGACGCTGCTGCGGGGCGCGGTGCCCGGCCGGTCCTTTCGGCACGTACGGCCCCTGGCTCGCGGCTCCCAGGAGCCCCGGCCTCTTAGGGCTGACGGGGCGCAGCGCCCAGGCCGCGTGGTACATGGACAGCTGCTTGTGCGCCAGGATGTTGCACATGGCGGCCACCTGGGATGAGAAGATGAGAAGGGAGTGGGTGCGCGCGACCGCGGGTTGAATCTTTGACGCGCACCTCGCCCAGCCGGTTCTGGCGCCACTGCGCCTCGATGGACTGCACCGTGCTCTTCATGAGGATGGCCACCTTGGCGACCACGAGGGCGCGCTCCTGGCTGGACAGCCTGTAGGTGATGTTGAGCAGCTGGCGCGCGCGCAGGCGGTTCGCCACCCAGGGGTGCTGGATCGCCTGCTGCAGCGTGATGCGGCGGGGCACGCTGGCCGTCAGCAGGCCCTGCAACGGGTGACGGGGTCCACTGCCTTATCGGCGTTATGCCACTCTTGACGTCGCGGCCCTCGCGGTTCGGTGCGGCGCATATCGGCCCGAAAACAAGCTCGACATGGTGCCCCGCCGCGGCCCCGGCCGCCCCGGGAACACCGGCACGGCGAGGGTGAGGCCGCTAATCTGGCGGCGGTGGACCGACCGTGACGCAAACGGAGATCTAGATGACCTGGCCGCGCAAGAGGTCGCCCCGCCCCTCACCTGCACCAGGTCGCGGAACTCGGGCGAGAAGTGGCCCATGAGCTTGACGTGGTGGTCGGTGGCGCCCTTGCTGATCATGGCGACCAGGCGGCGGCGGCGCTCCTCGGCGGTGCGGCCCTTGTCGCGGCTCGGCGGGAACGGCATCCTGCCCACGGCCATGTAGTACAGCACCACGCCCAGGCTCCACAGATCCACTTCGGGCCCGTACGGCCTGCGGGAAAGGCTCACTGTGTCGGCGCCGCTATCGCCCCACGCCCCATCGGCGTGCCCGCCCAGCGGCTGACCTGTCGCGCTGGTAGATCTCGGGCGCCGCGTACCCGGGCGAGCCGCAGTGGGTGAGCAGGGGCCGCGTCCGGGACCACGTCCTGCCCAGCCCGAAGTCGACAATCTTGACCTGGTCGCCGCGCTTGCTCAGCATGATGTTCTTGGCCTTGAGGTCGCGGTGCACGACCTGCAGCGCGTGCATGTGCGCCACGGCCGAGATGAGCTGCGCGCCGAACACCAGTGTCGTCGCCTCGTCTAGGTGGCCGCGTGGCTGCCGGTTGACCTGGTTCCAAACACATTCAATGCGTATGCGCGCTTGCGACCATTGCCCCCTCCCTTTGAGCTGGGGCAATCCTATGCTATTGTCTGAAAAAATATAATCCGTCCCGTTTATGCGGTGGTTGTTGGGACCTCGTGCATTCATTGCGTCATGTATTGCACAGCGGGGTGAGGGTGAGGGGGGTGTCTGGGCAACGCGACGACAAAAGAAAGCGGCGGGGTGGGTCAGACACGTCTGGGTGAAAGTAAAACGTGGAGTGCGTTTGGGTCGCTCATTCCGTCCACCGGGAAGACAAGGACAGGACATGCCCATCCAACAGTGCGCTGCGCTGAGACACGTCGCGTCCTGGCATTCCAGAGCCCCCGGCTTACGTGGGCGCACAGCTCCCCGCCGTAGAGGGGCTCCGTGACCATGCAGTAGAAGCTGCCCGTCCGGAGCACCTCGAAGATGGCCATGATGTTGGGGTGCTTGAGCTGCTGCAGCACCTTGGCCTCGCGCTCCAGGTGGCGCAGCACGTACGGGTCTTTGACGGTGTGCGTGTCGATCATCTGGAACGCGGCGACGTTTGTCTGTCAGCGTCTACGAGTCAGCACCTCGGGGCCGATGGCCGCGCGCGACTGTGCTGCGCGCTGTGCTGTGTGTTGGTGTCGCGCGAGCCGCAGACGGACAGGGCCACAGCGCTTTGGACTCGGCAAGCCATTTCTCGTGCCCTCTTTGGACCTGGTCGCGGTAGGCCCACCTTGACGGCGACGTGCGCGTTGTCCACGTCCAGGTGCACGGCCTCCTCCACTCGGGCGTAGTTGCCCTTGCCCATGAGGCGGCCCAGCAGGCGGTAGCGCCCCAAGATGCAGGGCGGCCCGTCCGAGTGGTACATGTACATGCTGATTCCATGCTGTCCCCCTAACCTAGACGCGCCCTCGCTCGCCGCCCGACCACCGCCTGCCAAAAATGAAGCGCGAGGCGCGAGTTGCCTCGCTGGCTGGCTGTTGCGGCGCCGCCCTGTGCGCTCGCACGGCCGGCTCGTTCGCACTTTGCGCGCTTTTTGGGTGCTTTTGGCGCTTGGGTTCGATTCCGAGGCTGCGCCCTATTCCTGCCCTGCACGCGCCTTCTGGTCAGCTGGAAAGGGAACAGGGCCTCCCTGACCGTCCCTGACCTTGAGGGGGAGGGGCAGGGCCAGGACCACGTGGGCGCGAGATCGATAGGTCGCGAGGCACGGGGCCGCGCAGGGCTGCAACGGCTGGAGCCTCCAGTCACTGCTGCGTCGCTTGCGGTGTGGCGCGTTTGGCGGTAGCGGCGTCGTCGCAGCATCGACCGCGCTGTGTTCTGTGTTGGTCGCAGAGCTCAGGTACGACGCCGTCGACGTCTTGTTGGACTGGGGCGCGAGCCTCGCGTCCACCGTGTGGGTGCTGACGGACTGCTTCGGTGCTGAGGTCCGTCCGCGCCGTCCCTCTGGGCAGTGGAGTTTGCGCTTTGCCGAAACGGGTCGTGTCATATTGGCCACACCGCCAGCGGGGCAGGACGGTGATGGCAGCCTGTCGCGCAGGTCCACGGTCCACCGCAGCGCGTCGCCGCAGTGTGTGACGCTCGCTTTGCTTTCCACTTTATTATGGCGGGGCGGCGGCGCACATCGCGATGAAAAACAGCGTCCCCCACCAGCCGCTGCCAGCCGCGCCACCTCGGACGATAGCACACCTCGCGCGGATTGGCTGGCCTGGCGGCTCGCCGGCTTGAAGGCCCGGCCGCACAGCCGCGGCTCCAGGGCGCTCGCCGGGCCCCTGGGGGGGACGAGGCGGGACTCCACGCCACTCGGCCGCCAGCGCCAGCCGGCCGGCTTGATGTCCAGCTTGATCACGCTTGATCTTGATCCCAGCCACGCCCCCGACTCGCGCGACGCGAAGGCACCTCGGTCCTGGTCCTTTTAAAAATGGCACTCGCGCGGGCAGGGCTCCGGTGTGGCGTGGGAATGGGGTGTTCGTCGGAGGGCGCTGCTGGGCGTCGTGCGGCGGCCTTTCCTTTCGTTGTGCCCTGCAGTGGCCTTGGCGTCGCTGCATCCGGCCCGTGCGGCCGTGCGCGGCCTTTTCGGCCCCTCTGCACCGCTCTGCGTCGTTCGCCCGTCCGCTGCTGTTTAGCATGTCAACGTTCGGCTTGCCCGGCTTGCCGGTGACGCGATGCAAAGTGGGGCTGGGCCGCGCTCCGTGGTCTTCTTCCCCGCGGCCGCCGCCACTCCAATTCGGGGCCGATCTTCACGACGAGCGGCGCCGCGCTCCGGTGAGACGTCGGTTTTAAAACGGATTTTGTGCGCGCGTCGTCGGCGGGCTGCCCTGCTGCGAGCGCCGCGCCGCCGTGGCCGCGGGTCGTCGGGGTGGTGCGTCAGCGTGGACGCAGACCTGCTATAGGTGGGGTCCATGTCCATGTGGCCGGCGGCGTGGTGGTTGAGCGCGTCGTCGGGCCGCCAGTCGCGGGCCGCCAGTCGCGGGCCGCGTGATACGCCGCGCGCCATGTGCTGCGTAAGGCCCGCGCCGCGCCACTCCGCCCCGCACTTGGCACTGGCCGCGCCTAACTCATTTTAATTGCAATGTGTGCCGCCGCGGTTCCCGCGCCGTGACGTCACGCGTCGCTTCCTTATCCTCGCCAGAGGCAGCCAGCAGGCCGATGCCGTCACTCTGTCTCCCTCGCACTCCTGCGGGGTGCCCCGCGAGGGCAACAGAGACTGTCCGGAATCGGTCTGCACGGGCCGACGGCGCCGGCATTGAATGAAGCAGTGCAAGAGCAGCGCACGTGGTGACGGCGTTGACGGCGGCGAGTGCCGCACTCCACGCCGCACGCGGTGCCCACCCGTCGGCCCACCCGTCGGCCCACCCGGGACCGGCGGCCGTCAGCGTGTCACCGCCTAGCCTGCCTCGTTGGCGGCGAGATTAGCCGAAGAAGCGCCAGGATCACGCCGCACCTAAACGGAAATTGAAAAAAATAAAAATAAAAAAAGAGTTTGTTGATACGGGGCGCTACGTCGATGCTGTAATACGCTGGGGAAGGGCGGGGGGGCGTATCATTCGGTTAGCACGTTGGCAGTGGCGTGGGGGGAGAGTGGGCTGCGCCGGACGAGTTTTGTCCCTCTCTCTTCATCGATCTCGTAGCGGCTGAATCGAGTCGGGGAAGCTCCGTTTGCGAGATAACGTCCTTGGAGGGCCTTGCAGCCCGAACGCGTGGGGCGGCCAGCCGGAATCCCCTCTAGTGCAAATGGGCCTCGAGTACCGCTGGGCACCGCCTGGCGACAGCGGGGCGGTTGGTCGCGGGACCCGTGGCCTTTCTTCCCTTATGGCAACTTACGGGTTCTATTTTTCAGTGGCCGCACCTCCGGACCGGGGAAAGGTGGGGTGGGTGGGGGGGGTCTCGCCGAGGCCGTCCTTGGGGGCAATTGCTGGGGCACGGGGCCAACGGGACGCAGCCGTGACCCTTTGGATGAAAATGGTGCGAACAGCCTGACTGGCAAGTGGACCCCGCCCGAGCCTCTCGAAGGCCGCAAAGTACGCCGCCAAGAAGGGCGCCAAGGCCGCTTGGAGTGAGGTCAGCGACAGGGACGCCGATTTGGCCGTGTGAGTGTGTCTGACGTGGACGTGTCTGTGGGCTGAGGCACGCTGGGTCCACGCGCCGGTCCACGCGGGTGGAGGGCGGCGGCCAGGCTATGCCCTGCCCCGTGCGGGGGCGCCACGCGCGGAGTGTGTACACGACCTGAAGCCCCGCGGGGGGTCGCCATCGGCCCTCGCTCCGTGGGCTTCTCCGGCGAGCCAAGTTGGGTTCGGACGGTGCGCCTTTTAAATGTTGGGCTTTGCGAGATGCCGGCATTGGCCAGCTGGTCTCCTTGGCGTCCCCTTGACTGTGGCGTTGCCTTGAGATACGGCCGTCAATAGGCGTAGGCGGCTTGGGTCTTGCTGCTGTGGGCCATCGCGACGTCATTCCTGACCTGCCCTTACACGCCGCGCAGCCCGCGCAGCCTCCCCCCTTTCTCGGCGCCTCGCCGCGCCCCACCCCGCCCCACCCCGCCCCGCCGGAACCATCATGTTCCCCGAGCGGACGTACGTGAGTCTCACTCCCAGATCGACCGCGGTCCAGCCAGGACACTCAGTCATCTCGGCCCGTGCTCTGGTGTGTGTCGTGTGTGTGCGTTAGTGTGTGTGCGCTTGGATTACTTGCATTGCCGTGTTCGTGAGTCCACAATCTCCTCGTCAAAAAGTGCAAAGTTTGAATTATTATTATTCAACGGATTTCTTTTTGTGACCTTTCTTTGGTCTTGTTTCATGTTTGGTGTTTCTTAATCCGACTCCTTCTTGGTTCTAAATTTCTATCATCGAGGGAAAAGGGTGGAACGCTGGGATTTTGCTCTCGTTTTGACCCTTTGGTGTGATGAATGTGACTATCTTTCTGGTTTGAAGCTTGCTGGCTTGTGGGTGTTGGCTCACGCTGGCCCGGGCTGGGCGTGTATGATAACGCGGCGACCTCTTGTTTGGCACAGTGTTTTTATTTTTCTGAAAAGTATCGCGCGTTGGGGCCTACGTTACATAAGGGTGTTGCCCTAATCGAAGAGGGGTCAAAATGGAAAAAATATATCTTGTGCCCCGAGATGACGTGCATGCATAGCAGCCGAGGTGACGTTTTCCGCTTCATACTACGAACAATAAGACCATTTTCCTGAATTGTTAGTATGTCCCGTTGTAGCCGCCTGCCCTGTGCCGCAGAGTTTCTTTGTGCCTCTGGTATACCGGGCGTTTCCGCTGGGCATGAAAACCGTGCGAACATGGAAGTCGCCCAATCTAAAGCGGCCGGCTTGAGGCTCACCTTGAGAGTGGCGCTGCCTGCCCTCGCCGTCTCTAAGTGAAACAGTTTGGCGGCGCGGCCTGCTGCCTGGCTATGCCTGGCCATGCCTGGCCCACCGTGGCGTGCTCGTCCCCGGATCACTGGCGTGGTGCCGCGCCACTGATAACTCGCGCGGCTCGCGATAGCGGCAGGCTAGCGTCTTCCATGAGATGAAGACGCGCCGCACAGTGGGCCAGGCCGACCGGCTGATGAGCTCGCAACTCGCACCGGCAGCCGCTGGCTCCATCAATGTGTTTCTCTCAAAAGAATCGGATGTGTTGGAGAGTGATGTGCCGGTATCTCGGAGTCGCGTCGAGAAGGATCCATCACCATCCACGCTGTGTGGCACAGCAACGCCACCGCAACGACGCGGTGCGTGCGTTTAGCATGGAGTCGCTCGGGACGCCTCTTGGACCCGGTGGCACGGGTTCCCGAGCTTTGTACCGGCCGGGGCGTTACGGGAGGGGAGAGAGGGGGCAGGGGACCCGGGGGGGGGGGGGGCATGACAGAGTGGTGGCCTTGCCCTTGCCTTGCGTCACTCCCCTCTCTTTCCTTTCTCCCTCCCGATCTTGGAGATCCGAATTTGCCCAGAGCCACATTCGCTGTCGACTCCTGTTTGTCGTTTGCGCTCCTCGAAATTCCCTGCGAGACATCGACCCTTCTTTTCGGCATTGATTAGACGTGAGTGTCCAGGCGAATGTCTGTTTTGTTTGTCACTTTCTCCGCCGTGGCCGGGCTTGCCCTGGCGTTGCGGGGCGCGGCGGGGGCCGGTCCGACTGGGTCCAGCTGTGCCTGTTGTCCCGATCCCCCCGCCCCGCCCCCCCGGTTGGCGGCCCAAACGGCGGCCCAAACGGCGGCCCGAAAGGTGGGCCTAGGGCCGCGGGCGCGGGCCCCGTCCCAGTCGCGCCCCAGCCTTCGCGAGTGCCGGCCGTGTGAGTGTGTGTGACACTGTGTGAGTGTGCCCGCTGCCGCCGCCGCCGCGTCGTCGAGCTCCGACACACCGCGCACCGTGGCGCACACACCCGGTACGCCTCGCGGTACGCCTCGCGGCACGCCATCCGGCCGCCCTGCCCGCCGTCGAGTAGTGGAGCCGGGACGCTAGTGGCAGCGTCAGCCCACAAATCGTTGTGCTGTAGTGTGGTGTTTTTGCCTCGTCTTGACGCCGTGCCCGGTCCCTGTGCGCGCGCGCGCGCGCGCGTGTGTGTACTGTGTGTCGGTGTTGGGTCTACGTTTTCGAAAGGAATTAGCAAGTCTGACTGGGTTGTGGCGTCAGCGCTAGTTTCCTGTTTGCTCGGCTATCCCGCGGCTTCCCCCTCGCTTTCCTTACGCCTTCCCCACGCCTTCTTTCCCGCGCCTTCCCCCTCGGCTTCCTTACGGCTTCCTTACGACTTCCTTACGACTTCCTTACGACTTCCTTTCGCCTTTCCGCGCCTTACCCGCGCCTTACCCGCGCCTTACCCTGCCTTACTCGCGCCTTACCCGCGCCTTACCCGCACCTTACCCGCACCTTACCCGCGCCTTCCTCGTTTCTTCCCCGCACCTTTCTGCGCCTTTCCCTCGCTCCCCCCGCCCCGATCAGCTGGCGGCAGAGGAATGAGGAATCGCCTCGTCGTGGTTTCGTCTTTTTGTTGCCTCCGAAGCGGTCGCGCCAGTGCCTCCAATGTGACAATGGGTTTGGATTCGACTTGTCATGTAGCCGAGTCTTGGCGCCCCAGGCTGTGTGGTTCACTTAGCAACGCGGCGAACTGCGTGTTTTCTCAGGCCGCGAATTGCCCAAACGTGCGGTTCGGCATTAGCACTTTGGAAAAGGGGGGAGGGAGGTGGTAGAGGAGGGTAGTGCACTGTACGACGGGGCATGGCGCGGTTTTGCATTCGCCTTTGATACAGGTTTAAAGTGTAGCCTGAGAAATAAAGGTCGTTCACTGCCCAGGTCCAACATGATATCGGCGTTGGCGGCTTATTATTATTGGCACCCGATTGTTCTGTTATTTTCTCCCACTTGTACATCTCTCTGGTTGTTGTGTGCGTTCTGTTGAGCGTGCGAAGAGTTCTGTTTTGTGTCTTGACTTGAATAGAAACGTTTTGT
The DNA here is from genome assembly GCA_030522485.1 of Stenchaetothrips biformis. Classification (NCBI taxonomy): domain Eukaryota; kingdom Metazoa; phylum Arthropoda; class Insecta; order Thysanoptera; family Thripidae; genus Stenchaetothrips; species Stenchaetothrips biformis. The sequence continues at coordinate 13,743,918 of CM060092.1, read as the reverse complement.
GTGCCTACAGAGTAAACAAGCATGTCAGCCAAAGCCATCCGGGAAGCAACGGGGAAGGACCTGATCAACAGGCACCTTCCCGCCGGAACCGCGGCCGTCAAGAGCAGCTTCGCCTCTGTCGATGAGGGAACCAACTGGGATGAACTCCTCATGAAGGAGCCATGGCTGAAAACTCAGGTGGGTAGTGTCATCATATTTTCAGCCAAGCAGCTGTTTAAAAAAAACAAAAAAAAAAAACAGTTTTTGGTTGATTGTTTTTTATTTCAATGTTTACCTGTTTACCCAACAGAAACTCGTGGCCAAGCCTGACCAGCTGATCAAGCGCCGTGGGAAGCTGGGTCTCATCAACGTTAACACCGATTTTACTGGAGCCAAGCAATGGATTTCCCAGCGCATGGGAAAAGACCAACTGGTTGGAAAGGCTACTGGCAAGCTGCGTAGCTTCATCATTGAACCATTCCTGCCCCACAAAGCTGTGAGTTAAATCATGAGCGTTTAAAGTGACTCATTCAACATGCTCATACAATTTCGCCCTCCTTTTTCCTCTTTCTTTGTAGGATGAAGAAGCTTACGTTTGCATCTATTCTCACCGCCATGCCGACACAATTCTTTTCCACCATGAAGGTGGTGTTGATATTGGTGATGTTGATGCTAAAGCAAGCCGCCTCGACATTCCTGTGGGCGAACCCAATGCTGCTAGTGCTGCAAATATCACCTCTAAGCTTCTGACAAAGCTCCCTGCTGCCAAACAGCCGTATGTCTTCTTTAAAATTTTAGTAAATTGTCTGTAAGTAGCTCGTTTCAATATTGATAACTTGTTTCTGATTTCAGAATGGTGGCCAAATTCATTGAATCTCTTTACCATATGTACACGGATCTGTACTTCACTTACTTAGAAATTAATCCTTTAGTTGTCACTGCTGACAAAATTTACATTCTGGATCTCGCTGCCAAGCTTGATGCCACAGCTGATTTTATTTGCCGCTCCAAATGGGGAGAGATTGACTACCCACCTCCATTTGGACGTGATGCTCTCCCTGAGGAGGCTTACATAGCTGACCTTGATGCCAAGAGTGGGGCATCTTTGAAGGTATCTAGTGAATACTTTTTAAAATTTCTTCCAACAAGATGATGACAACAAATTACTAATAATTGCTCAAAATTTGATTCCAGCTTACGATTTTAAACAAGAAGGGTCGTATTTGGACCATGGTTGCTGGAGGTGGTGCATCTGTGATTTACAGTGACACAATTTGTGATTTTGGTGGAGCATCTGAACTTGCTAACTATGGAGAGTACAGTGGAGCTCCATCTGAGCAGCAGACTTATGAGTATGCCAAGACCATTCTGTCCCTTATGACCCAGGAGAAACATCCCCAGGGCAAGGTATGTTTGTAAGGCATGCAGTGAACTTCCTTGGTCTAGAAGTTAAGTTGTTTTATAACTATTGTTTTATTGTCTATAGGTCTTGATCATGGGTGGAGGAATCGCAAACTTCACCAATGTAGCTGCTACATTCAAGGGAATTGTGACAGCTCTTCTTGAGTTCCAACCAAAACTTGTTGAACACAACATTTCTCTGTTTGTGCGACGTGCTGGCCCCAACTACCAGGAGGGTTTGAGGTACAAAGTCTTGTGATTTTAATTTTAAAATGGCTATTATGAATCATGTTAAGCACTTGAACTTGAGACCTATCTAATGTGATGCAGGCGTCTGCGTGAGGTTGGTCAGAGCCTGGGCATTCCTCTTCACGTGTTCGGCCCCGAGACTCACATGACAGCTATCGTTGGTATGGCTCTGGGCAAGACACCCGTTCCAAAGCACTCTGAGGTTGAATTCACCACAGCCAACTTCCTGCTCCCTGGTGGCCAAGAGGTGACACACCACCGATACTTCAATGCCGCATGCCCGAAGGGCTTCAATTCATCGTGGTTTTGACTCTTTTTCTGCTCTTTAGGAATCCCCTCTTCCCTCTAGAAGAGAGTCATCCGCTTCCGCTCCTCAATTGGGCCGAGTTCCCTCAAGGGATATTACCATGTCTGCCAGTGCAGCAGCTGCCTTCAAGCCCATGGTTCACAATAAGACCAAGTCTATTGTTTGGGGTATGCAGACCCGTGCCGTGCAGGTATGTTACCACTTAAAGCATACCTTACATTTTTTGTTTCCTGCACTGAGGGTTTTCTAATGCTAATTTATTTCCTTTCCCTGACTTTTAGAGTGTTCTGGACTTTGATTTCGTCTGCAGTAGGGCAGAACCAAGTGTTGTTGCTATGGTGTACCCATTTACTGGTGATCACAAGCAGAAGTTCTACTGGGGTCACAAGGAAATTCTCATCCCTGGTAAGTCTGAAATTCGCTGCTACCCCCTCCCCCACGTTTTTTCCCTTTTTGTTTTGTTGGGCTTAGAATGGTCGAGGGGGAATGTATGTATAACTTACATAAATATATTTGTCTCATAAACTGTACTAATGTTGAATTTTCTGTAGTGTATAAGAAAATGGGAGATGCTGTAGCAAAGCACCCAGCTGCTGATGTTCTTGTCAACTTTGCATCTCTGCGTTCTGCCTATGAAAGCACAGTTGAAGCCATGAGCTTCCCTCAGGTAATTTTCCTAGTTCTTATTTTGCATTGGTATTACACTACACCACATGGCTAGTGGCTGACTGTTGTCTATCTGTTGCAGTTCAAAACTATTGCGATCATTGCGGAGGGTATTCCTGAAAACCAGACTCGTCAGCTTATCAAGATGGCAAATGAGAAAAAGGTATCAATCATCGGCCCAGCTACTGTTGGTGGTATCAAACCAGGCTGCTTCAAAATTGGCAACACAGGTGGCATGATGGACAATATTCTTCATTCAAAACTGTACCGCCCTGGCAGGTGTGTCTTGGTGCAAAATGTCTTGCTTTTCTTCTGTCAACTTTTGTCAATTTTTTTTACATATCTTTTATCTTTTCTCTAGCGTTGCATATGTTTCTCGGTCTGGTGGTATGTCCAACGAGCTAAACAACATCATTTCAAAGGCCACCAATGGTGTATTTGAAGGTGTTGCTATCGGTGGTGACCGTTACCCAGGCACTACTTTCATGGACCACATAATGAGGTATCAAGCTGACCCCGCCATCAAAATGATTGTTCTTTTGGGTGAAGTTGGTGGCATTGAAGAATATGAAGTGTGTGAAGCTTTGAAAACTGGTCGTATTTCCAAGCCTCTTGTTGCTTGGTGCATTGGTACTTGTGCTGGTGCGTATTATTATCCCTTCTTATCTTGTCATGAATTTTGCTCCATACTTAACCATACTTAACATAAATAATAAATTTTTCAGGAATGTTCACTTCTGAAGTGCAGTTTGGTCATGCTGGCTCATGTGCAAACTCTGACCGTGAAACTGCAACAGCCAAGAATGCTGCTCTAAAGGCGGCTGGAGCTTTTGTTCCCAGCTCCTTTGACTCTCTTGGAGTGGAGATTCATGGGGTTTATGCTCAGCTTGTTGCTGATGGCATCATTGTCCCTGAACCGGAAAGGCCTGCACCAACTGTTCCCATGGACTATTCTTGGGCACGAGTAAGTGGTTTCAACTTACGGGAAATTTTCATCTTAACTGTCCGAAAATTTTAAATTAAATTGTTACTGAATATTTTTTAGCTGAAACTGAATTGTTATCATTTACTTGTTCCAGGAACTTGGACTCATCCGTAAACCAGCCTCCTTCATGACCAGCATCTGTGATGAGAGAGGGCAGGAGCTGTTATATGCTGGCATGCCGATCAGTGATGTAAGTGTTGGTTTGTTAAGTTTGTTTGTTTCTGTTTTCAATGTTATTCTGTTCACTAATGCTTTTATTCTGATTCCATTTAGGTTTTAAAGCAGAACATGGGCATTGGTGGTGTGGTGTCCCTGTTGTGGTTCCAGCGCAGCCTCCCTCCATATGTGTGCAAGTTCTTTGAAATGTGTCTCATGGTTACTGCTGATCATGGACCTGCTGTTTCTGGTGCGCACAACACAATCGTCTGTGCGCGAGCTGGCAAGGATCTTGTATCTTCTTTAGTTTCTGGACTTCTGACCATTGTGAGTCATTACTGTTTGTGGGACTGCAATTTATTTATTTTTCTGCCTTATTTTCGTGAGTTAATAATGGTTTTTATCTCTTAGGGTGACAGATTTGGTGGTGCTTTGGATGGTGCTGCCAAGCAATTCAGTGAAGCGTATGACTCTGGTGCCATTCCCATGGAATTTGTCAATGACATGAGGAAGAAGGGCAAGCTTATTATGGGCATTGGCCACAGAGTGAAATCAGTGAGTAGTCTGATCTTTCAATTTCATGCTTTTGAGATGCTTTTCAACATTTTCAGTATTTCATTCAAATGATTCTCTCTTCTAGGTCAACAACCCTGACAAGCGTGTGCAGATCATCAAGGAGTTTGTTCTGGAGCACTTCCCCGCAACACCCCTTCTTCATTACGCCCTGGAAGTAGAGAAGCTTACCACATCCAAAAAGCCAAACCTCATCCTCAACGTTGATGGTGTTATTGCTGTTTCTTTTGTTGATCTTCTTCGTCATTCAGGCTGCTTCACAAGGTATTGGGGGCATTGAATTGTCTCTCCCTCTCTTTATCTGGGACACAACTTAAATATTTCTAAGCCATCTTGAAACTAAATGTGGTCTGGTCTGTTTTTCAGGGAGGAAGCTCAGGAGTATGTTGAAATGGGTTCAATCAACAGTCTGTTTGTCCTTGGGCGCAGCATTGGTTTCATTGGTGAGCACTTAAATCTTGTTCTTGTTGGTCAAAATTGTTTTGTTAAAAATTTTGAGATGACTTGAAAATCTAACATTGGATCTTAATTTGCAGGTCACTACATGGACCAGAAGAGATTGAAACAGGGCCTATACCGTCACCCATGGGATGACATTTCCTACATTCTACCTGAACAGTACAATTGAGTCTATAATTGTTGTTGTGGAGTTTCAGTACAAAAATCTGGAGTGCATAGCTACAACTTTTTTTTTGCAAATCAAAGAATCATTGGCTTTAAAATTTTATCTTGAACTCTGTATTATCATGATTGACAGCCAATCCTTTTGACACATCGTTGTAATTGCTGTTGTAGCTCTTCCATTTACTTTGCACTTTAATATGCATTAGTGCACTTGCATAAGTGTAAGTGTACCGTACCGAATGCATTTATGTTTACTCCATGTTGGAGTGGTGTGGCGTCTCATTCTTTTATCGCTTGTCCCCAGCAAGCTGCAAGATTCGTGGAACAGAAGCATGGGTACATCATGCCATTGTTTTGTACATATGCACTACAGTGTTTTATGTGTAGTGTAGTGATACTATTTAAAAGAGCTAATGTAGGAAAAGTGACTCTGGTGGAGTTAACTTCCTCTCACTCAGCGAGTCAAATGGCTTGCTGCTATCTGTTTTTACATGTGTACATAGGTACTATAGTATATAATAGTGGGAGTGGACTCAATTTTATAATTTTTTTTTTTTTTAAACATGTTGGTGTAAGGCTGTTGATAGCACATGTCTGTGAATGAGTGACAAGTGTGGAGTAGTTCCCCTAGCCCTTTCATCAGCTCTCTTCCACACTTTCACAATAAAGTAATTTATTAAAGCATATTTTATTTTTATTTTAGTTACTTTTTCCCCTCTCCATGGCATGCTGCTTGTATTCCCCCATTGTGGAATAACCATCATGAGCTTTATAGTCAAGTAGCATTGATTTCTAGACTTAGATCATTATGAGGAAATCATACACACTTAGAGATGAAATAGGTATACTATGTCTAACAATAGACTTTAAATCTTCATGATTAAGTGAGAATTCTTCATGAGTTAGTTATGTGAATGTCTTTATAACAGAAATGTATGATCAGTGAATGATCTAGGTCCAGCTGTACAAATGTATACTATACCTAATATCTCATTTGGAGAATGAAACAATGCATATCAGAGAAAGCCTGAAAGAAACATATCATGTATTTTTAGATGTATTGTTATTTATTAAAAAGAAGTAAATAAAAATATATGGGTTAGTATCTTCAGGCCCCTAACTTGCAGTATTAATTGTGTTCCGGATGCATCAGAACAGCAACTATGGCTATCAACACAGTATGTACACACACAAAAAAAAAGTGGGGGGGGGGGAGGAATTGCTCGTAGTTTTATGAAAAGTTACTTGAGTGTACAGGTTGGGCATAATAGTGTCAAAGAAATAACAAACTAAAGGCATTTTATTTTAAAAGAATTTTAATTGTAATCAATTTTTTTTTCTTTTGCTCTGTACCTCACAATGTTATACAGAGATTGATTTCCATTGAGAACACCTGCATATTGGATAGAAATGGTACACATTACACAGACAGAGATAGATTGTCACAAAGTGCAGCCATTCACAGAAGCTGGCAGTAAGGCAATTTCCACTACCACCGATGGAATGGATTGACTTTATCACATAAAGCAAGTTACCAAAAGGCAAAACCCTACACATTATCTGTCCTCAACATTTAACAACATGGAAAAGACCCAGGAAATAAGTGCATCTGTTGCTAAAAGTTGCTCTTCTTATTTCTGAACACAATGAAGATTAATACTGACTCAGATATTATTCCTATTATATGTATTACTCTATAGTCCACACACACTCCCAGTTAAGCAGTTTAAATTGATAAAAAATGAATGGTAGAACCGCTTCAAAATTGACACACCAAGCTATTGTTGCAGCATAAGCTTAGAACTAACGTTTCATGATACAAGAACAACCTACCCCATTTAAAATGATTTATTACTTAAGTCGATTTGGAAAAAAAAACGATCAAATAAATAAATTCTAAAATATTAATACAAAGTACCCATGAAAGATGTCTTCAAATACAAGGTAATGATTTGCAATATTTTTATATCTTCGTCAAACCATAACATAAAAGAAGAGTATCAGTTTTTTCTTTAATGTATCTTCACACTGAGATTGGACCACACATGAATCATGTTGAGCAAACAAGTTAACATGGAATGTACAATTCTCCCACTTTAATAATGGTACCTTAATGTCTGTTTTTGGAGGTTTCAATAAAAGTCTCAATACAAATGAAAATCAAATAAAAAGAGATAAAACGCTAAATCATAATTTGATGTGTGATAAATACAGCTGTGCATTTCCGTGAGCATGTGCTTCCGCCAAAGACACCTGCACCATTCCCCCAAGTCTCCTCTGTCTTGCCAGGAGCAAGGACTCCATACTAATGGATATGCACGGCTGAACTGAATCGCCTTGTCTAAGGTCGAGACAAATCATATAACAAAAATAGAGAGAAAGACAGGAAAACAGAACACAAAAAGAAAAAAACCCAGCAAAACCACTGTTTAAAGTAGGAGTTACTGGAATCACTGCACAAAACAATTTTTTATGTTGCACAAACCTCAAAACCTGATAGAAAATGCTGAAGCTCTTAAAAGACACATATTGAACAATAACAAATGTTTGTATGAGCCATTGCTCCCACCGTCTCAAATTTCACATGCATAGGAGCATTTAAGTACAAAATAAAACCTCCCCCACATTATTGCTAAGAAGCAAACAGCACTTATTATCCCCAACCCATGCTTGCTTTATGATTAGTACATAATGCACAAGTGTTCTTATGTCATACTATAATCAAGCTCTTATGACACATACTTATAAAAATAATAAAATGGCACTAAAATTGATCACAGAAACTTACACATGTTTCACAGGCGTATATAAAATTCAAGACAGCTCTAGAATACATGTAAGTAAAGCAAGTTACAACAAGTGAACAAGTTAAAATATTCAGTTATGTCCCTAAAAATGTCTCTCATTCCTACACATCATTTGATTCTAAAGAATGATGCTGTTTTATCACATCCTAGCTTAAGTCATTGTACTAAAACTTAAGACAGATTTTGGATCCTTTTCTCATGAAGATAAGAGAATAGGGAGTGATGTTATAGGGAGATATATTTACATGGAATTTACCAATAAATCAAGCCATCTCACTTGGAAGTTGTAAACACATTTGATTAGCTATCAATGCAAATGAAGATGACATACTTTATGGGAAGATCCTGAAGATACTATTCACATAAAATAAGAGGAGCATTGAAATAGAAAATATTTTGTTCTGTCAAATTAAGCACATAAGCCAAACACCACCAACCCGCAGTGAATTTTTACAGTTGGTTTCAGGAAGAACAAATTAAAACCATTTGCTTTCTCATGGTAACTCTCAAACATGAAACTAAATGATGTTTCAAGGTACAATAAAATTACACAATAGTATATCTAAAAAAGGGAGAGCAATTAACAGTAGAAAAGTAATAAAATGTACAAAGGAAAATAATAACAGTATCTAATAGGTAGTGGAATGGTAAAAAAGGTGACCAGAGTGTTTCATAATACATAAGAAATAAAAGAAATGATTAAAACATGATATAAATATAGTCTATTTGGTTCCTAAATGACAAGAACAATATCACTGGGAATATTGAAACTTCTGTATGTTACAGAACAGTCACTAGCCTCCCCACATTAATGGTCAAACTAAAGCATTGAATATGTTTAAAAAACAACATTATATACAGCCAAGGCAGGCGTGAAAGCACACACACACACACACACACAAATGGAAAAAGAGGAAAGCAAGAAGGATTCAAATCTCATAGTGGCCTTTGTTTTTCATGATTATAAGAAGATGGGAAATGCTTTTCGTCACAGAAACAATACAACCACCAAAATACAACAACAAATTGTTTGCCAATTGTAAGGACCCATATTTATAATGACTTCTACAAAAATTCTACTCAAAAGCTTTTCACTGTAATAGATATAGTTCTTTTTGGTCCCTTCTCAGTAATTTTGTGAAAAACAAGTAGTCTCTCAGACACAACTAACCACACAAGGCCAAATGAAGTAATGAGTGCTGCAGACAGCCTCAGTAGCAAAAGATGCAATAGCTATCAGGATAGAAAGTTCCTTTCAGATTCACTCATGGGTTGTCGTGGTGATGATGAGTCTTGATTGAGTCTAGAAAATGATCTGGGGAATTCCTGAAAGAAATTCGGAATTTTGTTATTATTGTGAGATGAGAGGTACTGGAACCCCATGTGTGGTGACATTACAATGTGAACTAAACAGAACCCTAACCTGAGCAGATACACATTTTTCCTGGGCTGGCTGCATTTTGGCATCAGAAGTGTCTTCAGCAAGGCTACTGATAGTCCCGAGTCTGGTACTTGAAACAGGGGAAAAGCGAACTCTTGAAGGGAAAGGTCCACCAACTTCTTCAGTAGCCAGCGCTTCGTTTGCTCCAAGTCCACAAATTTGATCAGCTGATCCTTCTTTAAAACCTGTGAAAAAAAAATCAGAAAATGTTTTACATTTATTTTAATGATGAGTACTAACTATTTTTCCAGCAAGGGATTGCATTACTTGAACGAGCAGACATTGGTGAGTAGGATGAGCGCTTGAGGCTTGATCGAAGACAAGATGAGGTCAGCTCACTCAACAATTCTTTGTCACAGGACAGATTGCCATGTTGAGACTCAGAGCTATTGGGAATATTGCTGAAGGATGAAATGTCATATAGGCCAGGATCTGTGCCCCCACTCCACACACCAGAGCTACTGGCCATCAAAGAAGAAATAGGAGAAAAGCGAACACGTGATACAGATGATGAAGAGTATGAACCTTCCTTGGCTGAAACATAGCTACTATCTTCGCTAGTCAAACTATCAGTCGTGGGGGGCGGTGAAAAAGTGACGAGTCTCGATCCAGCAAGTCTCTTGAGGTTTGTTGATAGTATTTCTGAGCTGGCATGTATTCACTGGACCAGTCACTAAAAAAAAAAAAAGAAAAGTGAATAAACAAAAATTTTCAATATGAGGTTTTATTAAACAATATAGTTGTCATACTTACGAATGAGGAGTAGGACTGGAATGTATTGGGTGTCTGAACAAATCATCATCCATGCCCAGGTTTAAACTAGCATTTGAGGTATTCGATATATTTGAGCCACAAGATAAATTCTGACGATGCATATAGCCACTTGTCATTCTTGAAGGTGTCCTTGGTAATGGTGGCGTATACGTTAAATTACGAAGTGCACTAAAAGAGCTACCCAAATTACTGCGAGAGTTGTCCAATGATGGCTGACGAGCATGAATAAAGTCACCACCTGGTACCCCACAGGCTGGAAGTGGCTGCACATCAAACTCATGTCGTGATCTATAACTTAAAGGGGAACCTCTGAAATCACTAACTGGTTGTCGTTGCAAAAAATTTAGTGGAGGAAGTTCTGGTTCTAGTGCATCACAGCCAGAACTAAATGGAACCACAACATAGCTTGGTTTTCCAGCGTTGCTCAAGACGCGGCTTTTCAAATATGGAGAATTCAATGCAGAATGAGGCAAGGCCTGAACAAGAGCAGAAGAAATTGGTAAACTCATATCAATCCAGACACAGTGAAAGTAATATCATTAAAAATGTTTTAAGAAATCACATACTTCTGAAGGTTCCACATTAACGCTGTTTTTTCTGCGAGGAGATCCTGCTCTGGAACTTGAACATGAAACAGTGCGGGAACTTGTTAGAGAACTTCCTTGGGATCCTGAATGAGAAAGTTTCAGAGCAGAGAGCTGGGAATGTAGGGGTCTCACATCCTCTTCATTAACCGGAGTACCATAGCTTGACTCAATTGGCTTCTGAGTTACAAGGTCATTGAGATGCGGACGATAGTGCCATACAGGTCCATGATATGTGTTGTGTTGGAACCCTGAACCAAAATGAAAGTAAATTAACTAGGTATAACAAAAAATAACAAATAGAGCACAGAAAGCCCAGCACACATGACATACCTGAGGCTGCAGCATATTCATGTTCAGAGCTCATGTATTTATTCCGAAGAAATCCACTGTCAGGACCACTGTGCCACCATTGGTGTTGTGAAGACACATCTTCACTCCTTTGGCCCAAATAAAAGTAAATTTGTGAACAACTTAATTTATAATTTGCATATAATTACACAAGTTACACTCAATAGTTTACTAAAACTATAAGTTACCTCTCGGGATGTAAACAAGGATGAAAGGGAGTGACATTTGACAGTCTTACATCATAGCCAGCAGCAAAACTTGCAAGCATGGCAGCCATGTTATACAAAACCATTTCAATGATAGATGGCTTTGGACGAGGTCGCGTAGGATCAGAGTTGGTGCCATTATAAAGCGTGGGCATTGGTATTTGCAATGGAGATAGTACTTGAGAATGTTTAGGGCTGACAGCAGCTGATTCTCCAGCCCAATCCACTTCAGATGGAAGCACAGCATTTCCATAATCTATTCAAAGTGAAGGAGAAACAAGTTAGTATATATGTGACAGACGAGTTGTTTTTCAGAGCAGATGTACTTAAAAATTCAATGTAAGCATGCAAACTTTAGTCCTTACGTAGGAATATTAACATGCTGATTAAGAGAAATAAAACATGTCCATACCTTTGCAAGCCTACTGTGTGGCAAGAATGACGAAAACTATAATTGCATTCCCTTCTGATATCATAGGAAAAGTGTGCAATAAAATATACAAAGCACAAAACTTCCAAAATTAACAACAGCTACAGACTTCAAGCAAAAATTAGAAAATGTGTTTCGCTATGGAAAGGATAGACTTCTTTTCATCTATGAGGTGTTTGCTTGAAAGGAATCGATTGTAAAACTCATTTGACTCCTTTACTGAGATTAATTGAAGCCCTTATTCATACTGCCACCGTTAGAGCTCACAGTAAGTCAAGCAGCACTTTTAGATGGGTGTTGTTAGAGAGTCTAAAGAGGTTTGAAGTTAAATTAGTACAAGAAACTTCCAAAATCTTGGTACGTTATGGGTTTTCAAATTTATTGAGACTTTGAGATACATTTACAGTGTTAGCCAGTAACCTATCTAAATATGCTCTCTGATATTGAGCAAGTTTTCATCTCAATTCGCACCCTGTACCAATTTGATAATAGGTTCATGTTCAGAGGAAATTTAATCATGAAATGAGTAAACCATGTTCCAAATAAGAACAACATCCTGGCAAATAAAGAAGCAACAACAGAAATAAAAACTTGGCATAAGTACTTTACTCACAAATAGCAATCACATTAAATACAAAATTTAAGCGAACTACCTTCCAACTACAAATAATAAGTAATAATCATGGAATGAACTCAAAAGCACATCAGATTAATGTATTCAGATAGCTTGTTTGAGGTAAAAATTTAGCAAAACCCTTTATCATTAAGTTTTTAAAAAGTAAACTTCCTCCCCTAAAACAGAAAAAACAAAATAAAAATTGGATTGAAAGTTTCAGTCAGTTTAAAAAGAATATGACATTATAAAAATAATTTCAAAAGATAAAGGAGAGGTGTAAGCATGGATCATACTATACAATAAATCATAGAAGACATTAAGTTTGCCATCCTTCCAAAAGGATAAGCACATCATTAGACATTTAGGGGCCACTTGAGTGTACTTCTTAGCAGACATTCTTAAAATTTCATTCTTAAAATTTCTATTTGGCATGCAAAGGAAATAAATTCTTAACATTAGGGTAAATATTTACAAATAAATTTTAACAACTTAATAATAATTAAATCATGCAACAAAATACATGACTACTATTACTTAGCGGTTCCTATGGAGATATTCAGTAACTTTCATTCAAAATGTATCCAGAGGAATGCTTGTTCGTGTATAGAATCAACAAGTTAATCTAAGTGGCATTGAAATAATATATTTGCTACTAACTAGGAAGAAAGCAGGAAGCATCCAATAGAGAGTTTAACAATGAGAGCTCTTGTGCCAACGGTTTTCTGAATCCACAGATATGTTACTCTCCGAACATGCTCGGCTTGTGCGTCCCTTCCCCCTCCCCTCCTCCTCTTCCTCGTCCATCCTACCTATTTCTTGGAGAACCCCATAGGGTGACAGGCCTGTGGAAGCTGAGCGGCCAGCAGGGTGCTTCTCCAAGTTGGGTGCACTCTTGCTCCATAGCTTGTGGCTAGTAGTATCCGACACTCGTGCGATGATTTGCCCACGTTCTCGCTGATGGCAAGTACTTGGGCCCCAGGTCTTGCCTTTGATGCCTTCACCAGACACTAAGGGATCTACAGGAAGGGGGTTCGACATTCAAAGACATGGAAACGGCCAAAAACACAAGGGGTAAAACCGTCATTGACCATCTTCAAGTACCAAAAAAGAAAAAAAAAATAAAGGAAAAAAAAGAAGATAGTTGAGATATGTGATTTGAGGCAACCAGTATTAACCTGATTTAACCCGAATTCAAAGAGAGGCCGTCTTCACGGTTACAGTCAACATGACTATAGCCTTGCCTTAAAATTAATTAACTGCAGGCTTTGTGAACAAAGCCAAAAAGGAACCTAATTAAAGATGTAAATTAATGTTCAAAACTTTGTGGGACTTCCTATTTATTTTTGCAAATTGTGGTGTGTTTCCCAACTGTGTACTATTTATAGATATATATAATATATGTATATATATATAGGAGCAATTAAAAGCTTGCAAGCTTTTGTAATATTGAAAAGAAATTTCATCTTGGTAAACAAAAAAGCACCACACATGAGGGGGAAAAAATCAAATTCTACCGAATGCACAAGTTACAATCACACGCCAGAATTCATCAGAACACTTACATGCAAACAATTTTTCTAAGTAAAAATAAAACTTATCCCAAAAGTGGTAAAAATTTAGAATGAAAATTATGTAAAAGAAAGCAGGAGCTACTGAGGTGAAAGAAAAATATATAAATGGTAATCTTTGCAAAATCTTGAAAAATGCAGTGAAAAAGATTTATCAAGTCAAGGGAATATAAGTGCTCTTGATGAAGGCAAAATTCACCTAACTACTGTCAATCATCACACAGTGCATATGAGCTATTCATTGCAACTTACTGGCAATAACATGCAGACGAGGACCTATGCTTGGGGAACCAGGTGGGCTGTTTGGATTGCCCAGGCGATCTTCATGCTTCACAGTAATTGTATGCCGAAAACCTGAAAATTTATAAATATAAAAATGAGAAGATGCCCAAATAGAACATGTCAATAAAGTGGTAGATAAGCTAATTAGACCCAATCTAACCTGAGGGAGCACTAATGTTTTGACCTGGCTCTTTCTTCAGAAGTTTGAGATAGGCCTTTTTCCCTTTGCGTTTAGTGGGTTGAGGGGTAGAGGAAGGTTGGCTTTGTTGCTGTTGCATTGTCAGGTGAAGCTCTCGTTCAATTAATTGGATTTCCCTAGCAAATAATTCTTTTTCTCTCTGTCTTAAATTTTCTTCAACTTGTTTCTGTTGCAACTGAACTTTAGACAATTCTTCTTCTCGACAACGCAACTCCTGGTTAGACAGTCAGAAACCAAAACCAATTAATCTACAACAATACAAGCAGTTTCCAGCTCAAGTGTTACACTTACTATTTCTTTTTGACGTAAATCTCTGAGGACTTCTTCGATTTCTTCCTTCCAATTAGCTTGCATTGTATGGAAACTGTCATGAGTAGTTTGCATAAATTCTGAGTGCTTTATTGTCTCCAATGCTGTTAAGATAACTTCAAAAGACGGTCTTTCATGTGGATCAGCATTCCAGCAAGCTGCAAAAAACAAAAACAAAAGAAGCAAGCAATGTAAGATTAAGTTTTTTCAAGTTTTTATTTGTATTTTAAAGTACCTAAAGCGAGGCTACCTCCCTAAGAAATCAAATAGTCATCATAGTCAACAAACCTACCTTCCATAAGATCTCTCCAGGACTTAGGACATGTTTTAGGAATTGGGAGAGTAAGTTTGTTGATAGCAACACCATAAACAATAGCCAAAGTATCAATACCCTTGTAAGGGGTTTCGCCAGTTAGAAGTTCCCACAATAACACACCATAGCTAAACAAAACAGCAATATTAACATAGAATGAGAAAATCCACACACAAACACATTTTACAATTATTCAAAGCAAAGACTGAATTGTTTGTTATTACCTCCACACATCACTGGATCTGCTGAAACATGAGTCACGCATTACCTCTGGAGCCATCCAGGCATAAGTTCCCACAGCAGACATTTGCTCAGTCTTGTAAACCTCACGAGCTAAACCAAAATCTGTTATCTTTAATGTTTTGTTGCGCAAGTCATCAACTTCTGTTATGCGCTCTGTTAATAGTACTGTGAAAGCAGAAAAACAACACAATGCCATGTTAAAAGGCATGCAGAAAAATCAGGTCACAAACTACTGGGCAGCTATATTCCTTTTTAAACTGTAGTCTTGTTAGAAGTAACAACATACAAAGACAGATAATTTGGTTTATTAGACTCACCATTTGAAGACTTTAAGTCTCTGTGAATTATGGAGATGGGTGCCCCATTGTGGAGGTAATTCATTCCCTTTGCAATTTGAATGGCCCAGTCAACCAAAACATCAGGTGCTATTTTAGCTCCGGCTAAAACTCTATTTAGAGACCCGCCTCGGGCATATTCCATTACCAAACATAGATTAGGTTTTTCCAAACACACTCCTATAACATTAACAATATTCTCATGATCTAATAACCAAGACAAATTAGCTTCTTGCCGCATCTTCTCCAAAGTATCATTGACATCTTCATCAGGTTCTTGTCGTGCTTCTTTGACAGCCACCTCTTGCTGTAACCAGTAGGCACGAAAAACTTTTCCAAATCCACCAACCCCTATGACTTCACACAGGTGGAGTTCACTGTAGCTTATCTCCACTGGTTTGATATCTCCTTCTACAAAATTTGATGGGAAAATTCCCACCTTGTCTCCAATTTTACCCGTCCACCAACCCTCATCGCCTGAGATCTTCGAGTCATAGGAGAGCACTTCAACAATGCGCCCACGGCGGAGGGTGAGCTCATCTTCTCCTTGCGCATCATAGTCATAGATAGCAGTCCAGAGGTGATTGGCATCGTGCCTCCTGGTTGGGTAGCCACTGGAGTGTTGCGGTGTCTGTGGAGGGCTTCGCAAGCGGCTGTGGGAAGGAGCTGGGGATACAGAGCGGCTTCCATGGCTCCGTAGATTCCCAGAGAAGCCAATTCGAGATGAACTGGACTTACTGGTACTGCTGATGGGAGATTGCGAACAGGTGCTGAGGCTTTGTGCACTGTATAGACCCTCTCTGCCATTGTTGATACCCAGCACAGGTCTCTTGTGTTCCATGGAAGTCAGATGGGGAGGCATTCGTTCCTGGAACGGAATCTTGCTCTCCCAGCAGACGTTAGCTTAACGCAGCTTCTATTTGCTTGAGGAAATAAACCCAGGTGGTTGGTGCTTAGAAATTGCTTGCACTGGATCTCCATCCAAGTCCAAGAACACAGGGCTGTTCCACTTTTCATGGCATATAGCCTGTGAAGAGTCGCTAGCGCATATTGAAGCGATACAGGACACAGTTCAAAGAAGAGTTGATTGCTGGACCACAATACCTTTACTGTGACCCAAATAATGTTTACAAACTTCGGCAAAAACAAGGCATCATCGTAACCTGCTGCTACTGCACAACTTCGCCATGATTGAAACGTAGAGGTTTGTTCAGCAGGAGGAAGGTTGCTTGTCGTCCATTTGCAAACTCCAAGGCCTTCCAGCAAGGCGCTGAAGTACATGAAGTATGAAAAATTTCTCCTATCCCACGAGCTCCGTATGAGAATTTTAGTAAATAACTGAAATCATGTTTCCAATTTCCCACTCCAGCAGAGAAAAATATCTGGATATATAGTGATGACTTTCGTGCCAGCACATGTCCTCGAAACAATTTTTCTTCGATAAATTTTTAAATCTCAGCACAGATTGCTCATAGCCTCAGCTGAGCTTCATAGCTGACAATTTTCCGTGAAAAGCAGATGCGGTTGTTTGTATAAAACTTGATTTGAATGCATTAGGATTCGGCAAGTGTTTCGCATTTCCTGTTTTATATACCCACAGGTTTCTTTTTGAATTAACATAAATTGTGATTCGACCTGTCATGATGTAAACTTCTGTTGGTGGTTGTTTATTCATTGAGGTCTCAAAGGCATTCCAGGTCAGTTGCGATGACTCTCAATCGCTCTGCTTCTGCTCCGGCTTTCTCCGTGCACTGACTGATAAAGACTTTGTTTTCCAGGTTTCAATGTAGATTAAGTTATCACTTAACACATGCGGCTACTTAACCTTCACAGATAGTCTCTGATGCCCTACAATGGAGTCCCAGTTTGGAATTGTTGATTACGTGGTCCTCGCGGCCATGCTTTCCATCTCATCAAGTATAGGCCTGTACTTCCGATTCAGTGGTGGCCGCCAGAAAACTAATTCTGTGAGTAACAGTCTCCCAAGCAATTCAGTCAGGTACTCCGATACAGATAAAACTCATGTGCTGTTCCAGGAATTCATATATGCTGACGGACGACTAAGTGCCTTTCCGTTAGCGTGCTCCTTGATGTCAAGCTTCATATCAGCTGTCACTATATTAGGTGTCAGTGCTGAGAATTACTCATATGGAACCATGTTTGTTGTTAATAATGTAGCGTACGCTGTAGGCGTACTTATTTCGACATTTCTGTTTGTACCTGTATACTTTCATGCTGGAGTTAATGGAGCCTATCAGGTTTGTAAATTCTAGCACCTTTTACTTCAGAGTTCCTGGTGATTTGTGTTTCGTTTTTAAATACTTGATACTTACGTCTTTTATTTCTGTCTTCTCTACAGTATCTTGACAAAAGATTTGGGAAAGCAACAAGACTGACAGGGTCAGTAGCTTATTCAATCCAAATGGTTTTGTACATGGGTATCGCTCTTTATGCCCCTGCATTGGCACTGGAGACAGTAACAGGAATGTCAAAGTTCTATGCTATTTTAGGAGTGGGTCTCATTTGCACATTCTACTCTACCATGGGTGGTTTAAAAGCTGTTGTATTTACAGATGTTTTTCAGGTACTGGACATTTACAGATTTATCATAGTATATTAAAATAATTCTTTTTTTCTCTCTCATTATAATATTCTTTTAATTTTCAGTCTTTAATAATGTATGCTGCTGTTATGAGTGTCATAGCAGTGGCATGGATAGAGAAGGGAAGTTTGTCAGAAATTTGGCGCATTGCTGACTCTCATGGTCGCATTGAGTTCAATAAGTAAGTAAACCATGAAGAGTGTATTTTAGTAAAGCCCAGAATAAGACTCCAACTAAACTAAATTAGTGAATGTGTTGTCCTAACCCTCTTTCTTTCTGCCTTGGCATAGTTTCAGTTTGGATCCTACTGTCAGACACACTTGGTGGGGCATTGTTCTTGGTGGCACAGTCACCAATCTTGCAGTTTATTCATTTAACCAAGGACAAATCCAACGTTACATATCTGCAGGGTATGCTTCTGAAAAAGTTGTTCATGAAACTTGTGCAATATTGAGATCCTCACCAATTTGTTTTAAATTTCTAGGACGCTGAAAACAGCCCAAAACTCCCTCTTGTTAAACTGGCCAATGTTATCCTGCCTCAGTTTACTTACAAGCTTTGCTGGTCTAGCTATATTCTCCAAGTATGCAAGGTGCGATCCTTTCATGACATGCAAGATACACCGATCCGACCAGGTATTGTTTTTCTTAAAAGTTAAGAAAATTGAGTTAAATTTTGTAACCACACTCTATCCTGTCTTTTCAAATAGCTGATGCCTTATTTTGTGGTAAACTCCATGCAACATATTCCTGGCTTATCTGGACTGTTTGTATCTGGAATCTTTAGTGCAGCCTTGAGCACTATATCTGCTGCAATGAACTCAATGGCTGTGGTTACTCTGGAGGATTATATCAAGGTATATTTTATCATTTGACCCTTCCATATTTTTTCCCACTGCAATAGTTCTTTATTCTGATTTTGACTTTCAGCCTCTTTACAAAAAAACTACTGGGAAAAGCTTCCCTGAACATACAAGTTTGTATGCAAAGCTTGTATCTTTGATGTATGGCTTTGTGTGTGTATTTTTTGCATTCATCGCAGACGGTTTAGGAAGTGTTTTACAAGTATCGCTCACAATTTTGGGAGTGGTTGGCGGGCCAACAGTTGGCTTGTTTACTCTTGGGATGTTGTTTCCTATAGCAAACCAACCAGTAAGTACGTGATTTTTTTCTCTTCACTGTTATGAGTTTTGTTAATGTCAACTATGATTTTCTATCTGTTTACAGGGGGCTCTGAGTGGTTTTATCACTTCTCTTTTGATCACATTTTGGCTTGGTTTTGCTGATAAGCCAGCTTCTGTCAAACTGCCAACTTTTGCTGATGGCTGTCCTGAAACAACTTTTGGAAACACAACATTACCTCAGCTGGATTGCTTATCAGCACTTAATACGCATAGGTAATTCATGACACTGTACTACGTAATTGAAGCGATCAACCTCATGACTTTCCTATTGCTTTGTTTCAGGTCACCGGATGAATATCTTTACCTGTATCGACTCTCCTATATGTGGCTAAGTGTTCTTGGATTTGTGAGTTGTGTGGTGGTAGGCCTGCTTGTGAGTTGGGTCAGGAACATTATCAGCAAGAAATCTCTCAAGAGACCTGATCCATCCCTTTTTGTACCCCCAGTGGCATTCTACCTGAAATGGAAATACAGTTTAAATGAAAGATTTGTGGAAGAAAAAGTTAGTGGCATACAGAGTGGTGTCTTTGAAATGAAGGACAAAACAGCAGAAGACAAAACTGACAATGAAGAGTCAGAACCTTGCCTCTCTGCCTGATTAAATAGCCCTATCATTGCCTTTGAGTTTTTATTATTAATTTAATACAGTATCTTATCTTAATGGTTTGTTGGTAAACTTTTGGTAGACTGAGTATACATTTTTTTCTTGGTTTTGGAAATTTATTTCATAAGAGGGCTGGTTCCCTATTTATCTCTATCATGTGTTATTTCTCTCTAAGCTCTCTAAGCTCCTAACATGTTCATTGGAGTGAACAGGCTACTTTGTGTGGACCCATAATTGAGTCTAGTCATCTCATTTTATTTGTGATAAACCTACTCATCAGTATTTTTAGACTCACATGTGTTTATAACTTTTTGGTACTATTTTTCTATCACTTTGATATAAGTTCAAAACGGTATGAGTTCATGATCAAATATTTTCTCAGACACGCTCTCTGACATCTATTGACATTTTTTTTTTTTCAAAAAGTGTGTTACAGATAAAAAGTTGTTGCTCAAAGTTTTTTGAAATATTTATGTTGTTGTTTTTCAATAAATACACATTGATTGTTTATCAATTCTTCCTCATGCCTTTCTAGAACTCCAGTTCAGATGAGAAAAGCCGTAAGGCTGACAGTTCTTCTCACTACAGATTAATTGAGGGGATGAAAAACGGTACACGAATCGAACAGCGAGGGTACTCAGACTCAGCGCGATAAGGCTGATGGTTGCATTCGAGTGGCCCGAACCTTCCCTAACGCGAGACGGGCAAGACCATCCCCATCCCTGTGGGGGCTGGCGCGCGGGGCCGCGGTGGGGTGGTGGGGGTGGCTGGCCCCCACCCTGCACCCCGTCCTCGCCGTCCTCGCCCTGCTCGGCGAGTGGCGCCCTCCCTCAGTCTCTCGAATGCGCTCCCTGCTGCAGGACGGCGTGACGGTGCCGGTGTGAGTCCCTGTTCGACCGGCGATCGCCACCACGTCAGAGGGAAGTCCCAGCCGGTCCGTTGCCATGCGGGGCGCGCGGGGTCCGCGGCGTGGCCGAGCCTGCCCGTGATCCGAGGATGTACAGGACGGTCCGTGAGGGCGACGCTAGCCTGCAGTACACGATCCTCCCGCAGCGAGACGACGCGCTCGTCGACACCATGACCCTCCGGCACGCGGTGAAGCGGCGCGGCCTCCGCTCGTCGTGCTGCGGCCCGTGGGGCCTGCGTTCGCGGCCGCTGCTGCTGCTCGGCGCCGTGCTCGCCCTCGGCTGCTGCGCCGTGCTGGTGGCCGCGCTGCTGCCCGCGCTCGCGTCCGCCTCGGACTTGGAGGCCGCGCTGCAGAGCGCCTTCACCCTGGGCGGCGCGGGGCAGACGGCCAGCATCAACCCCAACGTGCACCACCCGGCCAGCAGGCACCTCGACGAACGCCGCCGGCCGCCGCGTCCCGCACGACCCTTCAGCGAGGAGGACGAGGACGATGCCGGCGACGACTACCAAGGCCAGGAGGTGGCCATGGTGTCCGCCCCCGAGGTGCCGCCGCTGCCGCCGGCCGACAACGCCATCAACGCCCCCGTCGCCGCGCGCACCGTACCCACCGAGCCGCCCTTCAAGGGTGGCGCCAAGGCTCGCGACGACCTCGGTGACGACGACAATGACGACGATGACGACGACCTGTCCTCCGAGTCGAGGGGCATCGAGGTGGCCGCCAGGCGCATGCACGACGCGAGGCAGAGCGCGCTGAACCCGGCCGGCCTGCCGCCGTCGCTCCTACCGCAGCGGCAGCCCCCCGCCGCCCCGGCCGGGCCCATGCTGGACCCCATGATGCTGGGCGACGCGCCGATGCCGCCGATGCGCAGCCACCACAAGACCAACAACGGGCTGTACACCAACGAGGACGACCTGGACCACAACATCCTGGACATACAGCCGCCGCGCTCCGCCCACGCCCGCGCCAGCACGCGGATCTTCGTGGAGGCCCTGCTGCCCAGCCTGCCCGGACAAGGAGAGCCGGAGCCGCCGCAGAGGAGGTCCTGGACGCCCTCGGCCAGCTTCTTCCAGGTAAGACTCAACCTGATGCATGCCCTGCTGTTTCACAGTCACAGATTGGACGTTTCCTGTCGTCGATGCCGAGCCGCCAGCGAACCAGGTCCCGGCGTCACTCTCACTTTCCCGTCTCGTTAATCAGGAAAAGCTTATTAAACGCCAAGCAAGTTGCCGAAGTGTCGCCGGCCACACGCCCCGCCCCCCGCTGGTCCGAGAAAATGTATGATGGCAATGGCCCGGTGCGGTGCCCCCCTCACAGCCTGCCATTGCCTGCCATGGCTTGCGGGGCTGGAAAAGTAAAAGTTTTAATTGGGCGAGCCAAATTATTGTTTACAAAGTAAACGCCAGTCCTCCTGCTTTCAAAGCCGATGACGGCCCGAGTCAGGACAGCCGTCGTCCAGAATTTTATCAACGCTTGCACCCCGAGAAAAATAAAATATCAAGGTAACACCTCTTAAGTCTGAATTTGGCTGGATATTTGACAAACTCGAGTCCTGGCGGGGAAACTTTCTGCGTGAAACGGGAGGGAAGGACTGACTCTGCACTGAGGGTCCCAGGAATACCCCGGGCCGTTGGAGACGCAAGAAAGTTGTGTTCGGGGTTAACAGGCCGCGCTAGGTTCAAATACTATTCTTGAAATACTGCATAACTATACTGGAACGCATGCCAACCCTTCCCACCAGGATGGTAAATCCGCGCACAGTTCTCCAACGCCATGAAAGTCTAAGAGAAACGTTGGCAGCCGCGCGGCGCCGCGATGCGAGCGACTCCTCGAGCGCCTGGCTTTTGCTTTGACAGAAGTGGCGTCCTCAGAGGGGGCGCCGACGACAACGTCGCCTGCACGCAGCGCAGCGACGCCGAGGCGGCAGGCGACGTCAGGCAACGCATTGGGCAACCACCGCCCGGCATTGTCGTCGCCCTCGTCTGCCTCGAGGACGCCGTATCAATCTATTATGAGCCCTCCTAGACACCCTGCCCTTCCTTTCTCGTCAGCTTCCTTGATTTCCGTCGTTCTTCCGCCCTCGCTCCCTCCAGGACGTCATGTCGTATTTCATGCAGACGCTCTTCTTTCGCAAATCCTTCATCATCTAAAAAAAATACCTTGGCTCCCTCTTTTTTTGCTCACACCCACCGTCACTCCAGGCTTAGGCTCCACTGCCGTAAGCTGTGAAATAAATTCTTTTGCGGAGGTAAAGGGCATCCTGCAAATCTGTGATGAACCCCTGGTCAGCAAAGGCTATGCGCAAAGGCAATCAAGGGGAGGGGAGGGGGGTCGTCTTCCCCTTTTGCCGCTTCCGTCGTAACACTCCGACCCCTTGAACTGGGCGCATGCGCAAAGGCTGTCCAAAAACAGAAACTCTGTCTGTCTGTCTGTCTATCTGTCCCTCTTTTGTTTTCGTCGCGGCCGGCCGGCGGAGGCGGAAACCGAAACCGAACGCGTGTCGTCAGTGGCAGTCTGTCAGTCGTCATGTATCGTGCGTCGGCGTGCGTGCTGTGGTCCGGGTTAGCTGTCGCGGGGGTTTTCGCTGGTAGCGGCGTTTCGCAGAGTCGGTAAATCTTTCCTACGTTTTTCTATGAAACAGAATGAAATCGTGCTCGTTTCGTGGCCAACCTCTGCACCATGTACTGCTTACTTCAGTTTCAATGGCGTTTTACGAACAGTTATAGGTTATGCGTAACTTACGGGTTGCGTTGCCGCTCGCGGCCTAGATCTAACGACAGTTGCGCATTTCAACAGATATATTTATACCATGAGTTAGTGTTCTTAGGTTCAGTTCAGAAACGTATGATCGAGTATAGTGGTTCTCACCCTCTTCCCCATCCCACCGTTGCTTCCTTTAGCCACCTTGGGCAGGGCAACCTAACCCTACCAGGAAACGTTTACGCCGTTCATGCCGCGCGATCATCGTCCAAGGCATAAGGTTTCTCTGAACCGTTGTTCGGGAAGCAGATTTCGATTTCGGTTTGCAAACCACGGGGCCGTTCAACCGTGATGCACTCGCGGCGGCGGGGTGCGGGGGCGGGTGGGTCGTTGTCGATAGTTTGAGCCGTTCTCCTCGCGAGTTGGGGGTTTAGGCCGGCAGGTCCGAGTCAGGAGCAGCAGTTAGGAGCAGTTGCAACCACCAGCCTGGAGCGGGTTGGGTGTGGCCGGGTGGCTGGGTGTTCTCGTAGACATGAACGGAAGAAGCAGAGCCCCCCCCGGGGGGGGGGGGGGGGGGCTCGCCCCGCCTTCCCACGCCTTGCTGGAGCCTGGGGCGGACCGCGTTGTCCGCGACAGAGGCAGGTGTCGGAAACGGGAAACACGATTCGGATGGCCCCAGATGCCATCCCAGGCTGGGGGCCGAGGCCAGGGCCGAGGCCGTGTTGGGCGCGGGCGGGGATTACGGTCCCGTTTAGCTACAATGTGGTCGCCGCGGACGCGGCGGTGAGTTACCTTTATCGGTCTCTACCGCGGCCTGGTGACGGCCCTAGTGGCCGTCGTGGCCTCCGGGACACTCTCTTTGGAGGCCTCAGCGACGGCCTCGGCCAGCGCGTTATGCGGGTAGCCGCCTGTGGTGGGGCCTGTGGCCGTGCCTGTGGCTGGCCGTGCCTGTGGCCGTCCGGAATGCACCACCACGGTGCGGCACCTCCTCGACTCGGCCACCCTTATCCTTTCCGCCCCGCCCCGCCCCGCCGCAGAGTGGTGGAGGCTCTCGGGGTGGACGGCGTGCGCGCCGGGGTGTGTCCTAACAGCAATTAAGGAACTGAGA
This sequence comes from Stenchaetothrips biformis, assembly GCA_030522485.1. Classification (NCBI taxonomy): domain Eukaryota; kingdom Metazoa; phylum Arthropoda; class Insecta; order Thysanoptera; family Thripidae; genus Stenchaetothrips; species Stenchaetothrips biformis. Next base: position 13,719,419 of record CM060092.1, on the reverse strand, counting down.
GCTTGGGGTGCAGCACGGCGGCGCGGCGCGGCCTGGCCGGGTGCCAGCCAAGGGGAGGCTAGCTGGCCAGCTTAAGGACTCAGGGCGCAGCGCGTATTTGGGAATTGAGTGAAGTGTGAACACCGCCATTGATGCCTGTTTGTAACCGGCTGTAGTGGGGTGCGCATCCGTCGCCGCCCTGTGTGTGCAGACTGCCCGACTGCCCGGAAGGGTGACAAAAGACGCAGAAAAGGGCGGTATCGAACCTAGTGACATCGGCTTGAAAGGCTGACGCTCCAGTGCATTCGGGCATGGGCGCACTCGGTACCGACAGCAGTGCCAGCCGCGGTCCATGCGGAACCCACGATGAAAAATGTCAAGGTCAAACTCGTCCCTTCGAACCTGGAAAAAAAAAAAAGTTTCGAAATGGAGTTGGTTGAAATGGGGCAAATAGAGTGGGGCTTTATGTATCCGAATGGCCCCCGTAGGTAGCGGCGCCGCGCGTCCACAAGGGGAAGTGTCAACCGGAGCAAACTTTGGGGAACGAATGAATGCCATTATGGCAGTGGGAGGCAGTGGGTCTGTTGGTCTCGGTCAGCCCCAGGCTGAAATGTTTCCGGTGCCGCCTGCCGCCACCGGGTTTTTGGGAGGAAAAAAGGAGCTGAGGCGGCGCCACCGTCGCCAGATTGATGCGGCCCATTACGCGTCAAATGCGCATTTACCGGCGCTGGGCCGGGCGGGGGTGGCAGCGCGCGGAGCGGAGCTCCAGGTTGGCGGAGGTGGGGGCGGCGGCGGCCAAAAAACCTAGCAAAAGCGTCCCCGCGCCTTGTCATGCAAGGTGTGGCGGAGTGGTCCTCGCGAGAGTGAAATCGGGCGAGCGGCCTCGCGGGGCCGCCCAGTGGGCCGGCCGGGGCGGCGGGGAAGTTTGGACGGCAGAACGGCGGAACGGCGGACAGCGCTCCGCTCCACTCGCCGGGACAAGTTGGAACGGGCGGCCGCCTGCCTCGCTTGACCGGCTGGAGGTGCACGGCAGGTGGCGCACACCGCCTCGACACTGCAGGGAACTGCAGCGCACTGCCGGCCCGGTGGGGGCCCGGTGGGGTGGGGGACCCACCGTGGGGCACCGCTTGGCTGCAGAGCGGTGCTCTAGTGCAGAGCCAAGGCCCTGGAGCCTGGAGGCGCTCGGTGAGCGCAGCCCGGCGAGGCCCACTGCCAATAAGCCCGGCCCAGACAGCCCAGCCGCAGCAGAGATATCCGGCCGGACGGCAGTCCTGCGAAGGGCTGCTGCACGGTGCGCTAGGGGCGGATCCAGGTAGGGAGGGGGAGGGAGGGGTGTCGTTTCTCGTCGCATAATAATGGGGAAGGCTTTGGAAACGGGACGCCGCCCTGTTTGGCCGGTCGGTCCTGGACGGCGGGGTGCGGCGGGCGGGGCTCGACTCGTGTTCACATCGACACGGGCCACCCGATGCCGCGCCACGGGGACGAGGCCACAGGGCCACGTACTCCAGCGAGGGCCGCGAGCTGGTTACAGCCAGGTAGGCAAACGGCAGCCCGCCGGAAGGGTTGCCTACCCCGCAAGCGAATGGCAGCGTTGCCTACCCAACACCGCGCGTTCCTAGGTCCGTTTCTTTGGCGAAAGTGTAAAAGCATTGTGGTCCTCTCGCAACCATGCACACGGAGAGACGAAAGGGAGAGGGAGGGGTCACCTCTCTCGGCTTCCACACACTCTAGGTCGCCTCGTTCTCTCTCTTCTTCTCTCTCTTTCCCCGGGCGGGCACACCCACCAACCCACTCTTCCGCGCACCCCCACTCCACACCCTCGCATTCTGACTTCCCTTACCTTATCCATACGCTCCACGCACCTTTTTTTTCGGGCAGCTTGCCAAAGGTTTTGTTGCCCCACTTCCTCGATGCGCGCGCTCGCTCTCTCACATGCGCACTCACTCATTCTCACTGGACTGCCACCTGTCACGGCAGGCCCCGTGGTTTGCGCACACTCTCGCGCGAGTGTGTGTGTGTGTGTGTGTGTGTGTGTGTGCTGGTGAGAAGAGATTGCAGTGGAGGGGAAGGGTAACGAGTCGGAACCGCATCGTTTAGCACGCTGCTGCGTGGGGCTGCGGGGGGCTGCGTGGGGCGCTGCCTGCCTGGTACCCGCGCGGCGTGCGGCGCCGAGGCACTCGGTGTCTGCCCGCTGATGCTTTGGCCCGCAAATCATGTCGGAAAAGACTAAAGGATGATTTTTGAGACGATGGTGGTGGCGGTCGAGCGTGTCGCGGCACGCGTCGTGGTATGCATGCGGTGTGTCTTGGCGCGTGGCGGTGTACGTACCCAAGTTGACCGCGCGACGCGACGCGCCGGGCAAGGAAATTTAAATTGTAAAGTGTATTGGCACGGTTCCCACGGCGCGGCGCGCGGTCCCGCACCACGCCAACTGCCTTCGCGCCGCCAGGGAAAGGGCAGGGCCGCGCTGAGGGGCCGGTGCTCTTATTCCAACACAAGATTACGGCTTTACAGGAATTTTATTGGCGATTCCGCGAGTAATTAAAAAAATAAAATAGTTGAAAAACGTCAAAATAGGACAAATTTTCATTGAGGATCACGACATCGATACCGGTGTGGTGGCCCCCGCCACGGCACGGTCTCTCTCTCTCTCTCTCTCTCTCTCTCTCTCTCTCTCTCTCTCTCTCTCTCTCTCTCTCTCTCTCTCTCTCTCTCTCTCTCTCTCACACACACACACACACACACACACAACTAAACAAACACAGAGACACACGGCCCTTTCACCGAGCGGGGCAAGGTCGTCCTTGTCAAAAACAGCCACAGAAGCAGAAAGACGTGTCCTCTTAATTAATTATGTCTGTCGTGTCTTCGGGTGCGCTAGGCCGAGGCTGAGGCTAGTGCGGTCGGGGGTGGGGTGGGGGCGTCGTGTTTTTACGCGGCCCACGGCAGCCCTGGGCGGTGGGGCCCACCGCGTCGAGCTCAGGTGCGCGCCTCTGTTGTCGGCCGCCACTACGAACGTGCAGTATGTCGCGGCGTACTCTGTTATAAGCCCCGACGAAAGCCGGGCGTGGAATTTAATTTTGTCGTGCGGCTTTGTTGTGGCCGCAGCGGTCGGCAGCGAAGATGGATGGCTGGGTTGTGGGTCGGCAGCGGACGGGTCGGGTCGGAGTGTGAAAGGGTCGGATGGCCTCCTTCTTTGCGAGGTTTGGCACGGCGGGCTGCGAGGCGCGGAGGAGGCAGCCCCTGCAAGTCACGTTGTTTTGAAGGGGCGTAGCGGCGTAGTGCGGTGGCATTTATAAATTACATGAAGCTGTTTTTGCCGCGCCTTTTTCCCCCTCCCCCAGGCCGCACCTTTCTTGCCGGCGGCCGCCACACCTGCTTCCCTGCTTCCGCTGCCAACTCGTCCGAAGCTGTCTCGGCGGACGGGGCAGCCAGCCGGGGTGGTGCGAAAGTGAAGGCCCCCGTCGTGGCGGCGGCGGTAGCGCTGATCAGAGGGAGCGGGCCGGGGGTGGGCGGGGGGCGGGCCGGGGGTGGGCCGCCGGGGTCACGAGAGTTTCCGCCGGAGACGCGCATGATTAGATCGCCCCTCACGCCCCCGCCTGATGAGCCATTCTGCTGCGCTCCTCCTTCTTTTGTCTCGCGCCGCAGCGGGCCGAGCGGGCGGGGTCTCTCCCTCGCGCTCAAGGGGCGCCCCGCATGGGTGCGAGAGAGACAGACCGACCGACGTCTGGCTGCTGCTGCCACGCGTTGACGCCTGCGGCCCGCGCGAGATCTCTCACTCGTGCCCGGCCGGGGCCCGGGGAAACAGTACGGCCCCCGCAACCCCCTCGCCGCCGCGCGCCGCGCGCCCTCCAGTGCGGCCGGGCCGGCGTGACACCGGCAAAACTCTCTTAAGTATCTCTAGGAGCAGTGCGGCTTACAACTTTACCGCTAACTTTTAATCCCAGTTCCCCCAAGTCTGCCACCGCCGCCCTCCGCGTCCGCGTGGTGCGGCGTTCGGATCGGGCGGCCTGCACTTGCCGGCCGCGCACATGTAGTGCGGCCGCGCGCGGAGCACGCAGTGAGGCCGGCCGTCGAGCTGCCGAACGCGCCGCCGCACGCCCCTCCATCCGACAACCCCCGACGACAGGGGGGGGGGTCCTAACCGTCGCTGAATAATCGATGATTGATAATCGTGTGCGACGGCGCGGCCGCCCCGCCGCGTGTCGTCTGCTTTTGCCGAGGACTGTACTGCGCGAGCACGCGACGGCACTGGGCAATCAGCAATGGGGGCTGCATTAACGTAATCAAAGATGTGTTCTAAAAAAAAAGATCACGTAAAGACTGAGTCAGCAATTTTACATTAAAACAATATTTAAATCTGAACGAGAAACTAAGTAAAACAAAAAAAACTGCATGAACATGACATAAATTTTAAAGAAAATTCAACTAGCAATTCCAACGACAACAAAACTAAACATGTTTTTTTAAATCACAGTTTCTGTTCAATGTGAAGCAACACAGCAAAGCTAGAACAGCGCGCCGGCGTTGCCCGGACGGCCGCAGTACATCCGCCATGTCTCTGAGGCGCGGCGGCGGCTCTGCGGCCCTGATTGCTCGTTGTCGCCTCGCCTCCGCCCCGGAATGCTAATATCAGAAAGTTAATAAGGTGGTGGCTGGCACTGCTGGCACTCGGACGGGACGCGGATCGGCCGCGAGATAGCCAACGCCATCGGCCGCCCTGGGGGAGGGGCGGGGATAGCAAACAGAGGGATTATGAACGCACCCAAGTTTATATTAGGGCAGGGCCTCGCGGGGCGGGGCCCGCGGGGGGCGGATCCGAAAGGGGCACTCAAAGGCGACACTCTGCGCACCCCCCTTTTTCCTCTCCCAATCTCGGCCGAACTTGCCGTTACAGAAAATGAGTGCGAGTCGCAGCAGAGAATATAAATAGCTATAATCATTTCAAATATCAAGAATACTACTGAATACCCATATTTGTCTGATTGTCGAAGGTTATCGGTAAATATGTGTATCTGTTCTCTCTCTCTCTCTCTCTCCTCTCTCTCTCTCTCTCTCTCTCTCTCTCTCTCTCTCTCTCTCCTCTCTCTCTCTCTCTCTCTTCTTATTTTTTTTTGGGGGGGGGGGGGGGCATTTTCCCCCGGGGGCTTATTGTTTGTGTGTTTACAGAGCGGCGCACACAGGTGTTAGCACTAGCCCCCTCCCCTCCGCGCCCACTCTACCTCGCAAAACCGGCACTCCGCAAACCCACCGACGTTTCCTCGTCCCGTGTTTTTTCCGCGTACCTTCCTCTTGAAATTCAAATAACGCGGCGTGGTACGCGCCTGGTTTTGATTTTTTGCCCGTCTGCCGCAGCAAAGGGCGTTGGGGGTCAAGGGTTTAAATTTTTGACGCGCTCCGGATGCGTTGCTCGTTTTTTTCTGTTTGTCTTTTTGTGTCTGATGAAAACGGAAATATGAGAGAGGGCCGGGGCGTCCAGCCTGTATGGTCGGCGTTCGTTACGCCGAGTTAGGATTCCGTAATCCCGGGATTACAACATCGCTAAATATCTTGCCGCCGCGTGCGGTTGGTCCTGGCGGGTCATGCGGCGGGTGGGCCTTATTAAGAGAAAGTCCCCCTTCGCTGTGTCCTGTGGAGCCCACCCCGCCCCGCCCCGCCCCCCCGCCCCACCCCGCCGCGACCCGCTGGCTGGCCCTGTTTCAATTTTCCTTGGGCTTGCCCCGCCCTGTGGCGTGCGGCCCCGCGCCGTAGCGTGGCGGCGGGGCCGCACGCGGTATGCGCGGACCTCAGGGCGCGTCCTTGTAGATGTGTGTGTGTGGGTGTGTCTGTGTGTGTGTGTGTGTCTGTGTCTGTGTGCGCGCGCTGGCCGAGTATCGCCGGGATCGGGCTTAGCGGTCAGCATTCAGGCGCAGTTCCAGGGCGGCGGTGATTACCCCCATCTGCCCCCTTTCTGGGATGGGCCGCCTGGAGGGTAGGCAACAGTGGGCTAGAGGACCGACGCAGGCGGAAGAAACCCTAGACGCGTTTTGAACTCCAGGGTCGCTAAACAGGACTCGAACCGAAGGTGTGACCCTACCTCGTTCGGAGAGCAATCCATCGGTGGGCTCGTAAGTTCGGTTCGAGTCCCATTCAGCGACTCTGGAGCGAGGTCAAAACCCGTCCGGGATTTTGGCCGCCTCCACCGGTCCGCTGTGGGCCGGCCGCTTGCGTCTCGCGCTTTGGACTGACTGGCCCCGCGCAGCGCGGAGCTCCGCCCGGCAGGCCGACTCAGGTGGGCGGTTTCGACGGCGCCCTCGACGCCACAAAGGGTTCGCCTGCCGTTAATTAGCCGTGTCATTGACAGCTTTACCGGGCTTTGCTCCGTCATGAAAACGGGGCCGTGTGAGTGTGACTGTGTGCGCGCGCGTGTGTGTGCGTGTGAGGGCTTAATCCGGCCGAAGGGGGAGGGAAATAGGCTCCGGAGATGTACAGAGGAGGACTGGGGCAGCGTGGTGGTTTCGGCCGGCATGTGGCGTTGGTGGTAGTAGCAGTGGTGGTAGCGGGAAAAAGCGGTTAGCAAAAAATAACCGCAGCTGTGTTTTATCGTCCACGGGCCTTACGGGCGATTAAAACGCCACACACACACACACACACACACACACACACACACACACTTACACACACACATTCAAACACGCACGTATACTAATTATATTGCAAAAGAAGAAAAGAAAACGGAGTGTATTTGCGTTGGGACGCAGCCGGTCCGCAAATCTGCGCGTGCCAAGTTCTAGTTACTATCATGCAAGCGTGCGCGTGCGGCACGGGTTCGAATACTGTTCGCTCCCCCGTTTTATTCTGGTGCAATTTGAGAAGTGCGCTCTCCTTTTTCTCGTGGAAGAAACAGCAGCTTGTCGTGACGCCGTGCCCGGGTCTCGGGGCGAGGCCGGCCCGCCCGGCCCGCCCTGCCCACCGTGCTCTGCCCACTGGGCTCTGCCCGCCCTGCCAGGCTCGCACTCACTCGGACACCCTCCATTAACTCCGAAAGGGATGCGCAATGGAGCGGCCCGGCAAGTTTTAATCGCCTTAAGGATGGCGGCGTCCTCGAAACCCGACCACCTGTGCCGTGCTCTTGTTCAGACCTCGCGACCTTGAGCCCGCCAAAATGAAACCCGGTGTCCGCCGCGGTCGCCGGAAGCAACACGCGGCCACGCGCACGCAGCCTCGCACTCACGCACCCGTCCTCGCGGGACGACTTTTGTCGCTCTAATGGTGAGCTATTGCTGCGGGGACTGTCCATTCCCGCTGGTAGGAAGAAATAGCGCTCTTGTACGCGATTTCAATTCGCCGGCGCGGCCGCGGTGTCTGGTTGGCACCCCGATGCCGCGGCGTCGTTCTGTCTCCCTCGCATCCCGGCGAGACGCCCCTTGATTGCGAGAGAGGCCGCTGTTGCGGCTTCAGAAAAAAAATGGGGAGAATATATTTTTTTAATTTATTTAAACGGCGCCTGCTGCGCTGAATAGACTGTCCGGCCCGGGGTCCCTGTCCGTGTTCACTCGAGCCGAACGCGCCGCGAAAGGCGCAGCCGGATTACCCTTTTCAAGACGCCCTCTATTTTATTAGCATATTTTTGGCGGCGTCGCGCAGTGTGGTTCGGCCTGCCGCGGCGCTTAGGGGAAGTCCCGCCCCTTCTCTCTCCGTCCTCACAAAAGAAATATTTCTGGTACACACTTCAATTCCGCTTTCGCGCCGCGTCGCGCGAGAAACCGCCGCGGTCCTGGCCGCCCCCCCTCCCCCTCCTCCTCCTGCTTATCTCGCATTCTATCAGCGTTTCGCGCTGTTTCCCTCTGTGCGATTTGTCGTCTCACGGAATCCTGGAATCCTGCGTGGCGCGTCGGTGATTTCTCGCCGCGATTCGCGTCCTGGCAAGACGTCTGCCTCAGCAAGCAGGGGCGGTGGGTCCCCTGCAGCCACACTGCGCTGAGAGAGAGAGAGAGAGAGAGAGAGAGAGAGAGAGAGAGAGAGAGAGAGAGAGAGAGAGAGAGAGAGAGAGAGAGAGAGAGAGAGAGAGGCGGCGAGCAAATTTCATTCATGGGGCCCATTTGCACGGGGCTTAATGACACGGCCTCTCCCCCTGCTGGGTCTGGCGGCGCGGCGCTACGCACCGGGACGCCAGGGTGCTTGGCCAGGCCCCGGTGAGGCCCCGGCGAGGCCGCGGGGCGGTGACATCGCGGGGCTCCGCTCGCGCCTCTCACAGCCGCCCCGCGCCACCGGCCAGAAGAAAAAAAAACCCGTAAAACGGAGAGGAAAGGAAGGCAAATCAGGGTAATTTCGCCGTGAGAAAAAAGTAAATGAATTGAGAAAAGCGAATCAGGCATCCGGGGCAGTAAAAAGAAAAAGTAAAGACGTGGTAGGTGGCCGCCTCTGCGACCCTTTAACCGCCGCCACCCTCCCCGTGTCCTTGAACGCGACCGCTTGGCGGCAAGCAGCCACCTGCGCCAATGAGACTCCGCGCCGCCGAGCCCCGCTGTGCGCAGCATATGTATTTGCCTGCGTAAATATGATTTATGGCTCCTTTGGCGGGGAGCGACCGGGTGATAGATGGAAGGCGGGTCGTGGCGCGGCGCGGCACTAGAGCCTGCCTGCCTGCAAAGACCGCCACTGCCAGGAAATGAGATGGCGGTGTCGGTGCCATGACGCGGAGATCACTGCCGGTGGTGGCCGTGCTGCAGGCCGAGCGGCCCTTCGCTCTGTCTCTCTCGCACCCCTGCGGGACGCGCCGCGAGTGCGAGAGAGACGGGAGACGCGGCATCAGTCTCGGGTCGCGCCGTAAACCGGCTGCTTTTACGGGCCGGACTGATTCGGTCGGCGCGTGCGGCCTCCGCCACCTCGCGCTCTCATTCGCTGCGTCTCCCTCGCACTAGGGGGCGTCGGCGAGGCGTCGGCGAGGCGTCGCGGCGCTGCGCAGATCCAGCCTGGGCGCCGCTCCGCAGGGAGACGCGCGTCGGCGTCGGTCTGACTCTCCCAAGCGACGCGCCGACTCGATTGATTCGACAGGCTTTGGACCCGATCTGGCGGTGAGAGAGACAGAGAGAGAGAGAGAGAGAGAGAGAGAGAGAGAGAGAGAGGGAGAGAGCTCTCCAGGTACGAGAGGCAGGGACGCTAACCGCGGGGGGAGCTGCTCATGCGTGTGGTGGCGGCCCAGCGCGCGTAGTGTAGTGGCGTAGAGCGCCCCCGCGCGTTCGCCAATTTATTGGCAAATTGGACGAAGTCGGGGGGGGGGGGGGGGCGTCGGACTTCGTTGTGGTCTCGCCCTTTAATTGCCGGTGTACCGAAGCCGCGATGCCGCGATGCATATGCAGCAGTCTCTCGGGTAGGGTCGGCGGTCGTCGTTGCCCCACGGCTCTGCGCTCACGTTTTTTTTTTTCCGCACTCCGATTCCGAACAGGAGTGCTGTGCCTGTCTCCCTCACAGTCGTGGCCGGGGCCGCCCCGTCGGGGAGCGGGAAGGAGAGCGGTGATCCTGCCGGTGGGTGGCCCCTTCGCCCCCAATCGCGGCATTTTCTCTGGCTGTGTGTGACGCTGGGTGGGCGGTGTGCGAGGGTGTGCGCGACGGCCCTGAATGTGCAAGCAGGCGGGCAGGCCGGCCCCGCCCCGCGCTGCCCTTCCCCGGCCCGGCAAGGCGGAATGGGGTGTTTTATCCACATTTAGTGCCCCCCGGGGACGCGGCAGCCCGATGCAACCCGGTAGCGGGCGACAGCGCGGGAAGGGGGTGGCAGGGTGTTAGGCCGTGAAAAAGCGGTGACCGTGGCCGCCGGGCCGAAGGCCGAACCGCGCCGCTGATTTAACGTCTTTCGCGAACCTCCGTTGACGTTACAATAAAAAAAAGACCAAAATAAAAAATAAAACAACACAGAATTAACAACTAAAACGTGTGTCTTTAGTCGTTTTTTTTCTGTGAGGCAGCAGGAAAAAAGTCTAATCTCGAACACCGTGACCACTGGATGTCAGCGGCGGTTTTTGTCCTTATTGCGCTGCTGCTCTGCTGCAGCTGTATCGCTGATTTTTTTTTTAATCACGCAACCAGCGAGGATTTGTATTGGGAGCGCGCGGCTGCCACAGCGCTGGCAGGCAGGGGGGACAATGGCAGGTGCAAAACGGACACGACAACGCGTTTAAAAGCCAAAGCGCTCTCGACAAAGAAAACACGCCACCGCGCGGCGCCCGGCGTCCTCGGGGGACGGGACGGGACAGCGGGTTCCTACACGCGAAATACCGTCCCTGACACCGCGCGCCCGCGTCGGCGTGCCACGCCCCCCCTGGAATGCCGTGGCGGCGGCAGCGCTTGGCCCGGACTTCTTTTTTCTGTCCCTCCCGGCCGCGCCCAGCAGCCTAGCAGCGTAGCGCCGCACTTGTTTGTTTGTCCTGTCGTCACAGTTGCGAACCGATAAAGAGCGGGACTGACGGCAGATAAGCTGCGGGGGTACCGCGCGGGGAGTGGGGGGGGGGGGGGGGGTGTTCAAGCGCCGCGCGCCGCATTCAGCTCGCCGAGTTTTAGCGACTGGAACAGAAACAAGATTTGCGGAGGCGGCGCCCGGAAGGGATGCGAAGGGGCCACTGGGGGATTACTGCGAAGGCGGGCAGACGACGGCGGGGGCCCAAGAAAAAACTGTTTAAAATTCCATCGGATGAGAGCATTGAGATAAATTGCACTGATCGGGGCGGCAGCGCCACCGAGTGCCGCGGTGTCCTGCCGGCGTGGCGCTGGAGCAAGGCTGGAGGGAATGCTGGAACAACACACGGGAATGGAACGCAAACAAAGTTAGAGGGGCACTGAAGGAAGATGATAGACGCTTTGCCTGCTCTGGCCGGCCGGCCGCCCGACGGCCCGCGCCTCTCTAGAGGAATTGAGAGCGGCGCGCCGGGAAGGGGGTGCGCTGCTGGTCAGCCCCGCCACGCCTTGGGCTTTTAAATTTTAAATCCGCATCGGGGACCTGAAAATAAGTTTGGGCGGCGGGGGCGATACACTGTACGGTCAGCACGCGGGCGGGACACTTTGTTGTTTTTGTTAAAGAGTGAAAGGTCGGTGAACCCGGCGGTGTGTGTGTGTGTGTGTGTGTGTGTGTGTGAGCGCTCTCATTCATACTGGAGAGTGCCCCCCCCCCAACCCCGTCCCTTTCTGAGCGCGAGTTTCGCGCGCGAGGAGTAGTGGCAGAGCATTTCTCTGAAAATGCAGACGCGCTGCGCCGCCTTCGCTTTTAATTGCCAATGGGGCTCCCTCCCCTCCTGCCCCGCTCCATCCGGTGCCCCCCCCTCCCCTCCCCGGCCTCGGTGCCTTTCATAAAAGCGTTGCAAACACTAAGTGACGCGACTATTAAAACACTATGGCCCGACGCGCGCACCCTGTCTGGCCGCGGACAAAGGAAACGCATGCAGCAGACGGCTGAATTTCGGTCGCAAGGCGCGCGCGCGAGTACGCCCTTCCGCTCCGATCAGCAGGCGGCACCCCGGCCCACTGTGCAAGGCGAGGCACCGCGGCGCCATGGCCGTGGCCAGCGAGGAGAGAGAAAAATGATTTCGGTCCGGGAGGGGGCGCTGAGATTGGCCACCGTTTTGCATGATATTCTGTGTAGAATAAGCTGCTGGCGGCGGCCCTCCGGCCCCCTCCCTTTTCCGGTCCCGACTGCTCTCCTTTGCTGCCACAATAATACGCCATCATCAATGGCATGGACGCACATACGCGCCGCCGCGCTCCTATTTATTTTCTTTGATATGTTCTTCTTTACCGTTTGAGTTGTCCGAACAGCGTGCGTGCACACGCTCTCTCTGTCTCTCTCTCTCTCTCTCTCTCTCTCTTTTTTCACAAACACACACACACGCATGCGCGTGCACGCAAGCACGTGGTCTGTGTGTTTTCCAGCCCCGTAGCCGCAGGGCCAGACACAACACGCGCGCACCGTGGCACAAGAGGGCAACGAAATAAAATAAAATAGAGGAAACAACTTGGATCACGTCAGTGACGTTAATATGAAAGAACAAGAAAAACAAAAACAAAACATAAGTAAACAACTAAACAGGTAATTTTTACGGGGCGAAACAAGGCATGGACTGTGTGATTGGCTGCTCCTGTGTCGATTTTACCATAAGAAAAAGCAGGGCAGCTGCCGTTCACCATAAATCCAAACTTGATGAGAAATTGGCCACGGCTCGGTTATGTATTCATTTTGCTGCACCATGGCTCAGAAATAAGGAGGGAGGCATGGGAAAGGGATCTGCCGCCTGCGTGATGTGTGTCGGGGACGCGATCAACTATCGTCAACCCTTTAGACCCAATCTTCTCCGTCCTTTTCATCGAATGCTGTTGCCTTCGTCTAATGACCCGATGCAGGCCGAGGAGGCTCTGGGAGTCCGAGCACGCCCCGCTGCCGGGCGTTCCTTTGCCGGGCGGTGATGGTGACGCGCTGCCCCGCCCGCCCCGCCCCGCCCCGCCCCGCCCCGCCCCGCCCCGCCCCGCCTTCACCTCCAATCACCATGTTAATCCAGAGCGGCGCAGCGGGCCGTCGTCGAGGCGAACCCCATGATCCTTTGAATAAAAACGCGAAGAAAAGAAAGGGGGGCTACATCCATCAATTGTTTCGTCGATTTTGCCGGTTCGGCTTGGCGAACACCTGCCACGGCTGTTTTATTGCGCGCGTGCCCCCGCCGGCAAAAAAAAAAAAAAAAAAAAAAAAAAAAGCGGGGAAAATGGAGAGGAAAAAATTCTTGCTCGGCGCGCGGAATTGAAACAGAAACGCGCGCGAGGAGGGAAAAAAAATGGTGGCGATTCCCGCAGACGTCGCAGACGACGCGCGCGGCCTCGGCCGTGTCAAGATGAGTGTAGGATTAGGCGGCCGGAGCGCGCGGCGCGGCTCGAATATGGATTGATGAATTTGTCGCCGCGCGGCTGGAATGGATGGGGCGCTGCTGCCGACGACCTTGGGGGAGGCCGCGGGGCGCACGCCGAGGCTCCACGCCGACGCTCCACGCCGACGCTCCACGCCGACGCTCCACGCCGACGCTCCACGCCGAGGCTCCACGCCGACGCTCCACGCCGAGGCTCCACGCCGAGGCCCCGCCACCGCCATCAAGCATCTGACGCTGGCGCGCAGACTTGGCGGTGCTCCCTGCAGTGCAGCAGCGCCTCGCGATTTTTCGCAGCACAGAAAAGCGGCCGATTTCTCGCGCAATGCGGGACAACATTGTATGTCACTGAGATGACTCTTGTATGCACACACTCACACACACTCATGCCGGAGTGCGTCTAGGGTGGGTAGGGGTGGGGGTGCCAACGACAGGGGCACAGCCCCGAACGCCGTGTTGAGCTCGCACACTGTTATTAAAAAAAAAAGTCTTGGCGAAAAGGCGTTGCCGTGCGCGCTGCGTTTATGCCGAGGCTCTGGAATGATGTGACGTGCTGCCAGCCCTGCCTGTCCCGCCGGAAGGCGGCGTGCCAAGAGGCAGACAGCACATGCATCACGACCTGCAGCAGCCTGCAGGGAGAAAGACAATTTAAAGGTCGCTCCAGTGCGGCAGCGCCCGGCAGGCAGCGCCCGGAGGCTGGAGGGATGCACTGACTTCTTTTGCCCCCGTCGCTCACCTTTCTCATTATGGAGTTGGGCCAGTCGCTCGCTGGTCCGGCAGGGCTGCTTATTTTATGCCGAGTTGCCTGGCAGCAGATTCAGGAGCCTGAAATTTGCACACGGCGAGGCCGCCAAGTTGATCTCGAAATGGTCTGGTTTGGTCCGGGAGCCGCCGGGGCCGCGACAGAGCGCCGCGCCCCTGCAGACCAGGCCGTCGACGGGCTCGGTCTCTCGGCCCTGGTAAGCCTCTTGAAGGGTTTGTAAACAGGAGTTGCAACTTTTGAATCGCTTATTTCTCCCTCTTTCGTCTTATATTTTTTTCCGTCAAGGGGCTCGAGTAGAAAGGGACGAGAAAGGGAGAAAAAGAGGGTGGAACAGAGTGGGGAAGTGGAGCGAGCAGCCCGCGCGCACTTTGAGAGGTCGAGTCAATGGAAATGCTGTCAAGTGGAGGGAGTGCACAAACTGGTCATTTTTATCTAGTTTTACTGAGCTGCTCTCGCTCCAGGGCTGCGGCCCCGATCCCACCTCGAATGCGGCACCCGCCAAATCCAGTTCCTCGACTGTCAAACTCTTTGCAGGCCGCAGTCTCTTGTGCCCTCTCGCCCCCGTCGAGCCCGGTGTGCCCCCGCACGTTCTTACGCGCTCTCTCTCTCACACGCACAAATACACACACTCACACACATACATGCGGCGTGCACACAATCCTAATTGCTAATCGCAAAGACAAATGCTGGCATTAGCGCGCCTGGCCTTCTCTTTGCTACACCCCCCTCCTTTTGACTCTCTCTCTCTCTCTCTCTCTCTCTCTCTCTCTCTCTCTCTCTCTCTCTCTCTCTCTCTCTCTCTCTCTCCCGACCTCGCTCCCACTCCCTGCGCGTATGGGTCTGTTTGTGACCCGCGGAAGTCAACTTACTCATTATTCTCCCATGGAAAACAAAGGCAACTCGTTATTGGCATTATTACGCCGCACTAGCGTTGCGGAAAAAAATGTTCGAACAAACAGAGAGAGACGAAAGCCTTGAAAACAAGATGAAAGCAATCTGAGCGGGTTTGGCAGCGCGGCCTGGTTCAAGGGAAGGCCCAGCACTATCATCAGGAATCGTCACCCGGCGGGCTAGCCGGGTGGGCCAGGGCCTAGCCGCTAGGGCCTAGCCGCTAGGGCCTAGAGGGCCGAGGAGCTGCTCGGCCGGCGGGATTCAATAACTATATCCATGTCGCTCGGCCCTTATTCATGTCTTGTGGTGATTCAATAGGGACGGAGTAAGGCCCTCCTGCCCCGCCGCTCCCTATGCATTGCGTTGCCGGGTTGCCATTGCACCATTTGCGGTCGCCTTCCGGCCGTATAATTCACCCAACGGTGCCGTGGTCGTGCGCCCCCCCCCCCCCCCCCCCCCCCCCCCCCCCCCCCCCTCGGGGCGGGGCGGGCCGCAAGCGCATTGTTGTGGAGGTGCGTATTCGCAGTACGCACCATCCTCGTCATGCATTATGCAAAGTAGGCCGACGTGTAATAAATAGCGGGAGATGCGTTGCTGCGCTGCTCCTGTGGTCGCGGGTTCGACCCTCGCCGGCACCGACGGCCATTTTCGTTGGAGGAGAGTCGGTAACGTCGCGCAGTGTGCTGGTGGCCGGCCGTCTTGGCGTGTGGTCCTGGCTTGGGCAGGGCGTGGCGGGGCGTGGCGGGGCGTGGTGGGGCGTGGCGGGGCGTGGTGGGGCGTGGTGGGGCGGAACGAGACGAAGCCAGGCTGAACGGAGAGCGGCTTTGTGGGGATCACCAGCCGCCTGATTCCGAGGGATCTTTTCGTCGCTCTGTCTCTGTCGCTACCCTACGGGACTGGGATGAGTGCGACCGAGACAGAGCGACAGGGCGGCGGCAGGCGCTACAGGAGGGGGCCTGCTGGAGGCGGCCGGCCCGAACCAAGCCCGGTCCCTGAAAGGATAGAATTGGGTGGAATCTGTGCGAGTCGGGAAGTGGCGGCAGGTAGGCCCGTCCCGTGTGTTTGATCGGGGGGCCATGGCCGCACAGTGGGCCAGAGGACCGGCGGCCAAAACGCTACACGCGGTTTGAGCTGCAGTCGCTTAACGGAACTCGAACCGAACGTGTGACCCGACCAATGGATTCCTCGTTCGGAGAGCAATCTATTGGTGGGTCACATGTTCCAGTCCCATTCAGCGACTGTGGAGCTCTAAATCCGTCAGGGATCTTGCCGCCTCCACCGGTCTTTTGGCCCACTGTGGGCCGTGCTGCCGTGTGTCGGCCGGAATCCAGCAGCTGGATCCATTTCCAGGCCGGTGAGGCCTCGACTGCTGCCGGCCTGCGCCGGCGGGCTCCAGAGAAGAAAAGAATGGCGGGAGGCGAGGTACGGTGAGGCGAGGACTGAAGCGTTCGCTCCTCTTCTTTGCACAATTATCGCGGACCGGGGCGGTCGGCGCGGCGCGGTGATGGAACCGTTTCTCATTCGTGATTTGTAGAGATCGGCGCGGCCAAGTCGGGCAGAGCGTGGCTGAGGCCTCGCCCGGGGCCGAGGCCGGGGCCTGAGCCGCCGCCGGGGCTTGGTCTGCTGCCTGGGCGATATGTCAGGCCCGTGAAAAGTGAGGACTCCTTCTCCCAACGGGGGAGGCGAGCGAAGGGCCCCGGGCCTTCTTCTCTTTTTCGCTTCTTCTCCCGAGGCCAAGTAATCGCCGTTTTTCGTCATAGGCTCGGATATCTCCCCTTGTCGGCGAGCCCGGACCAGTATACTGGCCGGGGAGGTAACCACCCACAAGTCTGGTAAACCTGACAATATGTCAGGGAAAATAATTTTGGTCTTGGAAAATCTTTGGTTAGTCATGGAAAAGTGAACAAATCTTAAAATTCCGATGACTATGAGAAATCTCAATTCGCTTTTGCCGTTCCGTTTTCCGTATTGTCATGGACGTTTTGAAATTTGGACTTGAAAGTCATGAAAAACCTCTGGAAAATAGTCGAGAGAAATTCGTGAGAACCATGGTTACAGGCCCTTGTCCTCTTGGAGCACTCGGCCAGACCCTCCACAGTGGATCATAGAAAGGGCCAGACGGTGCAAGTGGCGTCCGTGGCGGGCAGGGCGGGGCGGGGCGGGGCGGGGCAGGGTGGGGCAGGGCCTGTCCGCCTGTCTCAGCACCTTAACCTGCCGTGTGGATCCCTGCGCCGGGGGGCCGAGGGCTGGGGCTCCGCCGTGGCGCCCGGTCCCGGTGGGGCCGAGCCAGCTAGGTGCTTGAATCAGGTCGAGCCCTGCACGGGTCCAGCGGGCTGATTCCGAGCCGAGAGGTCCTCTCTCTCGCTCTCATGGGGCGTCCGGTGTGGTCGCGAGAGGGACGGAGACCGCTCGTTCGGGATCGGCCTGCCGTCCAATGACCAGCCCGTGTAGCAGGCAGTCGGCCGGACGCCGCGCCCTCCTCTCTTTGCCTGCATTTCTCGGCCCTTTGGTATGTACCCAAGACGACGTATATCGACTCTCGCCCCTCCCCTCCCCTGCCGCCCCGTCCGGGGCCCCGTACGGGGTCCCCACATGCTGCAGTGGCGCGGTCGTCTTGCGGGGCCGTAGCGCGGCGCTGGCAGTGCGCCGGCTGCCTGAATTGCCGCAAGAATCCGCTCGTCAAAATTAATTATTCGCCACGAAATTTACTCGGCGGCTTGAGTCTGCGAACAAGGCGTAGGGTGTCGTCCTCCACGCACTTAAGTACGCACCCCCGCGGGGACCTAGCGGGGACCTAACGGGGACCTAGCGGGGACCCAGCGGGGCGGCGCCTTAAGTAATTTACGATGACAGAGGCATAACTTGGTGCCGGGCCGTAGTCCGGGCGGATATATAAGCAACACGTGAAAGCCCTCCGCCTTGACTAATGCCGCGCACTCTCCATCTTTTACCCGAAACGCGCACCAACACACTCGCACCAACGCACACACACGCGCGCGCAGGTGTGCATCCGCATTTTCACAGGCACGCGTATACGCGCCGCACTACTCTCTCTCTCTCTCTCTCTCTCTCTCTCTCTCTCTCTCTCCTCTCTCTCTCTCTCTCTCTCTCTCTCTCTCTCTCTCTCACATACACGTCGCTCGTCGTATCCATCTGTCCGCCTTTGCTATTCGTTTCCTGCTTTGTGCCAACACGCCTCCCGAGGTCTGAGCGGCAGTGACTCCATTTCCCGAGTTTGGCAGCGCGCGGCAGTGCGACGGACCGCCGCGGCCAGTGTCGCTGCCCGCATGATGAACGGTCCGCGGAGACAGCTTTCGGTATCGGGGAATGCCTCGCGTGGGCGCGACGCGTCGCGACGCCTCAGTCCGGCAGGCGCACACTTCATTGGAAAAAGCGCGAGCCAGTGGGTTGGAGAGCATGGCAGGCCGTGCGGCCCGGCTGGAGCGGCGCAAGATGAATCCTGTACGCCCAGCGCACCCACACAAGCGCTCTCTCTCTCTCTCTCTCTCTCTTCTCCTCTCTCTCTCTCTCTCCTCTCTCTCTCTCTCTCTCTCTCCTCTCTCTCTCTCTCTCTCTCTCTTTCTCTCACACACTAGCGCGGGCGGCCGCGTGCGTCCTGTCTGACCCTCGGCGAGAGTTATAGCGCGCTGAGCAAGTGCAAATCAGCGCCAGATCCTCGGCTAGGCTCCAGCAGGTCGTCGTCGACTGGACGAGCGCGGCGAGCGAGGCGAAATAACCTTTCAAAGGCCGGCCGGGGCCCTGAGACACTCTTGCTATTGTGTTTCACCTCGCAGCTCTTCCTTTTCCAAGTCGCGCTCCAACTTGGTCAGTTCGGGCGGCAGCGCGCAGTGGGCCAGAAGACCGTTGAGGCGGCCAAAATCCCGACACGTTTTGAGCTCCAGAGTCGCTAAATATGACCTGAATCGAACGTGTGACCCCCACCAATGGATTCATCGTTTGGAGAGCAATCGATTGGGTGCAGTCACACGTTCGATTCGAGTCCCATTTAGCGACTCTGGAGCTCAAAACGCGTCTAGGATTTTTTTCCGCCTCAACGGTCTACTGACCCACTCTGCAGCGCAGCAGCAGCAGCTTCAACTTGGCCGGCCACCCTTCCCTGCTGCCGGAGCCGAGGCGGCCAGGCCGGCGGCCATCCGGAGTCTGAGCAGTCCGCCGTCCGCGCGACGACAGTCCCTTGACTTTCCGGTGCCCCGGAGGCGTGGCGACGTGGAGGTCCCCTTGCGGTTAGGCGGCGACCATGGACGGGCGCGCGGGGCCGCGCCGTGCCCAGGGCTGTTTGGTGGCAGCGAGCAAAGTGCGGGCCGCCCCGCTAGCGCCGGTTCCCCCCCACCCCCCAACCCCAGCCTAAAACTTTTCCCGGGTCGTTTTCTCTGGTTGCAGCTGAGGTCATGCGCCGTGCGCCGCCGAGACGTCTTGTTATGTACAACGCGTAATTTTCTTTTCCGGGCCTAACTTTTGCTGTGCTTGTGTGTGAGAGAGACTGCCTCGTAGATACCAAAACAAGCAAAAAGCGATGACGAGTTCCATTATTTTCCTTGATACGGTACTACCCTCGCGCTTGGCGCCCGACGAGGCAAGCGTAGGCCACACGCCCGCACTCGTGCCGGCGTGTTGCCGTTCCCAGGCGCCCTGTGCTGGCTGCGCGTCGCTGTGCCGGTCGGGTGATCGAGGTTGCGCTCACAGGGCTCATTTTCCGCCTCTCCTGTCCGAAAAAAAAGAGAGAAAAAAAAAACACTTAGCGGCTGTGGCGGTTGTTAAAGCGCGCGGGGCTTTGATGGAAGGCACCGACCGTGCATGGCCGGATGCGGGAAACTGGACGGCAATGCAAGCGTTGTGGTCGTTGAGCAGGTGTCTGGCTGCTGTGTGGGCATCCCGACGTCTTGCTCGTGGTCGTCCTGGCCCTGCCGGTGCAGTGGGCCACACAGTGGGACGGGGACGCGGTGGGGAGGGCCTGGTCGCCCAGCTGGCGTGCATTCTTCCCTGCTTCGCGCGCGGTAATGTCCTCCGCTGCGCCGCCCAGCGGGCGTGGCCACGAGCGTGGCGAGGCGCGGCGCCGGTCGGAGTGCGGCCGCCTGATGTCGGTGAGCTTATCTCTCGGGGAATAAGGCGCCAAGCCACGAAGCCATGAAGGCGCCGCGGAGCGAAAATCAGGATTTATGACATCAGGACGGCGGTGGCGGCATCGCGACTCTAGCGTCACTACTTGTTGCTGTGTTTGCGTGCGTCGCGCTGGTGTGTGTGTGTTGGCGTGTGTGCGTGCATGGGCCAAGGTTTTTAGGTGCTCTTTTTCATGTTGCAGGTGAGTGTCACCGAGGAGACTCTGGGTAATCCCGAGGGAAACGAATTGAGGTTCATATTGGCTGGACCCCAGTGTCCCAGCCCAGCAGCGCAGCAGCAGCCGGCAGGGTGAGTGTGTCCTGAGGATCCGTCCTGTCCCCCGGCGTGTCTCGGCGGGGCCCTGGCCGTCGGGCCCTGGGGGCCTGGCTGGCGGCCTGCTGCCCTCGAGGGTGTGGCCCACTGTATATTGCGGCCTGGCCGCCCGCCTGCCTGTCCCGTCGTGTCAGGGCGCCCAAGTCAATCTGGCGGCCCTTTTCTGCTCTCGGACTGGCTGCGTTTTGCGGGGCTAACGGCCCACCGTCGGAATGAGGATCCAGGCCACAGCCCGCCGGGCCGGGTCTGGCAGGGCCTGGCAGGGCCTGGCCGCGCCGCGCCCAGCCGTTTCCCTGAGACGTGCGGCGCTCATCTGGTGCCCTCAAGTCCTTCATCCCCCCACCCCCACCCCGGGCAGTCACCGCCGCTGCGGGATTTAATCAGTTTCGCCTCGCATTGACTCGCGTTGTCCCGGCCGATCCCAATCCCGGCCAAGCCCGGGCCGCCGTCCTGCCGGCCTTGGTCGCCCTGCTGCCGCCAGCTCGGGCGGGGCGGCGGCGGGGCTCATTGTTCCAGCCGGAGACTTGGGCCTTCTGTTCCTTTGCCTGTTGTCTCGGCCGCTCTCCCAGCGCGCAGCGGCGCCCCAGCGCTGCGAAAAACACGCTGTTAATTGAACGGAAGCGAGGAGCGGACGCCTAAATCGCGACCGGTTGTTTTTATTGCGTGCTTTTTGGAGGTAGTGACGCTTGCGGCCTCGTTCCAGCGCGACTCGCACATTTAAAAATAATTTGGGCTGCAACACCCATTTCGTGAACGCCGGAAACCCTTCCTCGGATCTTCAGCTGTGTACCCCGCTGTCTCGCACGTTTTCGTTTCTGTCAGTATGCCGTGGCGGCTCGCAAAGTTTTTCCAACTAAATCCTTGTATGGCAAATGGGACTGGCTTGGACCCATTTGACAGCTATTGACAGCAGGCTGACTGCTCAGGCCGGCCGCCTTATTGAGGGTCCGCCTGCTCGGACTGGCTGCCTGGCTGGCTGCCTGGCTGCCTGGCTGCCTGCCTGGCTATCTGCAGGCGACGTGGTGACAGCGCGCACGGCCCTGCACCGCCTTCCTGTCTCTCTCCCACGCGAATGGATCTCGGTAATTGGAGAGAGAGAGAGAGAGAGAGAGAGAGAGAGAGAGAGAGAGAGAGAGAGAGAGAGAGAGAGAGAGAGAGAGAGAGAGAGAGAGAGAGAGAGAGAGAGATGGGAAGAATGACATGCCGAAGACAAGGGGAGGGAGGAGCAGGCCGACAAGATTAAAAAGTAGTGCCTTGCCGCCGCTGTGCCGCGACAGGCCAGGGGGAAAAAGGGGGGGGGGGCTGCTCTCCGTAATTGAGTCATGAAGCATGGACTCAGAACTTCATTTTGATCCTAATGAAATGGCTTCGATGGAATGGAGTGATTTCTGCTGCTTTTCCGGATTAGCGGTCTTCCATCCGAAGTTGGCGCTGAGTATGAACGGAACGAGCGGCCGCTGCAGCGCGCTGAGGGATAGGGAAACCGGAGCGGAAAAAAGACGGCCTCTTCCTCGGGCTGCTCGGAGTGTTGCATGCTATCTGGAGGCATCGTCGGAGACTAACTGCGGGCCGGTGGCGCGGGTCGGGCCGGCCTCGTTGATTCCCTATCAAGAGCAGGGCGGCCGGCCGGCGAGGCTCCAGCCGGCCTCATATAAATTTATCCCGGCGACTGCCGGCGACCGCCCCAACACAGCCGCTCGTCTCTCTCTCTCCACCTCTCTCCCGCTGTTCCTCTGTCCCTCTCTTTCTCTCTCCCTCTCTCTCCCTCTCTTTCTCTCTCCCTCTCTCTCCCTCTCTTTCTCTCTCCCTCTCTCTCCCTTGGGGGGAAGGCGGCAGGCTCATCCAAGAAAGTGAAAAGCGGCGCGCAGCTCTTGACGCGTCCGCTGGAGTGGCGGGTCCGAGCGTTGGTTGGGCGTTGAGGGCCACGCCGATGTGCTGGGGGAACGAGCGTGCGGTGACGCGGTGTGGCACTATGCATGGACGCGTCGCGGTGCTGCAGGATTGGCGCATCGAGAGACAGCCAGGCTGGCAGCCAGCCGGACAGCCTGCCGGACAGCCGGCTGGTCAACTGTAATCTGCTGCTTTGCCGCACACTTTTTCGGCTTCGCGTCACCTCGTCGCCGCTTCCCCGCTAGTGGCGTGACACGCCCTTTGGCCGTCCCGGCCGGCGGTGGCTTTGACAGCGGCCCGGGCCCACTGCCTGGCCCGCTGTGACCCACGGCCGGTGCGTTGGCGGCCACTCCACCCCTCGACACGTGCGTCACCGCGCTGAGACCGGGCCCTGGCCCTGAGCGACCCGAGTGCCGATTTTCGACCAAGCCATGCCTTGCCGGTCGCTGTCCGTCCGGAGCTTCGAGTACCGCCTCCCCTTTTCGTTCCGCTTTTTTAAAAATATTTTTTTTTTTTAAATGTGGCTACGCGGTGGGCTGCGATGCGTCGCGGGGTTATGATGTAGCGGCCGCGACACTCCGTGACACAGATGTCGCGCACCTTGCGGTGTGGGGTGGGCGAGTTCACGCCCTTCACCGCCCCCGCCGCCAACACAACACACACACACGCACGCACGCACGCACGCACACACAGGGCCGTTTTTGTGACGCCGCAGCACACACACCGCGTCTAATATGACGCGCGCCCTGTTTTTGGGTGACGTCATTTTCTCCATTCATTATTCGCGCGCTAATTGATTCATGAGCAAAAAGCCAACACGCCTGCTGCTCCAGGCCGGCCACGCTGCCGACCGCACAGTGGGTCAGAAGACTTTGGAGGCGGCCTAAAATTTCGACGCTTTTTGAGCTCGAGAGTCGCTAAATGGGACTCGAATCGAACGTATGACCCCACCAATGGGTTGCCCTTTAAACGAGGAGTCCATTGGTGGGTTGACACGTTTGATTCGAGTCTCATTTAGCAACTCTGGAGCTCAAAACGTGTCCGGCATTTTGGCCGCCTCAACGGTCTTCTGGCTCACTGTGGCCCGCCCACCGCAAGAGTCGCGCGCCGCCTCGACCCCGGCCGACCTCCACCGGATTTATTAATCCGATGCCTTTAACCGGAGATCCTGCCCCGCACCAGGCCCTCCTTTGACCGCCACAGCCTCTGTCCCCCTCCCCTTCCCGCGCCTGCTCTCCGTGTGCTATACGGTCAAGTAAATAATGCGACTGCATTCCGGTTGCATTGTGACCCCGCTTTGCCGCATGCACTGTTCGCGTCTTGAAAAAACAAAAGAAGACAGATGCTAGTTTTGAAAGTGGGGAAAAAACAACAACCTAGTCTTGGCTCGTCTATATTTCTTGGCCATGATTTATGCGTGGACCTTGCTTTGTGTCCATAAGCCGGGCATTTGCCCCACGCGACGCTGCTGAATTCTGTCTGGCGCATGTCACATCGCTGTGTGTGTGTGTGTGTGTGTGTGTGTGTGTGTGTATGCGTGTGTATGCGCGCGCGCGTTGAAGGAGATCCGCATAAGGGGCAGAGACTCCGGCCGAGAAAACGCGCGCGACGTGAGGTGAGGGGGAAGACACACACACACACTTGCACAGAGCACACACACACACACTCACACACATATAGTACAGACACACACTACACGTTGACATACGAGCGGAACGTTCATGCTCAAACGGCTGAGCAAACGCGCCTCTGGCACAGATTACCAAGAAAAAGGACCTGCCTTCTCACAGTCCCCGCCTTGCGTCGTATCCGCTTGGCTGCTGCTACCCTTCGCGTACCCTTCCACACCTACCTTGGGCCCTTTTGCCTCAGTCGACATTGAAAGCTGCAATTTTTTTTTATTATTATTACATTAAAAGACAAAAACAAAAAAAAAACACATTTCCATTTTTAGTTAATGGAACAGTCTGCGACGGGAGCGCGTTGGTTTGTCCTGGAGCGCCGCAGCCGCGCCTGTCTGCGTAGCACCGCCGCTTAGACGTTGGTGGCCTTGGCGCTTACGGCCGGCTCCTCCCTGCTCCATTCCGTTATTGCGTCTCGCTCGAACCGTGGGAAGCTCGGACCGCGGGGCCGCATTCCTCGAGAATCGCTGTGTGGCTGGGAAACACACGGCATGCGGATTCACTGTCCGCGTTCCGAACCAACTAATACCGCCCGGGCAACCCACCACCGCACCGTGGGCCCGCAAGCGGCCAAAACTCTTGACGCGTTATGAGCTCCAGTTGCTAAATGCGACTCGAACCGAACGTGTGACAGTGTGACCCCACCATCAATGGATTCGTCTTTCAAAGAGCAGTCCATTGGCGGGGTCGCACGTTCTGTTCGGGTCCCACTAAGCGACTCCGGGGCTCAAAACCCGTTCGGGATTTTGACCGCGTCCACCGCCCGTCACGAACACACCAGGCGCCACGGATGTGGGTGGGAGCTGGTGGGGGTGCTGGGTGACCGCCCTCAGACGGGGTCATGCATATTATTCATACAGTTCGGCATATCTCGGGAACAAGTTTACAAGACCCTGGTCGGGTTGGTGCGTGGGTGTCGTTTTGAGGCTCGCGGCGCGGCGCGGTGGTGTGCGGGCTGGGGGTTGTACCGCTGGCGGTCATGCAGCTTCCGCGCGGCGCCGCGCTCTGGCGGGACGCGGACGTGCCGGCGCACCTCTGCGCGGTCACGCAGCGCCGCGGGCACGGTGGGCACGGCGCCGCGCTGGGCGGACGGTGTTACGACTCGCGAGGCGGTCCACGGCGAGGGACACTCGCGGCAACGGCGGCGGCGCGACCGCGGCGCGACCGCGGCGGGGGCGGACAAAGTGTTCACGGCCTCCGGCGCGGGGGGCGGTGTGGGGGCGGTGCGTGCGCGGGCGGCGCGGATCGTGTTTGCCGAAGCCGCGGCCCGCGAAAATAACCGCCGCTTGGCTGAGAAATGCCCGCAATGTGCCACTGTACACGGCGGTATAGCGAATTGATGGAAAGGGCGCCGCCGGAGCCATGCCGTTGGAGGACGCGCTGCATGCTGCGCTGCTGGGGGTGGAGAGGGGACGAGGCGAAGGTTTGCGTTGGCGGCCGCGCCGAGGGCCACGCGGTGCTGGCGGCTGCGCTGGGACGTGTTCTATTGCGAGGAGCCGGGCCGCGCGCCGGGCCCGGAAATTGACGGCTTGATTGACAGGGAGGTACCCGCATGGACAGGCCTGGAGCGGCCATGGCAGCGGCCCACATTGCTCATGCTTGCACTGCCTGGCCACAACGCCATGCACGCTCACGTTACTCGCAATATAAGAGTAACATTTTTTTTTATTTTTTTTGGCGTTTTTGTTCGGGTTTGCTATTGGAATGCGGTGGCAAGTGCGACCCTCGTATCGGCACTGCCGGCCCGGGCGGGGCGAAGGGTTGACAGAGGGAAGGGCTCGGCCCTGCCGTGACAAAAGGGCGGCCATTACTTTCGCGTTTGGCGTAGGGCTGCGTGTTTGTGGCGCGTCTTGCCTGTCGGTTAAAACGGGGCGGGGCGGGGCGGCCGTCGGTGTTCGGCCCGGCGATTGGCATCAAAGGGAATCCGGCGCGTGGCCACGGCCAGAGATGTGAATCGGAAATGTATCCTAATGGGCTCGCTAGCTTTGTTGTGCCCGAGGCGCCCCCCCCCTTCCCTGCGCCCCGCCGGTCGTATGGTCATCGGTCCGGAAGGAAGCAGCACTCATTGGTCGCCGCGCTGCCGATGGTAAACACATTCCTGTCGTCAGCCAGCGTGCCCGCCTCTTGGGCAAAGTCGTTCACCTCGATTTCGAAAGCACCCAAAAGGGGCGGCCCGGTCAAGTCGAGTTCAAATAACAGACTTCGGTTCCAGGAGTTAGGTCCGAGAGGGGGCGGCTTTGTCACCCACGGGCCTTTATCACCGGCTTTATGGAAGGGCCGCGTCGTTTATGTGACGGACCGAGGAAACAATATCAGGATATGACGTCATCGTCACGAAGCTCCGCGCGCCGCGGCGGTGGGGGAAGTCCAGCGCGGGCGCATACAATGACGGCATGCTTCTAGGCGGAGAGAGAGATGGAGTGGGCGGCCCGGCCGGCCTTTTGTCTGAGCTCTTGGCTCCATTTGGGTCGCGGGATGGTGCGCGGGGCTGTCGTTCCGGCCCATGTGGTGATTCCCCACACGTGGCGGCGGGAACTGGGTGAGCCGGCCGGCCGGGCCGGGCGGGGCCGCGGAGAAGCAGCACTTGCAATGGATGGCAGAGCTCGGCAAAAAGAGTATAATAGTGCAGCAGGCCTGCTGGTGCACAGAGCTGGCCGCCCCGCGCCCCACCCCCCCGCCCCACCCCGCCCCACCCCGCCCCGCCCCACCCCACTCCGCCCCACCCCGCCCCGTCCAGGCCGCGGCACTATGGAGCCATCAAGATGTCGTGCCGTAATTTTGGTGCGGATGGTACTGCCGAGCCAGGCTTGCCACACCACGGCCTCGCTGGATTCAACGACTATCCACCGCGGCGGGGTTCCGCCTCAACTTTTTTTTTTGGGCCCGCTCGCTCAACACGTCAAATTGATAAATGGTTTTCATTCCAAAGCACGTCGTTCGTCGCGAACTGCCGCGAAATGTAAACTGGAGCAATCGCTGCGCCGCGTATAAATACCCCCTGGAACCCCCCGTGCCGCGGGGGATGCTTTAATTAACACGGTGCATCGGGGCGGCCGCAGCGGGATGGCGGTAATGGGCCAAGAGGCTGTCTCGATAGCTCAGACGTTAAGCACGCGCGTGCTCTGGTCGCAGTGCTCGGGTTCGATTCCCGTTCCGGCGCAGGTTTTACTTGCCAGTTGGAGGCGGGCTTTGCCGCCCGGCGGGTAGGCAGCCCGTCGGGTCGCCACGCACGGCTGCGCGGCGTGCTGCCTACCCCGGCAGGGGCCTAACGCGGGCCGACGCAGAGACAGAGCACGTCGGCAACCAACTTGGACGGCGCGCAGTGCGCGCGGCACAATGAGAGGTGTTCAGCGAGCGCTACAATGGCATTGCGTGGCGTGGGGCGTGGCGGGCGCGCACTAGTGGAATGCGATGGATCCGAGGAGCACGGGTTCGGCACTGCGCCCCGCCATTCACCCACAGCTGGCTGATGAATCCGTACAGTAGTGGCCTCCCCGCTGTGTCTTTCTCGCACTCGCGGCGGTTTGAGAGGGACAGAGCGACGGAGCTCTGTTCAGGATGGCGCTCTGCGCGCCCAAGTAAGTGAGGCGTCCTCTGCGATCTGCCGCTTGCCTCGCCGAGCTTGACCCACGGCCAGCCAGCGGCAGGAGCAAGCCAATTTAAATATAAATGCGGTCCGCGCGTCGAGGGCTGCAGCCAATCACGGCGCGCTCCCCCGTGACATGTGGCCGTGGACGCCCTGGGCGCCCGACGGACGTCAGCAGCAGCGCGCTCTACGCCGGCCAACTAAGCGCAACACTTTTTTTTTTTTTTTTTTTTTTTTTTTGTGTTGTTTTTGGGTGTGCCGATGCGAATCATTAACCACAGCAGCGAAGCGGGACACATGTCCGGAGATTGTCTATGGATGTCCCCGCCGGGCGGGGTGCGGAAGGGTTTCGACGGCGTGACGCAGTTTATGCACGGCCCCGCTCCCTCGGTGGGCTTGCAGTATTGAAGCGGCTGATTGACAGAGAGACGACGGCCAGGCGCGCGTCCTTGTAGATCGCCCAGCCGGAGCTGCCGTCGCTCTCTCTCTCTCTCTCTCTCTCTCTCTCTCTCTCTCTCTCTCTCTCTCTCTCTCTCTCTCTCTCTCTCTCTCTCTCTCTCTCTCTCTCTCTGCGGCATCCCGCAGGGGTGCGAGCGATAGACAGAGCGACCCGAATCGGAATCGAGCGTGCTGCTCCAGCAGAAGCAAGAAGCGCGTTTGTTTGCGGGGGCTGGCGCGGGACTGGCGCGGGACTGGCGCGCGTGCAGCATCTGGAGTGCCCATCAGGGGGATGAAGTTCCTGGCCCGACCCGTCAAGGGCATTATTCTTGCATTCCATGCATACATCTGTTGCACGCCACCGCCAATTTCGGCGCGCTCGCTCACTCACTCTGGCACGTCGGCGGCAGGCCGGAAACCTCTGGTGGGTCGCGCACCATTCTGCGCGCGCAAGGATCATTTTCAATTATTTTTTCATGTTTTTTTTTACGGAGGGGGGGGGTATTTTGACGTTGGCAGCGCTGCGGCCTTTAGCATTTAGCGACTCTGGAGCTCAAAACGCGTCAACAGTCTTCTGACCCACTGTGCATCTCCCCCTGCCTCGCACACCTAAAACATAACGAAATCCAGCGCGGGAGTGGTGGCGCGCGGAACAAATCCAGATTCAGTTTTGTTTGCCATTCGATTCATATTCTCGAGGCCTAGGCCGGGGAGGCTAGTGGTAGGATTATACACCGCGGCGCAGCACAGCGCAGCACGGCGCAGCCTCATGTTTGAGTTAGCGCGCCGCGCGCCGCGCGCCTGCGGTCACACCACTGTCACTCCGCCCGGGTTGAGTGACGGCACTGGGTATTACTGTATTATTGTACGCCCCCCCCCATTGTCACAGCGACGACGGCTCTGGGTATTTCTGTATTATTGAGTCACTACCTTGGTACCTCCCAACCTCCCGCCTGTAGTCACACCATTGTAACACCGCCCGCTCTGAGTGGCAGTCATGGGCATTACTGTATTTTTGTGTGACTATTCACTCCCCTCGCCCCTGCCTGTAGTCACGTCATTGTCACACCGTTTTGAGTGACGGCTCTGGATATTACTGTGTTATTGTGGCCCCCTGCCCGGGCTCGTAGTTTGGCGCCATTGCCGCAGCAGCCACTTGGATGTGGGTCATGGGAAGAGAGCAGCTGGACGTTACTGGCGCCATAATCGCTTGTTTGGCGCGCTGCTAATACGCAGTTTTTCGCGTGTTAATGGCGTCGGCCGCACACCATGCCGCGCCGCCTCCCCAACAAAAGGCACATGTGTTGTGCTGGCCGGACGGCCCGACTCGCGTTATACTGTTGTCGCAAATATTGATTTGGCTCGGCTTGCTCTGTTTGGCTGGGGCCCTGCTGTCCTTGCCCAGAGACAAAGGCGGTAAGGCTGAAAAATATGACGTTGTTCGGGAGGAAGGGAGAAAGGTGCATCTTTGTTTTTTCTCCGAGATTATGTCAGCTTTCGTTTTTGTATGCACCAAAAGAAAATGCCTGAGTATGAAGCCAGCCGCTGGCTTAGCCAACTCCCGCCTGCAGCCTTGTGCCGGTCAGATAGTGGGTGGGGGGCACCATTGTCGAGTAATGCTAGTGGAAAGTTGGTGCTGGAAAAGTCCGGCTGTGGCACCAACCAACTTTGCCATCCCTTTTTGCAGCTTTTTTTTGCGTGATAGCGAATATTTTGCAGTTTGCCCAATTAATCCTGTTCTAATCTGACGCGGGGCCGTGCCGCCCGACCTCACTGCGTGGCGGCGCGCGTGAGGATGCATTAACGCCGAGGCTGGCAGGGAGTCCCTCCTTGACCCTGCCGGCTGGCCCTGGCCGAGGTCGGAGGTCGGGGCCGAGGTCGGGGCCGAGATCGGTGTCTAGGTGAGGGCGGAGGGAGCTCGGCTCTAACCTGTTTTCCGTTTCCTGGTCCACCGCGCAACGCGGCAGCAGCGGGGAGCAGCGGAGAGGAGAAAGAAAGAGATGAAAGAGAGAAAAAAAAGGGGAAGAAAAACATCCGGCCGAAACCTTTTCCTGCTGTGGCGGCTCCGGCACTCCCACAGGAGGCAACGTGGATGACGCGGCGGTACCTGCGTGGCACGACCCTGGCACGGCCCTAGCACGGCCAGCGTCAAAGCACTCTGCCAGGAAGCACTTGGGGATGCACACTTTGTAAACGTGATTACGCTGAATCCTTCGGCCGTGCGTTCGATTCCCGGCTCCGGCCTCCCGCCTTGATTTATTTTTCCTCGCGGTGTGCGACAGTGGCGCAGCTCCGCGCGCTGACTGATCGATTGCAGAACAAAAAGTGAGGGCACTACTACAGTCAAGTGAAGCGCGGGCCTTCGATCGCAACATCAACTTGACGGACCGTCGGAGCCACTAGTGCGCCGCGCCCAGGGCTGCCCGGCCGTCGGTGTGCCGGCCCGCCCACGCCCGCGGCGCCAAGGGGGCTACCGCCACGCGGACGGCCTTCGCCTCGCGGACCGGCACTGGCCGCGAGCCGAGAGTGGAGGACGCGGAGAAACGGCGCCAAAAGGGCCCAAGCCGGATAGAAGGCTCGGTGCGAGGCGGGGCGTGACGCGGCGTGACGCGGCGCGCGACATGTATGGCGAACGGCTTCAGCCACTCGGCGAACAAAAAAGTGGCGCGGGGATCATCAAGTGTGTTAGCAGCCACTCCTGCTGATGTACTGGGGGAGGCCGCTGGAGGGGTTGGGTAGGACTTCATCATCCCCGGCTCGCTGAGCTGTTCAACCTCTTTTGGGAAGACACCCCCCCTCCTTCCCTCCACGCCCGCAGATCCGACGCCGCGTGTTGGTCGAAGCCTTCCCAAAGTCAAGCTATCGCGCCGCTGCCGACCTGCGGGTGGGCGTCTGGCGTCTGGCTAAGGGCGCCGCTGCGGTGCTGCGCTGTGCCTCCGTCTCTCGCGGCCGCAGTGTTGGTGCCGAGGCGGCGACCCGCAGTGACGACAGCGTCCTTGGACCAGGCCGGCTTCGCGAGGTTTTGCCTGCGGTTGGTGGTTTCGTTATGCCTTTCGAACACCCTTCGGTACGCCCTTCGGAACGCCCCTCTTCGATACGCCCTTCGAACGCCTTTCGGTACGCCTGCCGCGTCACCTCGGGTTATTTTCACGCGCTGCTGATGGCGGAAGAAAAACACGTGGCTGGTGGTGGTCGGAGCCGGATGACGGGGAAGGTAAGTGAGGCTGGTGGTGGTCGGAGCCGGATGACGGGGAAGGTAAGTGAGGCTGGTGGTGGTCGGAGCCGGATGACGGGGAAGGTAAGTGAGGCTGGTGGTGGTCGGAGCCGGATGACGGGGAAGGTAAGTGAGGCTGGTGGTGGTCGGAGCCGGATGACGGGGAAGGTAAGTGGGGCTGGTGGTGGTCGGAGCCGGATGACGGGGAAGGTAAGTGAGGCTGGTGGTGGTCGGAGCCGGATGACGGGGAAGGTAAGTGAGGCACTCCGTTCTCAACGATGGCATCGCGATCAGGAATCTGTTTGTTTTCTTTGACTACACATTTATTTTTTCCAGTGCCTCATCGTCCATTCGACCTCTTTTTCTTCGAACGGGCAGTAACTTGCCTGCCGCACGAACTAAAATAAATTTTTGTCCAGCCTCGCGCCAAGGTCGAACTGAACGCAGTCCGACGAACGATTCTCTGAGTATGGAGTTTGAGTGTCCGGTGGGTGAATATGGTCAAGGTTGTTGAGAAAGAGTTCGCACGAACGATAGCGACCCATTTCCTACCCGTCCGTCGCAACTTTTCCCCCCACACGCATAATGGCGCTGGCATGCCCTCTGGCGGCACTCACGCCTCCGTCCCCGGTCAGATAATCCCGCCTCGCCGAGGGCGCGCCGTGTCCGCCCGCCGTGTCCGCCCGCCGGCCCACTGCGCGCTGCAGAGTGCTCGTCCTCCAGGTCCTGACCGGTCCAGACGCGGGCGGCCTTGTTCGGCACGTCGCGGCGCATGGCGGCGGCTGCCTCATCATCACCCCATTCCTGGCTGGAAAACTTTCTCATCATCACCATAATCATGACCATCATCATGGGAGTCGTCGTCACGGAGCTGCCCCGGCGCGCCGCCGGCTGACGACAATATGCCGGTAATTTCAATTAAAACGGACTAAAACTTGCGGCAAACTTGTATTATTGGGGTGAGTCGCGGGGAATAACACGGCGCCACAGCGGGACGTGTAGATGGCACAAATTCAATTTCGGCAGTGGAGCGGAAAAGAGGTCGTTCTCGCCGAAAATAAAAAGAAACATGGTGCCGACATTGCCACCTGCAGTAGTGGACCGGCAGCAGGCTCGCTAGGCTCAGTCAAAGCATGCCCCAGGGTGTGCTGTCTCGCCTCGTGGCCCCGGCACGCCGCGCCTTCCACTCGCCGAGGACTCGCCGCTGCTGTCGCCACGTTCACGCTTACCGCTGCATGTGCGCCGGCCTTGTGCCGAGCCGCCTGGAGGGCATCATCGGCCGCCCTCGGAAACGGAAACGAGAACAAGATGAAATAAGCGCGGTGAGTTTGCGACGTTGACGCGGGATAGTGCGGCCCTTTGTCCGAGCTGCAGCGGGGCCTATGACGCCGCGCACAGGGTGCCACACACGCACAATGGATGTACTCGACCGTGAGGGGCGTGGAGGCAGCGCGGCAAAGCGGCAAACGTTTTCAATGAAACAGCAACACGGGCCGGCTGGGCAGGCCGGCGGCCGACGCAGAGCGGAGTGCAGGCTCGTTACGCTACTGAGCCGCCTGTAGCCGCCTGCACCCGCAGCGCGGCTTTGCCTCCTTGGCCTGATTTGCCTACACTGTTATTCAAATATTCGCTAGAACTTGCATTTTGTGGCCTTCGTTTGAATGCGATGTCACATTCTCTGGAATGTAGATCCACGCTCTAACGCATGTGAACGGCTGTGTCACGTTCAAACGTATCTGACAGCGTTTTCGTTTTTTTTTGTTTGTTAAGTAACAGAAGTTACATTTTAACGAATATGAAGTCACATTCGTTGAATGACAGTGTGCGTTGCCTGCTTTGCCACAAACGAGGATCGACGGCCAGGCGACTCGAGTCGGGGCCGAAATAATGAAAGGGACTCCGCCTCGTGCTGCGCGTCTCTGTGCCGCCGGCCGAGGGAAGACCCGGAGAAAGTTGCCCGCCAAATTGGATGTTTTACTTCCAAATTTTGGAGGAAAAGACAGCGGCAAGGGGCGATGCTGCGGCCGAATGCAATGCCTCTCCGGGCGCCACCCTGCCGGGGCGTCGCTGGCGGCCGAACCAGGCCTGCCTTGAGGGCGCCTCGCCTCGGTATCAAAACCCTTTGTGCGAAAGCTTTTGGCGGCCCGTGGGGCCCACGAAGCCCCCTCGGGATGCACCCAGGCAAGCTCGAGCTTGGCGCCAGGGTAGGGGAGAGGGACGTCGTATAAAAGTTTACGGCGGCGGGCGTTGCGGGCGTGGCTCGGGTGTCCCGTTGCCCTGCGCCCAAGCGCGCCCACCGCCCCGCCAGCCTACCTCACGCCCGTGTTCGGCCCCGCGTTCGAACTGGGGGAACCGTCAAAGTTTTACGCGGGTTGGCACCCTCGCGAAGGGCGGCTGCACCTGGAGCGGCACCCAGCCCGGTGCGGGTGGTAGCTGCACTCACAAGCACAGAGGGCCAGAAGATCGGGAGGCGGTCAAAATCCCGGACGGGTTTTGAGCCCCCGAGTCGCTTCTTGAGTCGCTCTCCGAACGAGGAATCCATTGGTAGGGTCACGCGTTCGGTTCGAGTCCCATTTAGCGTCCGGGTTTTGACCGCCTCCACCGGTCTTCTGGCCCTTTGTCCTTCGCCGTCGTATTTGCGGCTGGCGACGCGGCCGTCCCGCCGAGAATACAGCATCGAGCAGCGGGACGGCGTTTCATCACGGCGTAATTCTCTCCCTGTCCCTCGGCGCGATGCGCGACGTCAAAGCCTTCTTTTTGGCAGCCGTTTGTGGCACGTACCGTCCGACCTGAGCGCTCGGCGAGGCGCACGGCGCCCCGTCCGTTTGTTCCCCGTAATTACCCGCGCAACGGGGACGCCGCGGCGGTGGCCCGGGTCGCCATCGCTTGACGGCTCAAAAGCCCAAAGCGCGGCCCGCTTTACACTTTACCGGAACGCGTTTTCGATATTTTCGGCTCGGAGAATGATGGCCATCGCTTTTGCGTTTTCGTAGCGCCGCCGCGCTGCACCGACCGCACGCCGAGCGCCCTATCGAGCGCCTGCTCCTTTTCTCCATCATTTGCACCTTCTATTTCCCCCTCCACTGCAACTCCTTCTCTCCGGCGCTTTTTACTCCCTTTGTTTTTCGCTCTCTCTCACTCCCCCGTTTCACACCTGCACCGCGGCGCCATCGTAACGAGTGCGTCTGGGGACCTGGCAGGAGTGGGGGAAATCGGACGGCCGAAAGGCTGGCTCTAAGGGTGCAGGCATCTGAGGCCTACCCCGCGTCACGTCCCTAGAGTGCTGTTCGTCTACCCCTCCCTCTCCAACTGCCCCCCCCCCCTGCCTCGCCACCGCCCGGTATTTCATTATGACTATTTCTGAAGTTTGGCGGTGGCGTTGGAACGATTTTGGGGGAAGGGGGAGGGGGCTCTCGTCAAATGGACGTATTGCCGCACACAAGCCGACTGGCCCTGAAATAAATCTGACCAAGTCTCGTACTTCTCAGAAACTTAGTCACCTGCTGGCTTTAGCGCTGTTTCCGTGTGATTTTTTTTTCAAAAAATTTTTTGGGGGCAAATTGGTAGTTTTAGTTTTGTTTTTTTTAAAGATTTTCCCCCCTGGTCGTTGGCCGTCAGCTTGCGGAGGCTCGGCCGGTACGTGCCAAGGGGCTAATCGTCTCGAGTCCCGGCAGAGGAGAAGTCCTGGCGCGCTCGTCGAGGCGGCGGAGGGTGGTTTGTTGATTTTGCAGCACATTAAACCCGCCACATGGGGTTAATCCGGACGGATTGCCGAAGCAGGCCGAGGAGCGGGCCCCCCTGCTTGCGTGGGTCTGATTGGGTGGCCGCGCCGGCAAGGGCCACGCGTTCTCATAAACGCCACTGGAGGAACAGAGGAAAGAACCCAAGGCCAGCAGTCATGAACATTCCCCTCTGAAACCAAGGCGGAGCGCTCCTCTCCTTCTCTTTCTTCGCAGCGCGAAAAGAGTAAAAGTTTAAACTCGCATTCATACTCCGCCGGCTCCGCGCGCCTCTCGCGTTCGATTGGCGCGGCGACTCCGCACGACTGCCACTCTTAAAGGCCACGCGACGTCGGTGTCCCATAACTTTCTTATCACACATAAAACGTGATGAACGCTTCCGCCACATTTAGTGTCTAGACGATAGCGATGTGGAGGCGGCCGCCTTCTGCTACATTGGAGCCCCGCTGCCGCGCGCAGCACTCGGAGGGGCGGGACGCGCGGCCCTCGAGGAACGTGCAGGGACGTGGCGAACCACCGTCGTGCCGCACGCTTAATGTGTTACCAAGGCGTGTCCCCGTGTTATGCTGCAGAACCTTCGTGTTATGGCTGCTGCGCGCGCTTCCTACCAAGTGGGATTCTACTAAGTCACCAACACGGGCGTATTTTCTCTGCATTACAAACGATTTTGGCGCCATCATGTGGCTGCACAGCCTTGTGAGGAATGAAGTGTGCGCTTCCCGCCACGCTGGCCGAGGCCGACCGAGGAGAGGTGTTCTGTGTATCTCGACCCCCTTACCCCTCCCTACATCCTCGCTGGCCTCTTTTTCTCTCTCCCAGTTAAGGACTAATTGAAAGTGAGGCAGCAGGGCGCCGCGCCCCAGGGCTGCGGTTGTAACTGCCCTGCCCCCTCCCTTCCCCTCCAACCCCCTCAAACTCGGCCCACCGTCCAACTTTTGGCCGGCGGGCCTTTTTCCGCCTGCACGACACACTGGATCCGCACACATGGGGCACTTGGTGCATCGGCCTGATGGAGAGGGAGGGGGTGTCATAATTTAAGAAACTCATTCATTTAGTAACAACCTATCTCTGTTCGACAAAGGAGCCAAACAAATCGAGATATGATATGAATTAACTATTTTGCCGTTGAGTGGCCTGCTTCCAGGTTTCCGTTTAGTCGCTTTCAGAATTATCGATGTGCTCACAGGAGACGCATTAAATATTTTGTAATTGACCGGGAGCATTTAGAAATTTCCAGTTCATAACTATTTACGTGCTCTCCTCTGTAATATTAACTAACAGCGACTTTTTCTCAGAGCGCAATATTAGGGGTGGGGGGAGCCTGCACAAGACGCCGCGCTAAAGTAGAAAAAAAAATACCGCGGTGCAAATTGTCGTTGCCGTGCGTATCTCTGACGAGGTTCTCTGACGAGGTTCTCGTCGAGTCGGTCCTGGACGAGTCCTTGGCGGGAACGAAGCCGGCCGCGCTGACCTGCTCGTCGTTCCGCCGGGAGATGCGTCTCCCCGGCTGCGAATTTCTGCGGCAGTATCCGAGACCGCGCGCTTTCTCCCGTAACAGGTTGCCCGCCGCGCGTTGACCTGCAAAAATGAAAACCAATTTGGAGAAATCTTTGTTGATGCTATTGTAGTGTCTCTTTTTCTTTGCCTTGGCTTCGGCGTGCGGCGTGCCGTGGGGTAAACTTGTTTTCCCTTTCTACAAACGCAGTTTATTTTAGTCCCGCTCGCCCCGACACGTCCGGCCGCGCGGTCCGCGGAGGGGGGGGGGGGGCCTTCCGCGGGGCCTCCAGCGCGCGCAGCCCGGCGCGGACCGAAAATGTATCTGACAAGCAAATATGGAAAGTGCAGTGAAGTTTGATACTCTGAGAACGTGTTTGGCCTGAGCAAAACAAGGAAACTTCTCGTGCCTCTTGAGACGACTGGGGTGGGGGTCAGTACACCCCTGCTGCTCCGCTGCGCCACAGAGGCGCGGCCCGCGGGCTGAGGGGGCAGCGCCCAGCGCGGACCGTGACGGCGAGGCGCAAGGCCAGCAGCAGTGAGCACAGCGACGTTTCAACTGGAAAATTGGAGCAGGCTTCTCTCTCGCCCCCTTGTGTGTGTGTGTGTGTGTGTGTGTGTGTGTGTTTGTTTGTTTGTTTATTTGTTTGTTTGTGTGTCGTGCCGCCACCTCTTTCACCTTGTCGTCCTGCGACCCTTTTTGCTCAGCGGGCAATAACCAGCCATCCACCCTCGCTGTTGTTCAAAGGGAATCTCGTACAAGGAGAGGGGAGCCCGCACATTGTCTCTCCATGCGGAATCTGCGCCTGGGTCGGCAGCGGCGGCGGCAGCGCGCGGGGCACTTTCCGGCAGCTTGTTGACGCTTTTCTGACGCGAAGTGTTGTGTTTTGTCGGTGGAGGGGCCTGTAAGTGGGTCGGCGTTCGGCTGAGCACGGCCCCGGCGCGGCCCGCAGCTGTCAATAGGATGTTGGCCGCTGACGCATTGGCCTTGAGGTCGCCTCCCCAGCTGCTTAAGTCTCGCCCCGCCGCCCTGCCCCAAGTTCCTCCGCCCGACGGCCGCACCCGACAGCGCAACCCCCACGCACACCCTTAATTCCGGTGGGTGCCTCCCCCTCCACGACGCCCGTGCTCTAATTTACTTGGTGGATCCGCGGATGCAGAGGAATAGAATAGGGATGCTTGGTGGATGCCCGGACTAGTCCCAAGTTGTGCCGGAGAAGTCCACCCCCCCGCCTACATCTGCCGACCCGCTCTGACCGCACTGTGGCTTGGCTGCCGTGGGCCGGGCCACCGTCAGGCTGCCAGTCTTTTCGAAACACGTGAGAACTCCTTTTGTTCCTCGTGCTTGTCGGCCCCTCCTTCCAGCCCCTCCCCTACCCCCGCCAGCACGACGGTCTCGATTACCCACGAGGGTTGTGATCTCCTGGACAAGATTAATTAAAAAGGTACACGTACCACGTTTCCCTTGCAGGCGCTGCGGCGCCCCCTCTCCCTGTGGTGGGGGCCTTGCCCCGAATATGTGTGTTGCGAGACTTCTTTCCCCACTTGCTCCGAGAGTGTGTTCGCGAGCTGGCGTGTTTTATTTGCGTGGTGCGATGTTAGCCTGCCGGCCCGGCCCGCTGGTGTCTTAGAGTGGGGCGGGCAGTCCTAACCCCTTCTCAGGGTATTATGCAGCCTGGGCTGACGGCGAAGCGGCGAAGCGGCGGAGCAGCGCGCATCATGGCACGGCTTGCTGGTGCACTACCACTGAATTACTTGCCGGCTCAAAGCTACCTGCAAGATTTCTGCTGTTTATGCCGTACATTTTGCCTACTTACAGGCATTTTTGACGGCCGGATGTTGAATGACGTGTCCATATTTTGCACAGCGCATGTAGGCTGGCTCCCCCTCGCCCCTACAGGATAACGTCGGGGTTTCATACAGGACACTTCACCGCAGTATCTGCCGGGTCACTCTGGTTCGATTGGTGATAAAAAGTTGAATCTGAATTTGTGCGGTCGTCTTGTGCGGTGCCGCTACCTCGGCGGCTGGCGGCGTCCACTTGGCCGATTAGGTCGCGTACGTGCTGGCCGGGCAGCCCAGTGGGCCAGGCCACGGCCGGGCCGATGGCGCCATCGCCAGCCCCACTGGAACTAGCCCTCCGGCCCCAGAGCACGTACTGCTTCGGTGTCATCTGGCCGGGGAGGAAAAATAAATCGCAGTCCTCTCAGAAAAGTGCATGCAAGGGCCCCTTCTTTTCCAGCCGGGAAATCGATGTCGGTCTGTGATGCTGTGCGTTTGGCCGGGCCGTTTGGGGGCTGTATCGCCGGACTTTTGTACATACGGGGGCGGGGCTGCGACGGGTAGAGCAGGGTCAGCGACAATGGCCTGGCAGCCCGGCCGGCAGCCCGGCCGGCAGCCCCGGGCGAGGACCTGGCAAGGACCCTGCAAGGTCCCGGTAAGGCTGGTGCGGAAACAGACGAAAGGAGGGGCCGCGTCGTAGAAGTGGGCAAGTTTAGTGTGGGCCCCTCGGGGGCACTTGCTGCCGCCCGTACCCCGTACCCCGCCCGGCCGGGTAGCCCGACATTGACCTGCGGGGGGCCGGGCGGGCGGGGCGAGGGAGCATGTCCAGGCCGTGGGGACATCCATGGGCGTGGCGGCCAGTCCGAATGGAGGCGGTATACGTCAAGATGATATGTGGGGCGATCCTCAAGCAGCACACTGCGTCGTAATTTTCTTCGTCGCGGTCGCCGGGCGGTCGGAGGAGGGGAAGGGGGTTTGTGTGTCTACCCAGGCAGTATTTCCCATAGTCGCTGGTCAGCGCGCGGGAAACTTGAATGCGGAGCTGGGGGAGGGGGGGGGGGGGGCAGACAGTTCCTGGAAGTGGCTATTGCCGGTCGCATTGAAGCCGTCGAACACCGTTGTGGCGCACAGATGCAGCCAGACGCACGGACCGAGGCACCAAGGGGCTGTGGGGGCCTGGGGGACGGCGGCCACTTCCAGGCACCTGCCTGCTGTCGCAGCACTCCGGTTCGGCAATGCAGCCAGCGGTCTGGGACGGGGTAGTTACTTTGCTGGATGGTGTCATGAGGGCTGCGGGCCGCCTGCCGCAGTGTTGGCTGCACCGGCGTCCGTTTCAGTTTCCGCTGTTGGCAGCGACGGCGGCGCCGCGTTTTATAGGGCCCCCTGCGAAGGCGTCGAGCCATCCTGCCGGAAGCGGCGTCGGACGCGCCGTCGGGGGATGCGCCGACCCCTTTAAAATTGCCTCCGTCTTGGTGTCGCGTGGCGCCGCGCCTCGTGGGCGGTGGAGCGGCTGGGCGATGTTCTGGGTACCAGATGGAGGCGAGCCGGCAATGTATCACAAGTGCGCCTGTGTGTGAATCGCCGCGCTTCCCTCCGCCCTCTACGTCATATCTCGCGCTGCCGGGCCCGACCTACGGATCGTCATGGCGGGCGCAGCAGCTTGGCTGAAAAAAAAAGTATCCCTTCCTTTGTGTATCCCCTGCCTCTCCCTCTCCGCCAGGTGGCCGCCCCGCCCGGACGTCGCCTTGTCCGCCGCCTGCCGTTCGGTCTGGCCGAGTGATAAGAGCCCGCACCCGACGAGGCCGCGGCGGCTGCGGTGGGACTTGTTGGTTGCTGGGCCTTTTACACGGATTAACACGGCCGCTTGTTCCGGCCGCTGCAATTCCATTTGGCGCGCCGGGATTGTGCCGTTTGTGTGGAATGCAATTGCAGCGTCGGCGAGAGAGAGAGAAAGGGACGACGCGATGTTCCATCCGGATGAATCGTTTTTCATTTGAGCGGTGTGAAGCCCGCCGCACGGCCCTCTGTGTCCACGCCGTAATAGTTTTCTGAGAGACGTCGGCCCGCTGCTGGCGCTGACATTTTTGTCGTGCGCCTCGACTGCCTTGACACGCCGCCTGGATTTGGTCCCAACTTTCCCTGCCCCCACCTGGTGCCGCCGTCCCGTTTTCCTCTTTTTAGGGCGGCCGGGGCGTGGCGGGGCGCAGACGGTTGTGAATTATTGCACGCGCTGTCCAGGTAGGCAATTTTCACTTCGTCGCCTCCCGCGGCCCCAGCCCACCACGCCGCCACCCCCGCGCGGCTCGCGGGGCGTTTGGCAGTCTACCCTGCCAGCCTCCAGGGGCTGCACCAGGCTGGGCCGCGCCGCCGCAGCCACTAGTTGGAATTAGACTTTGACAAACGCGCGGCGGCCGCGCTCAGAGACACCCCGTGTCGTGAGCGCGCACCAGATGGCGAGCTGCCGCCGCTGCTGTTGACCCGCTCGCGCGCTGTCACCGTTGTATTTCCGACTTCATTTATTTATGCTGAAAGGAAAGAAAATTCGGTTTGAGGTGTATTTCCGTCCGGCAGCCTCGCACATTAACGGGCAGACCACCCACCCGGACTCCGCACTCCCCCCGTCGCACGCACGCGCGCACACATGCACACACTCACGGACACACACAAACACGCTTAGTCCTCTCAATTCGTAGCGGGCGGGGCAGGCAGCCTATAAAATGAGCCAATGGCCCTCCTACACATCACCGAACGGTTGACGCGGTGCAACGGCGAAAAGCGCGACGCGCGCGCGTGTGTGTTTTCTGTGCTGCCGCCAAGTACCTGTGCTAGCCTCTGCCGGCCAGCCCGTGTAGAATGGCGGCGGCCGCGCGAGCCAAGTGACGTGGGGAAAGCCACCGAAATGAATGCAACGCGTCACACACACACAGCCACGTAGGCGCAGTCCTCGCGGCCCTGCACATAAACCATCATCAACGGGACTGACTGTACTGCATGGCTGCGTGGTTGGTCCGCGATTTATTAGTGCCAGCGCAGGACGGACGCCATGTTTTACGCATCCCCCTCCCCTCCGCGGTCCCCATGGGCTATGGGCCGCTGCCTGCCTTGGCTCTTCCCGTTCCATCTGCGGGTCCCCGGGGGAAGGCCCACGGCTCACGCTTTTATTCCCTTTCGCCTGAAAAATATCTAAAGAGAAATTTTAAAAAAAATGTAGAAAGTGTGCGGGGGTGAACAAGAAAGCGTTATAAACTGGCAGTGCCTCAATCTGCGAAGTCGACGTCAGTCAGGCGGACGGCCGTCACCGCGTCTCCGGGTGGCCCAGGGCCGCTCGGGGGAACAGGAAACCCGGCCACTCCCCTTGCACCTTGGCCGCGGCCACTATTTCCGGTAATGAGCGTCGATCCTTAGCGTTCCGCTTACTTAACGACTTGGGCCGAAGTTGCCGCCGTCCGGTGTAGTATCGGGAGGCAACCGGACCGATTATCACGGCGCCGCCCAGCGCAGCGCCAGATCGGACCATTTTACTCAAACTTTGACCGCCGGACGGAAACTATCACGAAGCAATAACGGGGGCTGCAGGGGTCGTTGGGGCCGCCCTGCCGCCTCGGTGCCGACACTGCACGGCCGGCGAGGTGGCCCAGGGCTCAGCTGGAGGCGACGGCCCGCGCTTCGCCATGTAAATGCTGAGGATGATCGGAGTGTTGCCGGCGATGCGGCGGCGGGCTGGCAGCAGGTGCGGCGGCCGGGCGGGGCTGGCGGGCTGGCAGACCACCATCCCTCAACGTCCAACAATCTCTGGAGCGGAGATCATCACCGCGTCATTCATAACTTACTCGGCGCGGAGGGCCCTGCGCCCTGCAACTTTGTCAACATTGTTGCTCGCCGTGTCTCTCCCTCTTGCCATCCATTCTGATCTCCTGCGCCTCTTCGGCCAGTTGCTTTCCGTCCAGAAGGCCAGGTGTTCGCAAAGGTTTTGTTCAAAAGCTCAATGAATAGTCTTAAACCGTTTATTTTTTTTTGGCTTCTAGAAAATCCTTCTGGCGTATCCTAGAGGAAGCTTAGAGGTAAAACGGTACCTTTCATATGTTATTGTCTTGTATTTTTATTACTTGGATCGCAGTTTCCGTGCGAAGAGCGAAACCCTTCTCTTCCAATTCTAAACTAAGTCCACTGTCCACAGCGCAGTTGTTCTCGTGCCAACACACCTTGTTCTGTGGTCCACTCCCAGGATTTGCTGTGCTTATGCTTCTTTGTTTTGTGACTTTGGTAAATATTTGGACGGTGTGATCGCATTCGAACGCGCTACCTGGAGATGTGCCTCAGCTGGGCGGTGTCTCGTGTGGTTCGGCCGACCCCCGTTTGCGTAGCAATGTCTCGCGGGAGCCGGAGTGCGGGCGTTGAGCTGTCCGTGACCCAAGCACCCGTGGCTCACGGCAAACTGGAGTGAATCTGAGCTGGGGACCGCTCTGCTGTTCGGCGGCGATGGCGTCGCAGCATGCGGTGATAACAACACGGATCTTCCGTGCTCTGATTTTTTTCTCTGGTAGGATTTCCCTTCGCTACTGACCCTGCCCCGCTGCGCCGCCCCGGGTCCCACAAGCCCCCGCTCCTTGTGCTGCGCCACGCGGCGCCACGGCCCGACGACCTGCCATGGGGCCATGGGGTTGCGGCGGGTTGCAGCGTTCCATGAATAGCAGAGCAGCTGTCGCCACGCTCCGCCTGCCAGCCAATACGTTAAAAAAAGATGCGCCGTCTCTGTCATTGTTGCCAATTAGAGCTCGGCAGTGGGGGCAGAGCGGGAGCCTTTCGGTACACTGCAGGGCGGAGTCCCTCCCCGCCGTAGCGAAGCAATTCGCCTGCATTCTCTTCGGCCCCAATGCGTGCCCACACTCGCCTTCGAAAAATGTCGATCGGGTTAAAATTGTTACAGCGCTTGCTCACCCGCTTTTCGTTGGCAGTGTCGAACCGCGTGGTGTTATGCATGAGGCAGAGATGACGTCGCCGCGGCGCTGCTTCGCCGTCAAAAATAATGTCTTTGTCACGACGAAGACGTTCTGGACAGTTTTATGCTGAGAAATGGCCCCGTATACGCTCATCGTGGCACGCACGTTTGTATTCCCTCCCCCACACACGCGTGCGTGTACGGGCAAGCAGGCAGTGACGACGCGCGTACATAATACTCCGTTCGTCGATAAAGTCAGAAGCTGGCCGCCACGCGGCGCTACACCC
This sequence comes from Stenchaetothrips biformis, assembly GCA_030522485.1. NCBI lineage: Eukaryota > Metazoa > Arthropoda > Insecta > Thysanoptera > Thripidae > Stenchaetothrips > Stenchaetothrips biformis. The sequence goes on along the minus strand of CM060092.1, from coordinate 13,676,405 downwards.
TCATCCGCCCTCATCCATTTATGCATCCGGGCCACAAAGAGGACGGACTGCACAATGATGCCGGACGAGCGGCTGATAAGCTTACAGGTGTAGCGGTGTCCGAAGCCTTGGGTCGGGGCCGTGGCACGTCCGAGCGAGCCGCCGCACACGGCAGCACGTTTAGCTGCCCCGCTTTTTAACCCCCCGCTTTTTAACCCCTCTGTGGGGTTGGTGTCTGTAAGCGGGATCTCATCAGCGACAACAAGACCGTTATCGAGAGACAGCAGCAGCAACAGCCGGCAAAAGCAGCTGCGGGTAGTTGTGTTAATGCGACTGGGGCCGCCACTCCGCGCCGCTCCACCGTGCTATTGGAACTTCTCCGTGCATGGCCCTTCCCCCCTCGCGACGACAGCTGCTGCCTCGGCTTACACACACCGTAAAGGAAAACGGCCCGACTCCCTGCGCTTTTCTGCAGCGCCGATTACTGTTCCACTGTGACGCGGGGAGGGGCGCAATGAAGGCCGCGCCGCGCTAATGGACTGCTGACTGAGTCGCCGGCAAAACAGAGACAACGGGGCGCGCGCACCGCCGGGGTGGCGCTCGCTGTGGTTCATATCGGCGCAATTGACGCAGTGGGCCGGACCTTCTTTTCGCTCCCATTCTGCGCCGCGTTTTAGTTTACGAGATCGTATCTAGCGTTACTGTCCGGCGCGGGATGCGGTGCGCCTCTGCCGACTGCACATCCCGTGTGGCAACACTGTACTGTGCACTGTAGAGGTGCGGTAAAGTACAAGACGTACAACAGAAAAAAAAAAAACTTTGTGGGGAAATTATTTTGGCTTTTTATTGTGGACCCCGAAACCTTTTGTGAGGACGGATGCCGCGGCTGGACTGACATTCGTTTGTGAGAACAAGAAGAGCTGGAGGGCCTGAAGCCCAATGCCCCGCATTCACGCTGATTAATCGTTGCGGCTATCCCTGGACACGCTGTCTCTAAGGCTGCGCTGTGTGCGTGAGCCGGCGTGCGTGGTGCGCGCGCGCCTCTGTGTGTGTGTGTGTGTGTGTTTACGGGCATTGCGTGTTTATTGTGGAGCGGGTTTGTAGTTGTAGTTTGTTTTATCATCTCGGAAGAGTTGTGCTGTACCCCCGCCCCCCTCGCTCCTACTTTGCGCGTTGTCTGCGAGTCGCCGTGACTCTGGCGCGCTCCGTCCCTCTCGCTCCCGGTGCGTACCTCGGCCTCGCACTGGGCCCTTCGACTCGCCAAGTTTCTTGGGAAAGGCGCATGTGTCACTGTCACGGTGTGGGCCCCGCTCTGTCCGGCACTTGTCCATCCCGCGGCCGGAGGCCTGGCCGGGCCCCACGAGGCCTGCCCCCACTAGGCCTAGCCCCACGAGGGCCTCGCTCTGAAGGGTGCGCCCCAAGTGTGCGCTCGAACCCTCGCGATCGGGACAATCGGATGCGTGTTGTTGTTCGGCCTCTGCTTTCGTTTATTTGGGTTATTTATCGCCCTCTGCGACTGCGAGGGGCTTTGCCGCCAACTTTGTTTCCATTTTGAATTTACTCGCGCGAGTCATCGGGGGCCGGATTCATGGGCAGGCGACGTCGCCACTTGGCAAGCGCCACAGCGATATTGTATCCAGGGCGGGGCGGGGGTCGCTCCGTGTAGGCTACCTGCTTAACAAACTGGCTCCATTAAACTTTACTGCCAGCAGTGGCCCAATTTGTCTGTTTAAACTGCGCCGCTGCTGATTTCTTGCCAAAACAAGCTGCGGCCCGGTCTCAGGGCAGCAGGCAGCGCAGCACCCAGCGGAGTAAAATATTTCCAAAGTGACGACTCGTTTCCAGGCCCGCTCGTAAATTTGGGGCGCCGACAAACGCGGCCCCAATCGGCGCTGCAGTGGCGGGGCCGGCGGGCTGGCCAGCCGGCAAGGTACTACGGAATGAAAATAAAATGGTTGAGTTGGGTTTGGCGGCCGGGCGGCAGGGACACCCTGGAGTGGCCCGGCTGCCTGGGCGTCCAGCCACGGGTCTGGCTGGCCGGCTGGGCTGCCTCTTTAACCCGCTTGCTTCAACTCGAATTGGCGCTGCCCTCTCTGGCCCGCTGCATCCTACGGTCGTGTAACACCGCTCCGCTGCTTAGCACGCGGGCCTCGAAACGCAAAACAAATATTTTTCCGCATCGCGCTGCGCGTGTGCGGCTCGCGGAAAGTGCAGAAAACGCGCGATTTTTCCTCAAACTGCGCGTTATTGCTACCTAGGCGTGGGGCCGGTCGGGCGGCAGCACTGCGCTGCTGCCAAAGTTGTTCCGTGCGCACGGCGATCAGGGCGACACTTTTGACGGAAAGTCTGGTCATTCTGGCCGCGTGCTGTGACCCGACGGGCCCGACCGATCGGGACGCGTGGCCGCCGCTCTCGGTGGGGGAAAGTGGAAAAATATTGTATGTGTGTGTGTGTGTGTGTGTGTGCGTGTGTGTGTGTGTGTGTCTGTCTGTCTGTGCACGCGCGCTGGTGACCGAACGTCCCGATTGATCAGCGAGAGCCACCCGAGCACGGCCACACGGCCATACGGACAGCCCGGCGTGTTCAGAAGTGGGATTTACTGTAATCCCTTTTTAAGTGGCTCGCTTGACGGATGATGGCCGCGTGATACCGGCCAGCTCGTCACGCACTGGCTTTCCGGCGGTTGGCGGCGGCCGGCTTAGCGGCGGCACGGCGCCGACGCACGCCCGCGCGTCGCACGCCCGCGCGTCGCACGCCCGTCCTCGATTCCAAAAATTGAATTGTTCGGGGGAGAGGGGACGGCCGGGCCGGGCCCCTGCGTGGCGGCGGGTAGGCCGCCGGCGAGCACGGCAGTGCAGCGCGTGGCCTACCCTCGACTCCGCAGGCGCTCCTCAGCACCGGCCGGGCTGCCCTTTGACCGCGCTGGCGTACCGGGCCGGCAGGTGGATGGTGCAGCTCCACTCCGGATGGCCGAAAATCCGAAAAAAATTAGACGCTAAAAGGAAAGAAATGAAATTGTTGGTCCTGCTCGGACTGCAACAAGCATCAGGCTCTGCTGGTTTTTCCTCCCTGCCACCGACACGGCGCCGAGAACAACTTTAGATTGCAGACCGGTCCAGGGTGACCATGCGACAATAAGGTTATCCTCATTTCTGTGCGGGTGGCTTCTTGCTGACGCTGTCTGGAAGGAAGCGTGCACCTGCCCTGTTTTGAGCGTGAAAAGTGGATCGCATCGATGACCAGTTCATAACCACGGGTTGCACAGTGCTATTGTGTCTCCGCGGTCCACACTCCAGTTCCCCCTGCCTCCCTTTTCGAAGCCCTTGGAGAGGCAGTCGCCACTGCGTTGGCCCGTTGGCTCTGGCTGTGAATGCGAATGTAATTCAGATCCCTTGCATACATAACGGTTATATGCGCCGTTTCTAGCCGCCCCGCGCCTCCCCGCTGCCGATGGGGATGGGGCTTTGGAAGCGGTAAGGCCGCGGAATGGGACCTCAGCCTTCTCATATATACCTCGTTCGATTTCCCACTGACTGGCTGGGCTCTACTGCGGCGGCCCCTGCTAGAATGTGCCGCAGCGTTGGGCAGTGCACTGCGCGTCTGCAGAAGTCATGTCTCGTGCACGCGACGGACGCGGTAGTCTCTTTTAATTTGTTGTGTTCCCTGCGGGTAGCCCGCGACTAGCAACAATTGCACGGCCTAAATAAGTGATGCGCTCTCTACGCCTCTCTTTTCTCCCGGCCGGATTCTTCCTCGTCTTTTTTTCGCGTTTTATTTATGCTGTCGTTATTACAAGGTGCGGGCCTCACAAAAAGTGAAAGTAATGGTTCGGGCCGCCTGCCGGGCCGCGGCGGCGTCCGAAGGGGCCGGCCGCAAACGCACCGCCCCTGGCCAACCTCAAATCTGGAGCGCAGTCTTGCACCGCCCAGCAGCCAGGCCCCGTGCTGCGAAAGGGTGCTCTAGAAGCGCGCCCGAAGCACTTCCGATTGGCCGAAACAACGCGACCCATTTTGCACGTGCGCTTGCGGCCCGCGCGGCGCGATCGGTTCATCCGGTGGGCGTGCCAGCGTAATGGGCGGAACTTTGGATCGCCGTCTTCCGCCGCCACTTAACTTTTTACCCCGCATCATATTTCATTCATGGGACGCCTGCTGGGCGTGTATCGTGTTTAAATAGATGCGGAAACTCCCGCGAGCGCCACGCGCGCTGCTGCGCGGTCTTTATCTGCAGCGGCTTACTGCCCGTCAAGGGGAAACTTGGCCGGTGTAGCCGCTGTAGTCGGGGCGGGGTGGGGGGAAGGGGCACGCGCTCCTGCTGATCGCCGGGTACGTCCCCCCAGACCGAGCAGAGCGGAGAAAAAAGTTAAAATAAGGGAAAGTTTAGTCATTCTAATCATACGTACTCGGCCAGGGCCGTGCAGCTAGCTTCCAGTTGACGGAGCATGGCCTTAGCTTTGGAGTTCTTGCTTGATTGAGGAATGTAGGCGGAGGCGCTGAGACCGGAGGCGCAGTGCCGCGCCAGACGTCCAGATCTCTCTGCACGTGTAGTGATTTGTGAATTTCTAACTCCGATCTGGCTGCGCCGCGCGGCCCCGTTGCCCCCAACCCCTGTTATAAGGGCGACGCTTTATTTTTATTTCGCCGTGCCCGTCCCGGTGACTCGCCTCCCGATTGGCATATTTCCCGTCCCTTTTTTCTCTCAGACACACAATTTGCAATTAAGTAATCGGGGGGCCGGTGGATGGCGGCCCTAACAGTGGAACGACACCTAGGTTTCGGGATCGGGATGTTTTGTAAAGTGAAAAAAACCTCAAAACTTGGCGCTGTTACTGGTGCCGCCGCAAATTGCAGCGGAGCTCTGGAAAGCTTTCTCTGTCAACACATTGGTTGGTTATCGCTCGTCAAACGGTTTTCTCTCATAACATGGACACTTTTTCCTAGAACAACGCTACCTTAAACGCTGTTTCTGTTTTTTAAAGTAACATCCACTAAAAACACGGGGCCCCAAACAATCTAATGTGTTCCCCCATCCCACCCACCGCGTGCTTGTCGGAGCGTGTAACTGCGTCCGAGTGGCTGCGCTAGATATGGAATGGGATGGTCTTTGGGGTGCCCTTTGCCTAAGGGTATTGTATAGGGGGCCAAACCTACTCGCGTCTGAACCACGCAAGGCCAACCGTGTACGCTTATTTGATCCGCCCTGAGATAGAGAAGGGATCAATAAGCCTAGTGCGCATGTGTGTGTGTGTCTGTGTGAGTAGTGGAGAGGGGAGAAGGCATGTGTGCTGGGCAAATGTGCCTCTGCCTCCTTCAGCAGGAAGGGACGGCTTCTCTGGCAGCTTTTCACTGCGGGTCAGTTAATAAGACGGCCACATGAACACAGACCTTCCCGGTGAAAGAGAGAGAAGAGAGAGAGAGAGAGAGAGAGAGAGAGAGAGAGAGAGAGAGAGAGAGAGAAGGGGGAGATTTCTTCAAAGGGGATAAGCCCAAGAAGCCCTGATGCTCAAATCTCTTGGTTGTGCGCTGCTGCGCCGCTCCCCCTCCCGCTGCCGCCGCTTCGCGGTCTCGTAAGACGGACTTGAGAGGGCAGCGTCGTCGCAATGCGGCCTCCGCCCGCAGGCCCGCCCGACCCTCTGTGGGTGCATCGCCTCGCTCTTCTTGCAAGGTATTTTATGACGACAGGGCCCAGATTGCGGCGAGGCAAGGGTGGTTCGTGAAAAATAATGCCCACGTTCTATTCTGATTTTATTTGCACTGGACTCATTGACACGGAGACAGGATTGCAACGGAAAGACCGAAAAATTTGAAAGCTGGTTATCAGAAATGCTGTTGACACAAAAAGCGCAGGGAAAGCTGACTCGCCATTTGGATATGAGCGCGATGGCTTTTTTGTTCGCGTGGTGCGCGCCAACACTGCTCACACTGATGGACTGACATGGAACCGCGGACGGGGTGGCTGTGTCGCGCTGTCCAAGCTGTGTGACAAGAGCAAATAAGGAGATTATGCAAAACAGTCGGCCATTGCTTGTCCACTTTGCACAGCGACACGTCAGCGCATACAATTAGTGGAGCAGCCCCTTTCCCGGAAATAAATTGGGCCGTTGCGGTTTTGAATTGTACCGCAAGATGTCACTGACTTAATTTTGTAACAACCTGTTGAATAAAAGGAGATTTTTTTGTAGAGTTGGCGCCCGCGGTGACGCCCGCATTCGTCTGGTGCAATCGGGGGAAATTGAGGCGTCTAGGGTGTAGGGGAAAAAGATGATGAGATGAGAAATAGACGAGTGGCGGTCGAAGGAAGGTTTACAGCGCCCTAGCGCGAGTCTGTCTTCCTTCCTCGTTGACCTTAAACCGTTTTTCCTTTACCGGAGCGGTCTCATCAAATTAAACTCAACATCGCAACTGGGCTCGTAAACTAAAAGCGAAAAACGTAAATCTTCACGCGGGGCCCTGCTGTATGTTTCTTTGTGAATCAGGAGGGAGTAGTACAACTGGCTTGTGTGCGCTACGCGGCGCAACGTGTAGCTGCCATCGCGACCAGCGACTCATTTATCACCTAAGGCCACAGGGGCAGCGGGCCGCCGTGCTGGCTCTCCATCACGAAGCCGAACGAACGGAAAGAGGCCCGATCCGTGTAATAACCGACCTATCATGGACTGTGCGTGGTGTCGACAGAGCACTAGCTGTTTTATGACTAAGCTGCGCGGAATGAGTAGGTCTTTTAGACGTTTCCACACTTGCCTCACCCACAGAGAATGTACTTTCATCTTCTTGGTTTTTTGCTGGACTCTACCGGTAGCTCTATCCTTGGAGTCATCCTTGCCACGACCCTCCAGCCACTCCCCCATTACCCGGACTCCGTCCGAGGATGACGTCCCCGTCGTTCTTATCTGCAGCGCCTCCTGGTGGCGCCCGACGGAACCATTGGCGTCATTGTTGCGCGCCAGGCCGGGCATTGCAGCAGCCCGAGCAGCCCCTACGATGTGAACAATGGACCCTGACACAGTGCTTCTACCGCGCTGTCGGCCCGTCCGTCTGTCCTTGTGGTCGTTGCTGCTGGGTACCCGGGACTGTGCGCACTGTGCCCCCCCCTCCCCCCACTAGTACCGCCAGTTTGGTCACTGGTGGAAAAGCTGTCCGCAGGCTGGGTGACAGCTTAGTTTCCTTCTCTGTTCCGTGGAGAGCAGAGAGCTTCTTCGTCACAGAAGGCCTTCAGATGTTAGTGTTGCTACCAAAATGCACACTATCATCATGAGCATTCGCATTATTTTATTCTATACCCCAGGTTTTGCGTCTCCTCACAGTGTTACTGTAGCGTTAAACTTGGTTAGCCCGAGTCCTGACGATGGCAGTACGGGTTCAAGCGCCGCTTTACTGAGGTCCCTTTTTACGCGCTGGTCGCTATTTTATCGCGATATGTGACAGGCGTTCGACGCGACCCACCCCGCCGCGGCCCCGAGCGCCTCGTTCGAAATGGGATTTTTGCAGGCAGCCATTCTTGCCAGGCTGGCGGCACACAAAGCCGCCACCTCTTGGCTAGAGGACAAAGACTCCATCCACCACGAGGAGGAGGGCCGGGGGGCTTCTCCAGCCGTATCAAGCACTATTTTGTGTTTTTGTCGCATGTCCCCTCCCCCTTCTCCCAACCTGCAAGGCTCTTAAAGGACCCTTTGATTTCCTGCGATGCGCAGCCCTGTTCCCCAGCACATTGCGCGCCAAAGTCGGTTACATTTCCAAACATTCGAAAGCGCGCTGCTAGCCAATAACGATAATGCCCTGCGCCGCGTACAGGGTTGCGTACCTCAGGAGGAGCAGCGCGCAGAAAACAACAACATTGTTTAGCTTGTTGCTGTGCGTTGGAAAGTTGCTCCGTCGCCAAGCCATAACTTTGGTTTTGTTTCTGTTTCCAGGTAAGTCCGAGGCGCGCCTTGCCCAGTGGCCGCAGGCAGCCGCAGGGTCGCAACTCGCCCTGATTAGAGTAAGTACCGCTGGCCGCGTGCCTGCGACGGGCCGCTGCTAAATCCCACTGTTTCCTCGCATTGCACGCCGTGTAGAGCGCGCTGCAGTCGTAATCCAGCTAGTGCAGTAGGCCGTGCTGCCAGCACACCGTGCTCCACGGCGGCCGCGAGGGGCCGGGTGCCAGCAGACAATAACAAACACGAATAAAATGCGGACCGTCTGGACTTGGCTTTGTTCCAATTACCAGCATACGCTTATACAATAAAGGCTTTGCCGAGGTGGGCTGCTAGAGCTTTACAAAGCAGCATTGTTCTTGATGATGATCTTGCCTACTGTCCGCTGCGTACTCCTACACTCTGAACGGGAGTGGATTTACTTTGATTCTGGATAGATTTGATACGCGAGGAATGGGGACTTGCGGTGCATCTGGAGCAAGCAGACGGGCCGGCTGGCTGGAGGCTCCAGCAGGTAGAGCCTCCCTGTAATCTGGTATAACTTGTCGTCCCAACTTGCCAGCACTAATTACTCGCAGGGAAGGAGTTAGAGCCGAGTGGGGCAGGCGGTGGTGTCTGCCAGCACTCTGCTTGATTCCAAGACAGCATCGCCAAGTGCTCTGCATGGCGAGGCTGCCTGGCCGGGTAGCAGGTGCGCCGCAGTGGAGGACGTCCGCACTTCTGCGGCCTAGCCTCCTCCGGGAGGTACTTAGTGTCGTTGATCCGGCGCCAGGCAGGCGGTCATGCGAACGCGCCGGCAGCCTGTTTGTCATCCTCGCTTCGGGCCGGTGGGTCGCAGGGGACCACGCTTAAACCACGTTGTGACTGGGTGAGCCCCGGTACACTCTCGTCGTGGATCGTCGTCGACCGTTCTGTTTGGTTTTAGATTTGCACTCACCAAACATGGAAGCGGCATCAGTCTAACGCATTGCACTCACTCTCTCTAAACTTTACAAATAAATGCTGGCCTTAAAAAGGAAATAATATGCATTTCAAAAAACTTTTGAGCATATGCCAGTTTTTGGAAAAAGAACAAAGAAATCCTCTGTCTAGTAAAGTAAATAGTTTGTACCTTTGTTCGTTTCTGCTGGTGAAAATGCCTAGAACGTTGTTACAGTGCAGGCGCAGCAGACCACATCACGACCCACCTCCAGTTACCTCGGACCGTTCTCCGCGCAGGGCAGCACAGTACTACCTCTCGGGTGATGCAAACGACCCTCGACGGGTCGGGGGCAGCGCGGCGTCCGGTGCCGCCGTCTTCAGAAACTTGCCGCCAAATCTTTCGTGACAGGGCGGTCTTGTATGGGGGAGTCCTGCCGTTGCCGCTGGAAGGCTTGTAGAGGGTCATCCCTGGAAATGGGATGGCAGCGACTGGGACGACCCCAACTCTGGAGACTCATTTCTCTCCAGACAAATGTAGCGTCGGAGGTCCGGACAGCGCCGCGCAGCCCTGCGATCGGAGCCGGCGGACACTGCCAGCTGGTGCCCCGCAGTTCGGTGTCCAGTTTTACCCCTCCCTCTTCTTTTAGCGTTATCGTCGAAATGATCTCTTTAATATGATTACGCCGCGGTCTTTTCACAGATTTCGGCGTTTGCGACAGACAAAATTGCAGTCTTGACTCGGCGCGCTGCTTTTCCCGCCTTTGTCTCCGGGTGAAGGCGGTGGTTATGGGCGTCGCGTCGCTCTTTCAGCTTTGTGCAGCCAATATTCTAATATTATCCATTACACGCTGCCACCCCGACCCCAGGCGGGGAGAGGGTAATCTCACTCCGGAAAGTTGCGCCATCGCTGTCTTGGTGTGCAGCGCGGCCCGCTTGTCGTTGAGAGGGCCGCCAAACAAGCGAGGTCCGTGCGCTGAACCCTCCGCGCTCCACACTTCCTAATCACGGTGGCCGTCAGGTATTTTGCGGACGGCCCCCCGAAATAAAACGGCAAGGTGAGCACTTAAGTGTCGAAAGGCGCGGCCGCACTCACTTAAAGTGAAAAACGGCGCGAGTAATGCGGTTTCGCACCGTAATGGGTCGAGGCGCGGCGTTTGAGGTGGTGGAGGTGTTTTGCGCGGGTGCAAAGCCAGCCCGCCGTGCATCACATCCGTGCCAAATGAAATTCCGGAAATCGAATTAGTGATGCGTTACTGCCTGCTTGACGACGAAGACGCCAGACCAGCTCACCGGGCTCTCGGTGGCATGGCATGTTTTGAAAACCAAAGAATGTAGACGGTTTATTATTAACCATGTGAGAGCCTGGTGTTGCGTAGGCGTCGCTTATTCCCGGCGTTGGGTTGGGCCTGGCGTGGACCCACGCTCGCTCCAAAACACACGGCCGCAACACCCATTATGTCCCGATGAAGTTTGGCCGCGGTCGTTAGAGGCTGTGCGCGTGCATGCGTGCCCAGGTCTATTCCAAGGGAGTAGGGCTTTTAGTGGGAACGCCGTCGTCTCACCTAAATTGACGCCTCGCCTTTTTTATGTTGTTGCTAGGGCGTTGATAACGGTCTGTTTGGAGGGACTTGCAAGTTTGAAAACGTGTCCCGCAGGATGCTGCGCGCTGAGTCTGCCGCCAGATAAGGCCGGCGTTGCACCCTAGCGGCGCGTCAGGGAGCCGCCCTCTCACCGGGCTGCTGCTTGAATCCCTTTAATTGCACGGAGCCATAAGACTGGCAGTGAACGCGCCGTTTGTGGGGCGTTGCTCCTACCAAATTACAGGCCCACGGAAAAAGAGTGAATACAGTGGAGAATGTACGTGTCTGACTTGCGCCCTTTGTGTCGTCAGGATGTCAAAACCCGCAGTTTTTATTGGTTCTTCGGTCTTAATAAACCAGTAACTCTCATGCGCTCTTCTTTGCTAGCCGAGCTGGGACGCGGCTCATTTTAACGTTTCCTGGAAACTTCAAGCCCCACGCTGCCACCCGATAGCTACGTGTTGACTGTTCGCCTTTCTCTGCTGAGAGCCAGTGATGCTTGCCCTCCTCCAGCGCCCACCCTGCTGCCGCTGTGGCGTCCGGAGTGGCGGTCCGGGAGAAAAGGCGGAACAGCTGCCGCTGCTGTTCAGTGCTTTCCAAATGGTTTGGCCAGGTGCCCTTGTCCAAAATAATGCAGGCCGTCGTTCGGACCCTGGTGTCAGCACCCGCCGGCCCGCGTCATCCCGTTGCCAGGCGCCTAAGGGTGCGGACGGGACGCCGGGAAGAGGCGAGGCAGATCGGGCCGCAAGCTGCAATTACCTGGGTCTTGCCGGTACCGCTGATTTATATCTCTGGAATTCATAAAGCAGGAACACCCGGACTCGCTCATAATTCAGGCCCTTGGCCGCCTGGCCGCGCCACAAGCTATCTGTTCGGACACCCCCGGCTGAGCCGGGCAGGGCGGCCTGGGCTGGCCCCGGGGTGGGAGGCAAACTGGGTCCCGCTGGGCCGGGCAGCCCTGGCAGCGCCTGCCTACCCAGGCCGGGACTTTCGATGCATATCTTCATCGGGCTGACGCCACACCGTGCCGCGCCGCCACCGCCCACTGGATGGATGAGGAGGGTCGAGATAACGCGAGAAAATCTCGCCAAGTGGAAAATAGGGTAAGGATTGGGTGTTGGCAGGCCCTGGGCCGCCTCAAGACGCCGCCATTTGTCTGGCGCGGTCGGTGCCGTGTCGCTATCGCGCGGTCCGGCAGTGGCAATGGCTCGTTTTGGCTCGTGTTTCGAGATTAAATGGGCCGATAGACGGTGGCGGTGCTGACTGCGTGGCCAGAGAATTCGGCAACCCACCGCCTCGGTGGAGCAGCCTTGTTGAAACGGCAGACCGCTGGTTCAAATCACTCACGGGTTTATTCTTTTTTTTGTGAGTGTGTGGCGGTTGAAGTTCAAGGATAGGATGGAAGAGTGAAACAAATGTCTCGTGGATAAACAACGTTCTACAAGCAGAATGTTTTTCTCAAGATAGGTAATTTTGCTATTTTTGGGTTCAGCGTGTGGCTGAAGCTCCAGCCAAGGTTTCTCTTAACAGGGCCGACGGGGTGGTGGCTCTGTGATGCTCCGTTGCCGCGAGGCTGCGTCTGACAACTCGGTCTGGGCGACCTTTGGTGTCTAAGTAGTGGCAAGAGATGCAATGAGGTGACAACGGGCGATAAATAAGAATAGAAAAACGCGAACAAAGCCACCCGCTGCTGCGCACGCCCGACCACCAACCTGGTCTTGTGCGTTAATTTGGACGACGGAAAAAAGCAAGATGCTAAAGACATTATTTGCATTCTCTCATCTGTAATTACGGCGCCAGGTGAGCTTGTGTGTGTGTGTGCGCGCGTCGACGCTCATTAGCGAGAGTGCGCTGTGATGGCCGAGGCACCGCATTCTGTCCCGCCATTCGCTGACAGAAGCGTCATTATTGAGGCAGCACCGAAGAGCTGCTGCCGTGCCAATATTTTTTCTGGCCCTCCGGCCGCGCTATCGTTGTTGCCGAAGTCATTTTCCGATTCCCTGTGTGCTGGCCGGGTAAAGGGTGGGCTCTATCACGGGACTGTGATCTCTGGCGAAGGGACCACCGCTACGCCGCGCTACACGCCGTGCCACACGCCGTGATGGAGTGGGATGACGGAGTAGCCGACGTGTCCCTGGTCATTAGGGAATCATGCTCGGCGGGGCAGGCATATGGAGACTGACACGGTGCCCCACATACACACATACACACACTCACACACACACCCTCTCACACACACACTTCCACATAGACGTCGACGGTTCTTAAGCGCACTGTCATTTTACCGCGCTCTCTCTGGGCAGTGCAATGGTTACTGTAAATAGACGACGGTTAACGCTATTAACGCCAAAAAAAACCCCTTCGTGAAATGTTTGTGTTGCATTGGTTTTGACTTGATTGTCAAGGCTGCAGAGAGGCATAGTGAACATGGAGTGTTTTTACACGGTTTAATTTTATTAATTTGCCGTTTCAAATTGACTGGAAATGGGATCTGAAAGCTGACTGCCGAGGGATGGCCTTTTTACAGAGCCAAAAATTATTTTGTATTAGAAAATCCGAGTTTTAGGGTTCCGCTGTCAATATCTCAATTCGGGAGCATCGGAATAGGGCTCGTTGACTGCTGCGGCTCTGTTATATCCGTGCCGGTATTGAGAACCGATCAGAACGTCGTGCTAGCTACGACCCTCCGGCCTGTATCCGAGGCGTTGCAAGGTGGCCGTCGCGGAGTGGCTTTCCCTGTCCGCGTTGACACGAGGAGCGCGGCGCCGGGGCAGCGGCTATCGGAAGGGAAGCTCGCGTCCCCCGCATTGCTCCACGCAATATCGCTACACTCCCAGCGCCCCGGCCTGTTTCAAATAGAGCCAAGAGGCGGAAAAGCAAAGCGCGTCACTTGCTTTACGCGTGTGGCCATTAAGGCAGCTTAATTTTGATGCGAGTTTTCGCCTTTGCGTTCCGGCGGGTGGGCGTCGCTCGAGATTTTTTTTACCGGGGACCGCCTCATTACACTGAACTGGGGGACAACACACGCGCGCACTTTCACACACACACACACACATGCACACTCACTGGCAGCCGCGCTACCTCATTTCCGTCGGCATCCTGCCTGAACTCACGCTTTCTCTTCCTCTACCCGCCCACACGGCTGTTTTTTTCCTTCTTTTCAAGAATTCATGATGTCCGGGCACAGACACGCGCTGGGTGCACGCGGCACTCGGGTTGCGCACGCTTCCACCTGTGTGTACGTGCTTTGTCCCCGGACGCACTCGAAGCCAGCGTCAGTCTCTCTTCTTTTTCTGTTGACCTTTTTTTTTCGAGCGTCCAGCAACAAGGCTGAAATGGCCTGAAGGATGGTGTGCTGGAGGTAAGCAGGTAAAATTGGTGTAATTGCTCAGCCTTGGGCTGGATAAATTTGTCGCACTGCCTCCTCCCCCTCTCTTCCGCAACCACATAAACACGTTTCATAAAATTAGCAGTTTGCCGCCAAGTCAGCCAGCCGCGCTCTTGGCTCGTAATTTCACGCCGCCTTTGGACTGAGAGAATTTTAAATGTGACCTCGACTCCGTGGGTGATGTTCTCAACAGAGGGCGCTATGCTTGGCGTGGTCACTCTCCGCGGAGCCTACTCCTGGACAACGAGGACACCAGCCATGGCCCAGCCTGTGCGCCGGCGCGGCCCCGAGGCACCTCGACCACGCCATGGCTCAGGATGCCGCGCGCCGCTGCCGTTCCTCTTCGCGCCGTAATTGAAATTTGTTTATTAATGAACAAGAACGCTCCGCGTGCAAATAGCCATTTTTGTTTATGACCCACCTCTTTTGCTCCCTGCGGCTGTGAAAGTTATATTTTTCACTGGTTTATCCTGACCCATTATTATTTAAAGTTGATTTGGTTGCGAGGACTGCCGCCCAGCGGCAGGAGTGCTGCGACGCGTGAGTAACGCGTGTTTGCGAGCATGTTTACCGCGCCCTGCGGTCGAAAGCGCGGCAGCGGTTTTGCCCACCCTTTGGCGATTAATTCCTCGCTGTGATTTGATGGGCGCTGTCCTGTCGCAAGCTACTCGTATATTTTGTCTTACGCGCACTCAACATTCATGACCAAACTGACATAATGCTTGTTTCGTCACTATTTATACTTTGCAAAGTAAAAGGGGAACTCGTTGCGCACTGCCTGCGGCCATTACGGCCCTGCTTGCCGATATGCATGCGGGCGCACCTGCAGAGCCACAGCCGTATCCACGGCCCGCTCTGCTGGCGATACGTGGCAGCGGCGGGGCCGTGCACGTTGGCACCGTCAGGCTGGACCGATTTTAGGTCGTGTCGGGTCGGGCTGCTGGGGCCATGCAAGGTGGCACCTGTGTACAATGTCTTGGAATGGTTGGGGCACGGCCCCTGCAGCCTGCCTACGCTGCTCACCTTCGGTTTGTTACCCTCCGGCGCCTGGCTTCCCGAGGCACTTCCGGATAAGGTAATACGGCCGAACTGCGCCCTCCGGAGATTCCCTTATTCCCGCGCGGAGGGGTCCAGCTGTAAGGGCGACTCTCTTTGAGCTCTTGGAGCCCAACGGTGACATCGCCCATGGGCACCGTGTCTGGGTCCGCCACCCGGAATTTTTTTTAGAAAGAGCTGCATACTTCAAGATTTAAGCACGCAAGAAAAAGGTGGGGGCTTTTGTTTTGGCCTAGATCTCTATATTACTTGATCTTACACCCTACGGACACTCGGGGACGCACACACAGTGTTAGCTCACACGCATGAATAAAGTGACAGGGCACCGAAAGTTGGCAGGTACTCATTTTTTATAGTCGCGTGATTTATCCAGGAAAGGCGCAGCGCCAGGTCGAGAGACAATGGCTTGGACCCTGACAACTCTTCTGTCCCTCGTTCCGTGTTCCTGTTTCTTGTTTGTAGCGTGCCGACAAGCGCGTGACAAACCAGCCGCGCACCCATCGTTCATTCTCTGTTGGCGCCAAGTAAACGTTGCTCCGAAGGCGGCAAGGATCGCCAGCGCAAAAGTGTCAGAAGGGTCGCCGCAGGCGTGTCAAACTACAAAACCCATTTTGATGGCAGTACCCGGCTTCTGCCAGTCTTTGAATCGGGTTTTGTTGGCTTGATGCCGGGCGTAATGCTGTGTCTGCTAGCGGCGGTGTTTGAACTCGGTGCCTTGCAGCTCTGCAGCAGCTGCCAGGCCCTTCGCGTGGCTCCGCGGGGCTACGCGGGGCTCCGCGGTTCCCTTCTCGCTCTTCGTTCGAAACAAAACTTTCCCCATTGGCCTCTATAACTCGCTGCGCCCGGCAAGGCCGGCAGGACTCCACACGCCCCGCCGGCTCTCCTGCGCCCCGTCCTTCGGGCTGCGGGCCTTAGGGGTGTGGAGTGCGCGGACGTACAATGTTGCGGCTTTACGCTGAGGGCGTGCCGGGCGCACGGACGTGCGCGTGTACACGGGTGCTTGCGGGCTTGCGACGCGTCCACGTGGAACTCACGTGCGAGGCCGTGGCCCTACCTGCCGACGAGCAGGGGTCCTTAACAAGACGAGCGAGTTCTTCCAAAAGGGCAGGGGGTGCCTCGTAGGTCGGAGTCTGTCACCTTGGAACAGCAGCGTTATGCTTGAAGCAAAAGGAAGTTGGCAGAACTGCCTGCGGCCTGCGGCCACATCCATGTATGTATGTGCTTATTGCTGTGTTATTCCTGCCTGCGAAATGGAAACAATGGCGTGACCTTCGTATCTGATTTGGGCGGGCACCAAGCGGCAGAACGCGGTCCCCGTCTGACCTTGAAGTGAGACTGAAGAGAAGAGAAACATCGTGTGCGTTGGAGCAAACCTGCCTCTACCAGATCTCATTATCGCAGTAACAGAAAGGGAAAGGAGGGGGAGGGGAAGGGGGCATCCTGTACGGCTTCCTCGATGCAGAACAAGGGGAGCGCGAGGTGCTTCACGACTTCATTTTGACAATGGCGGAGTGGCGCTGAGTGGGTGCCGCGCGCGTGTCGCGTCTCCACGGTGGCGCTCCCTTTCCTTTCGCTCCATTCCCGGTTCTACCAGTCCTAATGTGCCGTTCGGTAGCGGCGGGATAGTTACCAGGGGTTGGCTTGTGCTACCGGCGCACTCTCGCGGAGCCGTTCTTGTCAAATATCAAGTGGGTTGTAATTAATTGGGGTCGGTTATCGGCATTTATGCGAGAGTGACATGAGAACTCAAACAAGGCGAGAAAGAAAGAATAAACCTAGCCCTCGTGCCACACCCAGAACGAAGCAGCAACAGGGTGCCTGGCAACGCTTTGTTTTGGTCGAGGCACTTTATTAAAAGGATGCTTTTTGCCTTGCCGTTTTTCCCCGATGCTGACCGGGCCTGATCTGATGAGGATTCCTCCCGCACTTTCTCCCCCTGACCCCGGCTCAACCCTAACCAACCTTCTTTTCTCTCCCCGGGCTATACACTCTGCCCTGTGCAGTCAGCTCTTTCTCCGGCGGGTGGGGTGGCGATCAGCCCTTGTATTCCACGCACGCCGGCTCTGTTACAAGGTCGTGTCTGCGAGCGACCGTTTGCGCGTGCGCGTGTGTGGGTGCGCGTGAAGATGTGTTGAGGGCGCTCTCTTATTTACCGGCCACCAATCAGAGCGCCGCTCTTCTGATGGGCAGCCCGTGTTCATTACACAACTGTATGAGGGGAGGAAGGCATGCAGGGTGGTGGGCGGGACCACCCTGGTGGGTCTGATCCCCCGCGGGCAACGGCGAGCCCAAGTGGACGCCGTGCCTGCCGTGCCGCGTCCCGGCCGGAGAGCAGGAACACCGGGGCCCTCTTAGTGAGGCGTCGGTCCCTGACGGGGAAATTCGGGTTGGGGAGCCTTGGAGCGAGGGGCCGCATCTTGCCGACCTGGAAACGAATGCTAGCCTGGGTCCACATCCCCTGAGGTGAGTCGGTGGCGCCGTCCGATTCTGGGAAACATTGACCGAGAAGCGGATCTAGGGCCTATGTTAGACAGATTGACCAGCCGACGGCGCGGCAGACGACACCGCAAGGCGCCAATCTCGCGGAACGGCCCGAGCAAATGGAATTGATTCTTCCGTGCAAAGGGGTGGGGCGCGGTGCGCCGTGGCGGCGGTGGAATTGGCAGGGGGCTGAAAATAAAGGGACCCCCGGAAGGACGAGGCCGTGTCAGGCTATCCTCTCCGGAACCTTGGAGGGCTGCCAGGCTCGGCCAGGCAGTGTGTGATGGTGTTGGTGTTGTTTCCCGGCAGGGAGGTGGCCTGGAACGCCGTGGACGGCCTGCTGCAGACAGCTATCCCGCCCTGGACGGCACGCCGCGCGGCCACCTTTCCGTTTTAAATCGTCCGTGAAAGGAGATGCAGTTCGGGCCACGGCGCTGTGCCCTAGAGCTGCCTGGCCGGGCTGATAGCGTGTGCCCTGCTGGCCCCCCAGGGCATTTCCGCCAAGGGTGTCCTCGTATTGATCTTGTAAATCCCGAAACGGGGCTTGCAGCTTTTGTCTTGGCTGTCACCGCGACGCCTCGCTACGCTGCGCTGTTGCCAGGGAAGCTGAAATGGAGTGCGGTGACGGTTAAGAATTTTTGTTTTAGTGACGCCACGAATTGTCCCCCTGCCCCTCTCCTCCACGGCCCCTGTCATGCGCACATGGCGCAGCGCGGAAGCGTTTCGTGCGGGTTGATGGTGAACGCCACAGATTCAGCCAATTCCATCTCGTCCCATTGCGAAGGCAACGCGGTCCACGCAGTTCACGGTTGCCTTTTCCAACCAAGCGCATAAACCAAGCAGAAAATCCTTTTAATATTTTTGCCAAAAATGGGGAAAGCTGGTGTGTGCTTTAAGCACCCATCAAGCCACGGAGTATGAATCACGAAGCGAAGCGCATCGGGAAAACAAAGCCCACTACGCTGTAAATCATTTTGGTATCGAGCCCCGTGATGGATGGCGCGGACGGCAAGCCGCGCCCAGTTATCGTCTCATATTTTTGTTCAATTGCACTCACAATGCCATCATCTTTCCCTCCAGGTTCGAATTCCCCGCAGGGGCTACGAAGAACAAACATCCTCCGCTGTGCTGTTTCATTTTTCACTTAAACTTTTTTTGTCTGTTTTATTATTTTGCCGTTCACGTTGATGAATTGGATACGTCATGGCCTGTCAATAAGTCATTTCTCGACGGAGCGAGAATTTTGCTTTCTGAAAGCCTTTCTACAAGCCGTTCTCGCTTTTATTCCGAAAGTCTGGCTCGAATAGAGAAAGACCTGTTGGATTGCACTGGCCTCATGAGCCCCGCCGGCCCGATATGGAAGTGGCTGAACTGTCTCGTGGTGGCTAAGACCTCCCCACTACTTTTCCCTTTGTATTTCTGCGCACCACGGGAGGCTGCGCTCGCACCATTATCTCCATTGCAGCCAACTTGCGCTCGACGAAAGTGAGTCATTTTGCCACCACCCCAACCTGAGCAGTGTCCTTATGATGGTAGTGATGATAAGGGCACCCGCTAACTACCCTGCCAGTGGCTCTGCCTTCACCTTTTTTCTTTTATCTGATGTATGAAACAAAGGCACGTTTCTTTTTGTCGTATTGATACTTTCCTGCTTTTGGATTCCTGTGCACCTCCTTTGCCACGCGCCGAGGAACCCTCTTGGTGTGGCCCCGCCTTCGGAGTGCGGGGGGGGGGGGGTCGCTCTGGAGGCTAAGTCCCGGATCATTCCACCTGAGCAATCTTCTTACATATTTCTTGCCGATCCGCCTCGCTCCCTTCCACTTGCAATATGATCGGCATTACAGCGAAAGCTTCATGCATTCCAAGTAATCCATACTCAAAGCACCTCAGAAAGACCCTTTCAACTATACGCGTGGCAAAATCGTTGTCGTGAAAGTGTGTATGTGCGCGCGCGCGCGCGTATGTGCACTGGTGGAATATTAGGAAAGATGCTGGGGCCCTGCACGTTCGTCGTAATGCCGTTCTACCGCCCCCTTTCTGTTTACGCATGATGCGGGGAGAATATGTGAACAAAGCACTTGCTCGTTTCATATGCGGAATCCCCTTTGCTGCCACTCCGACAGGTTAGTAGAATTTTGTAATTGTCGCACGACGCTGAGAGATAAGCTCCCGATAAGTTTGGTCTGATCCGCGGAGCTTGACGTCGAGAGGGTTGGGAGGAGCTGGGAGTACAAAGAAGATTTGGCCCGCTTCCGCCGCCAAACTTTTGACGCACGCAGCGAAGGCCGCGAGGGGCGGAGCAGGCGGGGTGGTTGCCAGCTAGACCCAATGTTAGTTCTCGCTCTCCAGTACACTGTGTGGAACGCGAACAATCGCGGCCGCTTTTCTGCCGTCACTGCCTTCACTCTGTCACGTTATCCATTCTTTTGGTGCGGCAATACCTGGAGTATCTTTATGGATCAAGATGGAAGTATATTTTATGATAACTTTATTCATAGATTCGTCCTGATTGGTGCAGACGGAACCGATTCGCCGAGCTGAAGCTGCCAAACCAATGTCAATCGGGCGGTGTGGTAATTGACTTCCGTTTTATCGAGAGGTGCTCTGCCTGCTGAGCTGGCCGTTTTGTTCCCACTGCCTTCTGACAGATTCTCGCACCCTTCGAGAGGATTGAGTGGACCAGAGGTAGCTGCAACGAAGCACTGCGCTCTGCTTCGCCCCCGTGAACATCGTGGCTTTCGTCTCAACGGGTGGCAACGGAGCTGGTCCTGTTTTCCACTTAAGCCCCTTCTCGTGTCTCTGACAATGGGGCCGGCTGGTCTCGCAGCGCTGTCCGAAACCGAGCCTCCCTCTCAGCAGGCCGGCCTCCCACTTTGCCAAAGCCAACGCTCTTTTGTTTTTCGCAACGGCAATTGAGCGGAACATTCCGTCCCATTTGCAGGAATAATTGGATTTATGCGAACGCGGAACCGAACCGGACCGCAGACAGTGCGTGGCTCTGCGTTGTGGCCCTTGTACAGATCTTTTCCGCCGTTTCAGCACTTGTGCCGATTTCCGGCCAGCCCGCCCGCCAAGCCCTGCGCATGTTATTCGGGCCGTGACTGGTGCGTGCTTGCGGCTGAATAATGATGACGACTCGGCGAATAACGCGCTGTGTTTGGCTATTTGCAGGTAGGGCCCTCGGCTCCAGGAGGTATGGCTGCCGTCAGACATCGCTTCCAGCTTCCATTGCCCGTAAGGGTGAGAAATGACTCTTGTCCTTAATGCTGCGCCGCTGCGCCTTCTCAGGGGTGGGGGGCGGGAAGCAGGGGCCTGGCACGGCGCCGCAAAGCCGCATCGTTTGTAAAGTTGAAATACGCGCCAAAGTCGATGAGTGATGAAAGTCAAACGGTGGATGCGTAAGCTTTGGCGCTGCCAGGAACAATCCTAGGCCACAAGCACAGAGCACGAAAGGGCATTTACAGTGTGACGGCACTAATTTACAATTGGGAAGAATATTTGGCGCAGAGATTTTTCTTTTTGTGCAAGGTATGTGCTCAAATACCAAGGGCACTGCTTTGTCTTACAGGCACCCCCCCCCCCCAACCAACCCACTCGCACCATCCACAGTTTCAACAACAAACCGGTGACACCAAACACCCCCTTCAAACCACGCCCTATCGTCACCCTAAACCCACTCACAGACTGACGCGACCCAAACACACTCACACGCGCGCGCGTGACCTCGCCTTTCGTTTGTAATGAACACCTGTTAAGTCTCGGCGGTGACGGTTCGCTTTAGCAGTGCCGTATACTACGCACTCGCCTGCTGAGCTATCAGTGTATTTTTCGAACCCCTGCCACCTGACTTAATGCTCTATGTGCTTGACTCTTCTTTTGGTCTCTCCGTCTGTCTGTTGTCCGCATGACACGACATCCAGTTTGACTGCCAGAGCCCTACTAGAGCAGGCCGCTCGCTGACAGTTTTGTATTCACGCCTACTGTGCCGCTGGAGTATCGTATGAAAAAGCAGCCTGAAAGGGTTGCGTCCGGAAAGCCTCGCACTTAGAGAGGGTTCAGGAACGGGCAAGGCACCGCCCGGACGCAGCCTTGGGGGCCTGAGGACATCTTTCAGAAGGCTGTTGATTTCAATGTCAAAGGAAGTGGATGCGAAAACGGCGTGCTGTGTATCCACGGACGCGTCCCGGCCAACTGGAAGAGGGATGTTTTCAAGTGGTTGCGGCGGGCTTTTTAATTTGTCCCAAGAGAAGGGATGGTGCTCACGAAAGAGCGGGTTTCGTCGCGTTTTGCTTTGGAGGGACACTGTTCTGCTGCGGGCTGTCGGTGGAGGGAGTGGAGGAGCTCGCGTCCGTCAATTTGGCCAAGTCAGGGTCGTCCTTGGCCTTAAGCGCGTAGTTCGGCGGGCGGCAAACTGGGTTTCGTGCCCGCCGACAGACAACCCGGACGGCCGACGAATATTTCAGCAGCAGCCGGCCAGGCCGGTGGCGGCCCATGGCGCGGCCTATGCCACTCGCTACAAAGAGAAGCAGATGATTACAATTTGGGGCCCTGCTCTGTCCCGCACGCCCGGCCCGCCTCGCCTCGCGGCGCGGCTCAGCGCCATGTTCTTCGCACTGTTTGCTCCCTTTGAGCCGCGGCGCGTATCGCTACAAACGTATCCGCGGGGGGTGCGGCGAACAGCTTCCGGCGACCAAAGTGTCTGATGGCCCCACCGCCTGGCCTCGGCCTGGCCCCGCCGCCGGGCCCGCCTCCCCTTGCATCTTTCAAAGCGGGCCAAGTTTTGTATAACGCGCCAATCGGGGGCGCGCGCTGGCCAAAAATTGGGTTATCGCCTTGGGTTTTTGTGTTCTTGGTGTAGCCGGCGATGCGATTCCGGAAGTGAATCTCGACCCACACACGCGTGTGCGCGCAGGTGTGACGAGGAGAGTGAGGTGTCACGAAATTCACAGCGCCGGCGAGAGACGGGTGCGGTGCTCGTCACGGAGCTGCAGTTCCGGCGCAACTTTTCCACCCGCGGTGGCGCCGTTTTTGCGCGTTTCTGGGCGTTGTGCCTTGCGGCGCTCGGGGATGATCCTGGAGGCGGCTCGGCTCGGCGCCGCCTGGCCCGGCTGCGCTCGGCCCGGCGCATCCGCTCGGCTCGTCAACACCCATTTCCCAGCCGTTAATAACTTTCACGGGACAGGCCCAGCGTGAGAGGCAGGCGTGTGTTGTGGAGTTGGAAACTAGTTTTTTTGCCGAGTTGTACGCACGGGAATAGGTGTATAGCGGTGCCGCGCTGCGACCGAAAATCGGATGCGGGTATAATACCGCGGCCCTTGCTATTCCTTCCCTTTCCTAGAATTCCTGTCCGCTTATATCGTCTGTCTGGCCGTCCTTCTCCTGAACTGCCTGCCCGTCTGTCAGCTGAACGCTGTTCGACGTGGAGGCCGTGAAAATGGAACGCGCTGCGCCTCGCCGTGTTTGAATAATGAGGCAAGGTCATTCGCTGTGATAGCGTGAGGGGGGTGCTGTTTTGGCAACGCCAGCTACTTTGTTATTATAAAGATTCTGCCAGCGGTCCGTTTTTCTCCCTCCGCTGTGACATAACCAGCAATGTCACCCTCGCCTCTTGCATAAGCTTAAGAATTTGAAAAATGGCAAGTTCGTCGAAAGAAGCCCTGCCCTTGCTTTTTGTCTGCAGACGTCCTGGGGTGCGTGTGTGGCTCGCCTGTTAACTTGCATGTGTCTTCTTGTGGCAGAGGGCCCGGCGGGGCTGCGGTGTTGGTAGTTTAGTAGGGGTGATCCGGGAGTTGCTGGCCTGGGCGTCACGTTTACCTGCTCGTGTTGGTTCCCCGCCCACAGCAGCAGTACGCGTCTGCCGCCGTGGCGCCCCGCACGGCATCTTGTGCTGCGCCCTTTCCCTTGCATCATCCCCCCGATCCCGTCCCTGATCCCCATCCTCCCGGAGTGATTATCCAGACGTATAGCTGTGATGGATCGGCCGACCCCGCCCCCCTTCCGGCGCGGCGCGGTCCATGTTCGCACGCCTCGGCTTGGCACCTTCGCTGCTCAGCTCGAAGCGAGTCACCGCATCGGGTCAGTGTTTGCCCTTCCCGGGAACTTTGTGTCGGCAGAGTAGAGTGACGGTCTGGAAATAAACGGCAGCGTTCGTGTTTAGCCTCTCCGCGACGCTTTGCGACGCTCCGCGAGGACGCGACGGAGATATTCAATGTAAAACACTTGGGGCAAGTTGGCCTGCCACTGAGCCACTCCGCCGCGAGAATCCCCCGCGTCTCTCTGCGCCGCCGGCGGTGGCTGCGGCATCTGCATCGCGGACGGCAACGTCGTTAGCAAGTACTCAGATGGACAGTCGGTCGCAAGGACGTTCCCAATATGGCCGGGGAAAATAAAACGAAAAGGAGACCGCCGGCAAAGTTTTGGCCATTCGCGCGCTCGTTTCCACTTGGGCCAGTTAGTGCCTTCCCCTTCCCGCCATCGACGGGTTTTAGGCAAAACGCCCCGCCCTGGCGCGAGCGCCCTTTGCCGCCTCTTCCCGCCCTCTGCGTTGAAGCGGTCCTGAAAGGGCGCTGGTAGGCGCTGCTTCTGTCAACGCTCTCATTTCTGAAACGGTCTCGCTTGCAGCCGTAGTTCGGCGGGCAGTTCTGGGGTGGCGCGCGCCGAGACGGAAGTGGAGGCTGCCTCGGGGCGACGGACACGACCAAATGGGACGGACCATAAACATGTCCGCGTGGCGCGCCCACGCGCGCGCTCGCACAGCACGTGCGGGCCTAAAGCAGGTTCCCGAATAACGCTGTGGCCCGGGGCAAATGAGGGTCACGAGGGCACCCTGCCGTGATACGCTGCTGAAAAACAAGGATGCTGGTCCAAAATTACATGCTTGCAAGGGCCGGGCATTATTGCCAGTCTGCAAACACGTTTTCATTTATTTTTATCCTGCCAGCCTCACTTTGCCACTCGAAAAATTGTTGCTATTTTTGGCGTTAATGCCGGCGGTATCCCTCTTTTTGTTGCGCCCACATACCCCTCCATTTTTGCAAGTTTTGACGCGGGCACTAGATATGGGTCCATTTGTCGGGCGATGGCCGCGCGACACCCGATGTGTTTCCCCCGAGAACTGGCGCGGCGTGTGCGTCGCAGATCGCCCTCGTCTTTCCTGCCAAGTGCGGCAGGCGGGCCGGGAGGCGGTCGAGAGGGGCGGAGGAAACAACAGGGTAGTGATCGCGCGGGATTTGTCAACAGAGGGCGGCGGGGCGCACGCGGTGCACGCGCGGCACAAGGTGCGCCCAGACAGTGAGGAATGCCCTTTAATCTCGCGACTCTTTACGGCGTGGCGAGAAGGCAGTGGCGCCACGACCCCAAGCCGCCTTTCCGCAACGGCACACAGTGGGCCAGAAGACGGCCCAAAACCTCTCGGGTTTTGAGCTCCAGAGTCGCTAAATAGACTCGAACCGAACGTGTGACCACGCGAATAGATTGCTCTTTGAACGAGTAAATCATTGGTGGGGTCACTCGTTCGGTTCGAGTCCTGGTTAGCGACTCTGGAGCTCTATACGCGTCTAGAGTTTTGGCCGCCCGCGCCGATCGTCTGGCCCACTGTGCGCCACTGCAAAAGACAGTGTGCTTTGTTCGGGCCGGCCTGGCGCGGTATGGATTCCCCGTGGCGTGCAGCCATCAGCCGCTGCGTCTCGCATGTCGCGCGATATCAAATGTCGGCCATTACTGCTGGGTCACGGGCAAGGAGTATCGCCGAGTCCTATTGGAAAGCCATCCCGCCTGCACCGGATTTGTATTGCGGAATGCATTACACAGTGGCGGCGGAGTGCTGGCGCTGAAAGCAGTGGTGCTGCTGCTTTTCACTCCGCCCCAGCGCCCAGTGACTCTCGTCGCCAGGCCCATTTTGAGCCGTCCTGTAAAGAAGCGGGAGAGGCTCGGGGTGGTGGGGCGAGGCGGGGTGGGTCGGAGCAGTAAAGGTGGAGGACCTTTCTGAGTTTCCATTCAAGGCGGGCCAGGGAGTGGCGCGGAGTGGCGCCTGTCGGCGCAATAGCGACGGTACAAAAACGGCATCGGCAAACGACGCAGCCAGTCGGGCGTCACGGAGAAGGCAAGAAGGTAAGAGTCCTCATTGAAGGTGGCCTCGCTGTGAGGCGCGCGGCGGAATGCGTGGCCCTTGCCTCTCCGGCACCCGATCAGTCGCACCGTGAAGCGTCTCGATCAATGCTATCTCTTCACCCCACTACCAACTATCCTCAGCCTTACAAAGAAAAGTATTTTCATCATGCGTAAGCTGTAAAAGACAATACTTGTATAATAAACTAAGAAGCGATAATATTACTTAATTCAGAGTACGTCGCCAGGATCTAAGCGTTCCTGAACGCTGGCCAGCGAAGGTCGAAATTTTAACCTGGCATGGGGCAGGCCAAGTCCATAAACGACGCTTTGGAGGCTGTGTCACTGAATTGATTCGCGTGCTTTGGCAGAGGGTTTGACCGAGCCAGTCTGAAATAAATCAGCACCTCGCTGCGTATTTGTGGCGCGACATTTCTGGCGCCTCGGAGCGCCTTTATAAGGTCGTAAATTGGGCCTGGTCGATGACGACGTGGGTTGAGCGGAGCCATCCTGCCATTCCCAAATAAGCCGGGCCGGGTGCCCCTCCCAGTCCCTTTGGAGCGTGTGCCCTTGTGGCCCCCCGCTGTTTTCCAATAAACCGCGCCGCCTTGGTGGGTGTGCACGCTGCAAGTGCTAAGAAACATGTGTTGCCGGTGTCGCTGCTTCGTGTCAAGATCAGACACGCTTCAACAGCGCGGGCTACAGATTTAACTGCACCTGCTGCAAAATCTGAGGTGCACTGATGCCCCCTACCCCCCGCTTTTCCAATCGATCGACAAGCAATCCCTTCCTCCTCATATTTCTTCGCTTTGCCGCTTCCCGAGCTTCGATCATATCGGATATCCGCTCGACTATTTTTCACGGTTTATGACTTTGGGGAGATGATCCTGTAAAGTGTTTAGGGCGGCGGGAGGCCCGACGCATTCAACGACTCAATCGGACGTCCTTCATGGCGCCTTCGTCGCCGGGTTAGATATGGTTTTTTGGGGTCACACACTTGATGGGCCCCGGCATGATTTCTCCCGCGCGTAGCGAAGCGGCGGCCGCAATCATTCTCCCCAAAGCCGCAGAGGTCGCCTTAACTTGATTCCACTGCTAGCGTAACCGAACTACCACAACTCGATGTGAATTTCGGTCTCGGCGACACGAGGACGCTCCCGCCGGGGTGCGTTCGTGAAGGCACCAGCCTTGCGTACGGCGACCGCGAGCGACCGCGTTGGCGCCGAGGCCGGATTGCGTTCCTGAAGACGGCCACCCTGGTCCCGGTGGTCCCCAGGCTTTGTGGGGTCCGTCCCGCTCCGGCCGAGGCGAGGCCGAGGTCCCCTCCATGCAAGTTTAGATTGGAATTAGAGCCCCTGCCCTCCAGGCGGCTCCGGGTGGCTCCGGGCGGCTCCGGGTGACTCCGGGCCAGCCGGCAGCGCGTGCTGCCGGCGTGCTGCCCGGCGCCACGGCACATCACGGGCTTCTCAGACTCACGGCACTTTAATTTATGCAGATGGTATCAGTTGACGCGCGGCCGGCCCTGTCCATCTGGACGTCCGTGTGTCCGCCTCGCCGTCCCACCCGCTAACACGTGCGCTCCTCGCGGCTTCTTCCGCGGAAAAAATAAAAACTTACCGGTTTTTTTTTTTTGTTTTTTTTTTTTAAAGAACGTACATTGACTGCAGACGTCTCGTGAAACGAATTAAATCGCGTGGGACGTCTTTTGTTCTGTTTCGTGCCGTTGCGAGGTCTGTCCCACCGTGCCCCTCGAGCTGCCCGCCCACCCTCGCGTGTGCGGTTACGGTACGTAAAGCAGCGCTGCGCCTCATCTCGTTGAGGGGAACAAGAACTGGGACGGAAAGTTGGTCCTCGGTGACCGGTAGCGGCGCAGCAGTGCACAGTGGGCCAGGAGACCGCGCAGGAGGCCAAACCTCTAGACGCGTTTTGAATTCTAGAGTCGCTAAACAGGACTCGAACCGGACTGGTGACCCCACCAAAAGATTGTTCTCTGAACGAGGAATCCATTGGTGGGGTCACACGTACGGTTCGAGTCCCGTTTAAGCGTCTCTGTAGCTTAAAACGCGTGTAGAATTTTGGCCGCCTACACGGTCCTCTGACCCACTGTGCAGTGGCGGCGGAAGCGAGGCCAGACCGCGCGTTGAATCCTTTTGGATGACCCCGTAGTGTGGCCACGGCCGGCGCCACGCGGATGAATATTTCACGAGGTCGCTCGCAGCGCGCTGCAGCACGCCCAGGACGGACGGACCGAGGTACAGTACCTTATTGTGTCTGGGCTGCGCACGAACCCCAAAAAGAGGAGGCTGCCATACACTGTCGCGCTTTCATGCCACCCCTGTGTGTGTGTTTTTTGTTGTTTTTTTTTGGGGGGGGGGGGGGGCGATGTCTGCCTACCGAGGCGGCGGCGAAGGCGCAGGGACACGTGATTGTTTTACGATTGCCTCCCCTCGATACCCGTTTCTTGCCTCTATTTGCGTTACATCGTGACCTACTCCTGCTCCACAAGGCCTCGCCCCGCTTCGCCCCGCTTTGTTTGTCGTCTTTTTGTCTCTGAGTGGACTCCCGGCCGGCAGCAGTACACACCTCAACAGAAGACAAATAAGCGCGGGAAGAGAAAAGAGGGGAAAAAGTTGACGGCCTTGACGGAAGCCTGCCTCGCTGCTATGCGAGCCGTGCAGTAGTTGCCATGGCGACAGCCACACACACACACACACACACACACACGTGCGCGCGCGCGCGTTTGCCCGAGCCCAGAGTTGCTGTAATTAGTTGGTAGATTGTGTGCCTTGCTCTCTGCGTGGAAAGACACAAGCCCGTGACACGCCCAGGGCGGCCCCCCTGCCTGGCGGGGGTCAAGGGGTCCGGGCGGGCCCGGCGTCAAAGCCCAGCGGGGACAAATGCGGCCGCTCTCCGATAAGGGAGGTACGAGTGGGCCGCCACGGCAACAACTTGCAGCCATCCATCGAGGAGGCGCGGCGCGGCCTTGGGCCCGGCGTCGCCCCGGGCAGCTGCGAGGCTTCGGTTACACCTGGCTACACGGGGCGGCCGTTTCAACGGGTGGCCCGTCCGCCGCCGTCCGCCCCCGTCCGTGCCGTGCGTGCCGTCGCTCTAATGGAAGTGTGGCGGCCAGCGGTTCCGCGGTGCATTAAGTGAAACATCGAACGCGGAATGGAAATGCATGTCCAGTGGAGTGTCCGCCAGGGGAGCGCTCAGGCAATAACACAGAACTCCAGTATTCAACTTTTGCGGGACACGCCTTCCGGGATACGTTTTCCAATCACAACGCGCGCTCCCAAGTTTGACACGCCGAACGAAACGAGTCCCCGCTGCGCGCCGCCCGGCCAGGCAGCCTTGATTTATTCCGTACATCGGCGTGGCAGCCGGCGAGCCCGAACCAATACCAGGGCGACGGCGGCCTGAATCCCTCACGGACGCCGCCTGTGGAGAGCGGGGTAGGCAGGCCCGCAACACGCGGGTGCCCGCAGCGCGCTGGGTGGCCTAACCGCACGGCGGGCCGCACAGCGTCAGTCAGCGCCTTGACTCGCCACGCCGCCTCTCGGATGGTCCTTGCTGCCGAAGCAGCGCCAGCGTCCCTTTGTCTCCATGTGTGTGTGTGTGTGTGTGTGTGTGCGAGTGTTTCACAGGGCGCACACACACACACAGTCGCCGATTTTACAGCCTTTCTAAGCGTTTCCCTCTCCGTTTGTTCGCAGGTATGTGCGCGCGGCGGCGGCGCTTCTTTGTGAGGTACTTTGTGGAGCTCGGCGCGGCACTTTCCGGGCCGCGTGATGCGCCGCGACACGCCGCGACACGTCGTGCTGCCGCACTCTGACTGGAGGCGCCGGAGGGAAAGGAGGCCGCCAGGTGGATAGGCCGGCCGAGCCGAGGTGGCGGAGGGTCGACATGTTATGTTCATTCCAGGATTTAGGGCCCTACAAACTTGTTTTATTCTCTGGCCTCGTCTGTTGTTTTTAAGGCTCAGGGGGAAGGGCGGGAGGTCGTGGACGTGAATAGGTAGGACGCAGAGCGAGTGGGCTCACGGTGGGACGGGACGGGGACTCGAGGAGCTGCGGCAGTATATGTTGTGAATGGAGGTCGGAGGTGGAACCGTAGTGGAACAGGGGGCAAGGAAGATCGGGCATTGCGAGCAGGAGAAATTCGCGTCGCACGCGCGTTTGAGAGAGCGTGAGTAGTGTGCGTGTGTTAGTGCGTGTGTGTGAATCGGCACCGGAGAGGGCCCGCAAGAGGAGCGAGAAATGATACGAGATTATAAAAGGTGAAAACACAGAGATAAAGCGTGATGGATGGGGTGGTATGCACGAGGGGAGAGGACTCGATAATGCGCCCCTCCCCCTTCCTCCTCCTCCTCCTCTTCGCTGGCGTGGGCGGAAAGCCGAGTAAGCGCGATTTTCCGCGAACTCACTGCGGCGGCCGCGAGCTCGCCGCCGTTCGTTGTAATTTTTAGGGCGTCTGTCGCACTCAAACTCACGTGGCGGCGGCGCGGAGAACCGCAGAGCAGGGCAGGGCGGACGGGCGCGGCGGTGACCCACTCCCTCACGCCAGCGGCTGGAAACTCGGCGACGTTGCCACGTTGCAGTCCACGGTTTGAAGGCGCCGAAGGATTTTTCCGTTTTTTTTCTTTTTCTTTGTCGAGTGTAGTAACGAGGCCGGAACCCTGTGGCGGCGTCGCGGGTCGTTGGGGTTGGCGTAGCATTAGCCGCACCTCAAGCCGGTGGCTTCGGTCTGCCTCTCACTGTCTGGCACACACACTCACACACGCACGCACACACGGGCAAGCACAGCCATGTGCACAAAGACAGCGCCCGGAGGCCGGAGGGTGCGCGGCGCTGTGGCACACTGCGCGGACACGACACGGCAGCCTGATTCGATTCTGGAGTTGCCTCTCCTTTGACGCCCAGCGGCCCCGCCGCCGCGCGAGCAGGACATGTTGGCGTGCGTGCGAGTGCAGTGGCACGCGCAAAGGATCCGCCAGGATCCGCGATGGCACGGGGCCGTGATTGCCTAAGTGCACTCCCGTGTCCGCGCCGGTGGCGGCTGGTGGCGGGGCCGCGCTGCGAGGGACGCGCCACGGCTGACATTCCCACGTTTCACGCCATAGCGTCGGAAAGGTTATTGCCAACCTCACGGCATCTACTTGGCGACCACCCGAGAGCAAACGCCCAGATATTGCCTACGGCAAGGCTGGGGTTGGCCACCCTGTCGCGCATCGTGGGAGAGCTCAGCCTGGGTGGGAACACCGGCTGGACGCTGTGGTCGCCGACGCGACTCGGGGCGCGCTGTGCAGTGCGTCATCGCCCGTCACGCCCCTGTCGACTTCTTCACCCCGGCACTCGAAACTCGGAGGCGGCGCGGCCAAGTCGACTCGCCTGGTCCTGGCCGAGTTGTTGCTGTGCGTGCCGAAGGAGCGCGCCGAGGAGGACCGAAGGCCGAAGTGGCGGAGAGCACTCCTGCCGATTTATTATAGTCAAGGCTGTTCCCTTCTCCTCCGCTCACCAAGTCGCGGACCGTCACGGCGCCACGCACGCTCACCGACCGAAGAAACCGCAAGTCCGGGCGTGTTTTCTAAACGAAGAATCGTCTAGGTCGGTACGGACAAAGACCTTGCGCGGCTGGCCCAGCTCGGTGAGAGCGCCAACTACCCTTTTCACGGCGCACCTGTGGCTAAATACTCGCCTGCCCCTCGTCGCTCCATTATGGAGTGGGGCCGGCAGTGGGGTCGGGAAATAAAAACAAAACAAGGGAGGAGGCAGAAAAGCTAAAGGTCCAAAGCCAGGCAGCTTTGTGCGCGGCAGCCGGACGCCCAGCCGTGATCTCCAAATGAAGCTTGAAGCCGGGGGAAAGGGGGGGGGGGCAATTCCCCCTCCCCTGCCGGGCGGTGGCTGCCTGCCTGCCGGCCGGCCTGCGGGTTCATTCCGAACAGTGCGCTGTCTCTGTCGCCACCCCATGGACCACGCCACGAGTGCGATGGAGACGGCGCAACGAGAGCACTGTTCGCAATGAGCCCCTAGCCGCCTCCACAGCCCAGCCAATGATGTCCTGTCGCCGGGGCAATCGCCGGCCAATTGGGCGTCAGATTTGGCGGCCTTCCAGGGCATCTTGGCCGCCCTCTTGGACGCCTTGCTCAGCACGGAGCGCGGCTCGTGTCCCCGCGGACTAATTGGGGCGCGGATCGCCTTCAAGGGGTCGTTTCCCGTCGCCGCACTGTGGGCCAGAAGACCGTTGAGGCGGCCAAAATTCTAGACGCGTTTTGAGCTGCAGAGTCACTAAATGGGCCTCGAATCGAACGTGTGACCCCACCTATGGATTGCTCGTTCGGAGATGGCACTCGATGGTACGTACCAGTGGACTTCCTTTGAAACGAGGAACCCATTGGCGCGTGTTTGATGCGCGACCTATTTAACTGCCGGGCTTGGTGCCGCACGTGCAGCCCCAAGGGTTCTGGCTGGCGCGCTGGCCCGCGTTCCGGCACGGAATTCATCTGTATTATTTTGCCATTTCGCGCGCTCCCCCTCCCCTCGCCGCCCCAGCCACGCTGTTCATTATCCCTTGTAATTAACCATGGGACCTAGAAGCACGCCAGATTCCTTGTCTAGCCGCGCCGCACCTCTTTTTCTCTGCAGTGGTGTGAAGCCCCCCCCCCCCCCCCAGCATCCGGCCGGTGCCGCAGCGGGGACGCTCTGCGCGCCGCGCGCGGCTTCCGAGAGCAAACTTGTACCCCGCACGCCCCCCACCCCCACCGGAACCGAGCTAGGCTTTACGGAGGAAGGCCCCACCCCGTTCCCAAAGACTGCAATGATTTCGTGTGGTTGACCCCCTGCGTGGTCGCCAGCCCAGCCTCAGCCTGCCTGCTGGGCGGCCGGCCGGCCAGCCCCCACGGCCAGGCATATTGCCCTCAGCCCAACAAGGCTCCTACTTGACTCCCCCACCCCCACGCCCATGACGGACGGAAAAAGCTCTTGGTTATGGCCGCTCAGGCGGTAAACTTGCCGAACCACATTCATGCATGCCGCCCGAATGTAGGCAATAAATATACATAAAACTCGCGCGTGGAATGGAGGAAGAGAGAGAAGAGCGCCTTTTGTGCAGCGAGTGTCCTCTGCACGCCTTTGCCTGGCCTGGCCTAAACCAAGCTGCCGCACATCGGTATTTATTTATTTTTTTGATATTATTTTTTTTTTTGTGAAAGCGCACAGTGTAGTCTATTGAAGCCGCAGCGGTCTGTCCCACTCAGGTCCACGATTAACCCAATGAACTTGTCTGCGTTGTCGGCGAGGCGTGTGTTTCGCCGCGAGTGGGCGCACACAGGGCGGCGTGGGGGCCCTTTTGTCCGATCGGCCACGCGGGAGCCACGGCTGTTTCTGCGTTGTGTTCGGCCATCAGTACCGCCGCCCTGTCGCCCTCGACGAATCATAATAGCGAGAGGCCCGGCCGACCAGGTGGCTTTCCGCACGCCGGCCCTCCAGGGCCTGCTGGGGCGGGGCGGGCTGGTGGCGGCCTGGAGTCATGCCCGTGGCGGGGCCCGGCAGGGCGGGGCGGGGCTCGACCAGGCACCCCTAGTGGTCTGCTGGGACAACTTGCTCCCGCCTTTAATGGTCCGTAGAAGGAGATGTGATTTGGGATTTTGGAGAGGAGGCCCGGAAGGGGGCCGGGCGGCGCTGCCGGATGGGGGAGCACGGCGGGCGGCTTTGGGGCCAGGTGTGCTGTTCAGCCCATTAAGCCGGGCGGAATCAAGCACCGCAAACAAAAAGTAAAACACAAGTAGGCGTGCGCCGCGTTCTGCCACGCCCTTTTATTATTAATTTTGTTTCGCCGCCGTTTTATCTTTTGTGAATGTGTTTTTTTTCCGGCCGGCTGTAATCGCACGAAGGCCTCGACATCTTTAGCATCCCTTTCGATGGTGGCGCCCCTATGTCTCTGGCCTGATAGCGGTCGGGGAGGAGGCCCGCCTTGAGCCACGCGGTGCCACGCCACGCCTCGCCACGCCCCGGCCACTGCAGCGTGCATCATGCCCTCGTAAATTCGACCGCTACAACCCGAGGGTCCAGGGTCCCCAACACGAAGGCGAGGGTCCGCAACCCAGCGCGACCACCGCGGCGCCCGCCCCTCTGCCTCGCCTCCGCCGCGCACGCGCACAGCCACGCGCACAGCCACGCGCACAGCCACGCGCACAGCCACGGCCCGTTCCTAATCTCGCCGTCGTCAGCGTTCTGGAAATAACGTCGAAAAGGCCAGCCTCGTCCCCGAGATTTTATAAGAACGTTAGCCGCCCGTTGAAGCGTCGGTGATGGGAAAGGGAAACGCAAGGGTGCGGTGGTCTGCAGAGTCCCTCGAGGAAACCCGCACACACACACACACACACACACACACACACACGCACACTAACGCGCGCGCGCGCCAGCGCTCGAACTCACAACCCCACACGCGCTATTCAATTTCGGCGGTGAGCGATCTCCCTCGTCGTCCGTTGCTCTGCTCGTGTGCTTCGGGTCAGCCCGGTGCGCGCCGCGCTCAGGCACCCAGTGGGCCAGAAGACCGGCGCTGGCGGCTCAAACCTTAGGCGCGTTCTTTAGCTCCAGAGTCGCAAAATGGGACTCGAACCGAACGTGTGACCCCACGAATGGATTCCTCGTTCGGAGAGCAATCCATTGGTGGGTTCACGCGTTCGGGTCGAGTCCCATTTCGCGACTCTGGAGCTCAAAGCGCGAGCAGAAATTTGACGGCTTGCGCCGCTAGTCCTCTGGCCCACTGTGAGGCGGCGCCCTGTCAGCCGCGGCCGAACAATATCGCTGCCGGAGTCTGCTGGGATTGGCCTCCTCTCGACTCGGGAAAGAACCGAGGAAAGAAGGGGATAAATCATGGGGCAATTACCAGCGACAGCGCCCCACCGCCCCGCGGTGGAAATCGGAACTGTCGCCAGGGAGTTTGTACTGCGACAAGGCGGTGGCGGGGCCAGGGCGGGGCCAGGGCGGTGCCCGCGGCGCAGCGCCACGACATAACTCAAGACATTCTTCCCACCTCGGCCAAGTTTCGGGGGCGTTCCGCGACAAAAGTAAAACTGGCAAAGGGAGGCAGATTAGCAATCAACACTACAACACGGCAAGACGCGAAGTTGGAATGAAGTCGGCGCTGCGGCGGCGCGCCCACAATGGGGAGCCGAGTCGCTGATCATGCCTCGCAGCAACACGTGCAGCGCGGCGCGGAAGGAGGGACGGTGTGTGTCCAGCACTCAGGCAGCGCACGCGGCCGCGCCGAGTGGCTGCTTCAACAAGCACTCGGCGGCCCGGGCACACCGCGCACACATCCATCATACCGGCGCAACTTTTCCTATCAGCCGCCCTCGCCATGCAGCACGAGTCGGCGTATAAATCTCCTTTTGGGGAGGGGGGCACCCCACCACGCACCGCCCCGCCCCGACGCGCGAAACAACGCCAAGGAAATGAGAATGGTGCTTTTGGTATCGAGGGGGCGGGGAGCCAATATCGAAAGGGCATTACGCCGCCTGGGCGGTGTCCTTCCCCGCGACCGCCTCGCTCATCGCCGAGGATCACCCTGGGATGAAGAGACAGCAACTACACACACCGCACCGGAGTCGAACGCGGCGCCCACCGCTCCACCCACCAGCCGCCGCCGCCGACTGTTGACTGAGCTATTGCTCCACGGGGCGCGGAGATTTACGCATCATGTTGGGCGGGCCTTCACCCCGTGCCCCGTAACGCTGCAGCCTGTGCGTGCGAGCGAGACAGGCTGCCAGCAGGGCGCGGTGCCGTGTGGCCCTCAAACCACACCGGGACCATGCATCATGTGTCGAGTTACTTGATAGCGGCGTGGTCCTCCTGGCCTCGTCCCGGCAGGCGGCGGCGTGGTCACGCCTTGGCCAGCCGCGCTGCTCGATCATGGTGTTTGTCAGGGCGGCGCGAACTGCCCCGCCGACTCATCCCTCCGACCGTTTAAGACGCAGCAGCCAGCACCGCGTCGGCCAGCCTGCTCGCCTTCCCTCCGTTGTACATCCGGCCCTGCCGCCCCCCGCTTCCTGTGAACATCCTGGACCGGCTGCCTAACACACCGCATGGGGAGGCGGCCCAATTCTTCACGGCGCTGTGACAGTCACGGCGGGGGGCACCCCTGGGGTGGTTGCATGGCGGTGGTCACCGCTCCCGCTGGAGAGTGCCACCGCGGGGACACGCAAACGTTTCGAAACTTCAAACGCGTTTTTCGGTGAATGGAACTCTGGAGCTCATATTGTGTCCTAGATCTTGGCTGCCGCAACGGTCTTCTGTCCGACTGTGCACCTCCCTGCCGCGCCAGCGTGACCCTGCGACTCGATGACGTCACATCGTGACGTAAGCCTGACGTAACGCAGCCCATCTGCCGAGTAATTACTCCTTTACGGGCGCCACTTTACTGCGCACTTGCGACCGGGACGGAATGCCGAGTGCCGTGCCAAATTAGGATCGGATTCGGCGCAGCCAACGTAACGGAGCCGACCGCCGTCGGGATCACTCCCCGCGGGGAAGCGTCTCCGCTTCGGCCGCGTCACGTCGCGGCGGTGTAAAAGGTTGGCCAACACGCATAAAACGGCCGTCCGGGCGTCGCGACGCCGCCGTCCGAGAGCTTCATTCCGCCGAGCACCGCGATTGGCCGCACCGAGCACACTGTGCCTTTTAATGCCGCCGCCGTCGGTCTCGGCGCCCCAAAAGTCCTTCCCTTTCCGCTGCGCGCCTCGGCGCGCTGCTGTTTTCCTTCCCGCGCGCGAGGATAAATAACGAAAACAAAATAGTATCATGACGCTCTTAACGGCGTCCTGGACCTCGTTTGCAGGTTTGTTCGCGTAATTAAAAAGTAATGAAGCGCCGTCTGGCAGAATTTATTCCGTGACCTGCATCTGATAAGTCCGAAAGAATGGCTGCGGGACGTGGTTGTGTGTGTGTGTGTGTGTGTGTGTGTGTGTGTGTGTGTGTGTGTCACGGACGGAGCCGTCAATCCGAAGAAGGCGCGGAGTGCCAATCAATGGCCGGATGTAGGTCAGGGCGCACCTGTGCTGACTGCGGGGCGCGCAGCGGGGTGCGGGGGCGTTGCGGCGGGCTTACCTGATGCGCACACATGGGACCCCTCCAGCCCCTCCCCCCCCCCGCCACAATCCCGCTCGCGCAGAGGAATTACTTAGGTGGTGTCACGCACCTTGTCCCAGCCGCGAAGGCTCCCCCCCCCTCCCCCAGCCCCCTCGCCCGGGAACGCCTTTCCCGACGCGCGGGGCGCATGTGGCTGTAATTGAAACGGCCCCGTCTTCGAATACCAGCAGTGTGCCCGTTTTTTCTTCTTTCCCCCCCCCCCTGCCGAGTTGGCTCCGCGGGGCCGACGCGGCGCCACCGATTTGCCTAAGCGCGGCGCCCTGGCCGCCTGTGACCGGTGGACGGACGGGTGCCGCGGGCCGCCGGCGGGGCGCGGAATTGTAATCCCGGCTTTACAATTAAAATTGTTTGCGCAACTCGAATGAAAGAAGTTTTGTGAGGTGAGGTGAGGTGAGGGATTTGGCGCGCCGACAGCTTGGCCGCGGGGGCGGGCCGAGGGGGGGGGGGATGATGAACTGGCCGGCCTGTAATTGTGCCGCAAGGTGGAGGCAGCGGGTCCCTCTCGAATTACTCGGCAAAAAGGGGGGAGTTGGCGCGTACACGGGCGGGCATGTGCGCGACATCACGTGAGGGATGCCGGCTGGTGTTGGACCGTCAGGCCGAGAGAAACTGGCGAGTCCTTATTCACCTCTGCGCTGCCGCATCTCACCTGAGTCCCGTGTTGTTCTGGTTTTGGTACGTTGTGGAACAGAGAATGCACTGTTTTTTTGTTGTTTTCTTTAAATGCAGTGCTTTCCACGGGAATAAGGAGACATATTGTCTTCCAGCCTTGAAATACTTTCCGATTCGCGCGCGCTATTTTTCAATTCGCACTCGGTATTTTTCAGGCCCCAAGTTTACAAATCTTGCGGGCGAATGGGCGAGGCGGGCGTAAAAAATAAGCTGCGGGGCATAAGAGCAAAGCGCCACGGCGGATCTCTGGCGGTACTTTGAGTGCCAGGTGATAAAACGCTACAGCAGGTGTTTGGCACCCGCAGCAGCGCCGGGGAGGCAGGGCAAGTTTGGCCGGCAGCGCTCTGCGCCCGGCCAGACCGGCAGCAGTTGCTGCGGGCGTTAGCTTTCCCGGGAGTTTGCTAGCACAGCGACGGTCGCGCTGCGGACTGGGTGGGCGCAGCACAATGGGCTCGAAGACCGTGGAGGCGGCCAAAACTCTAGACGCGTATTGAGCTCCTGAGTCGCTAAATGGGACTCAAACCGAACGTATGACCCCCACCAATGGATTCCTCGTTTGGACAGCAATCCATTGGTAGGGTAACACGTTCGGCTTGAGTCCCATTTAGCTACTCTGGAGCTCAAAACGCGTCAAGAATTCCGACCGCCTGCGCCGGTCTTCTGCCCACTGTGGCCGGGCGACCAGGGTGTGGGAGAGGTTGGCTGGACTGGCAGGCTGTTCAAGGAGGCCGTGTCGGTGGCTGCCCTGCTGCTGCACACGGTTAGCCCACCTGTCGCAGCGCGCTGTAACGGTCCGCGTGGGTCATGCGGGCGGGCCGAGGCCGGGCCACGCCAAGTGCCTCGTTCCGTCCCCAACGTCACCTCGGACCGTAAAGCGCGGCAGGTACACGGCTTGTTGTGGTGCCAGGGCCCGCAGTGGGCCGTGGCCCGGCCGCCATTCCCCGATGGCGCAGACGGAAAGTTCGCTGCGACAGTTGGCAGGCCGCGGGCGGCGTCCGTAAAATTGGAATTACTGTCTGAAGGCGGCAGCGCGGAGCCGCGCAGGGATCATTGAAATATCGACACTTGAGGACGCCGAGCGGCTGGAGGGGGAGGGTCGGATTAGCCCGCTCCAATCTGCGGCGCCAGCGAGTGCATCACCGCACAGTGGACCAGAAGACCGGTGGAGGTGGTCCGAATCCCGGACCCGTTTTGAGTTCCAGCGTCGCTAAATAGAACTCGACCCGAACGTGTGACCCCACCAATGGATTGCTCTCGTAACGAGGGATCTATTGGTGGGGTCACACGCTCTGGAGCGACTCTGGAGCTCAAAACGCGTCTAGAGTTTTGGCCGCCTGCGTAGGTCTTCTGGTCCACCGTGCGCCGCCGTGCCGCCACCCGGGGCCGCGCCGTGCCCCGCCAGTTCCTGGCCGCGGCCGTTAAATAAAATGAAGTACGCTGGTGTGTCGGTCGGTCTCCCTCATTGCGCCGCTCGCTGCTGCAGGCTACCGCTCGGCCCGGAAACCCTCCGCGCGCCAGATCACCGGAGCCAAAAGTTCCAACGCGGACCCGCGCGGAATTATTATTTCGCGTAGCACTCTGCTGGCCGCCCGGATGGCTTATACGAGCCAGCCCGCGGAGTGGCGGCTTGCATTATCACTGTCCGAGGCGTGTGTGTGTGTGTGTGTGTGGCGTGACGACAAAGGGGCGCGCCACAGGAACACAATCAGTGTGTGCAACGGGCCGGCCTGGCATGCCGCCCGTCGGGCATGGCTGATTTGCGCAGTCTGATTGGCTGGACTGCAAGATGGGGAAAAGACCACCGCCGGGGAGGACGCCATGGGCCGGGCACACAGGCCTGATCCGGTTAGCGGCGGGCGGAGCGCAGTCAGCCTGTGTGTGTGTGTGTGTGTGTGTGTGTGTGTTTGTTTGTGTGTGTGTGTTTTCGCGCAAAGCCGACCACCAATTACGCTGCACGGCGCCGCTCATAACACGGTAAAACCATCTCCTGGGACCGAAGCGATATTCCTGGGATTCCCACTGGACCTTCCTGGGGATGAACCGATGTGCCTGGGAACCCCAGGAGATGGATTCACCGTTAACGGAGACGTTGCGATGATCAGGGGGTCGAGTTGCGATGCAGCGCTAGGGGTAGGTGGATGTTGGTGGTCTTCAAGGGCGGAATGGGACGAGGCAACACAAAGAATTGGCCTTTGTTTGGTCTGCTGCACAGTGTCGTATGGTTTCGGCGGACGCGGCTGTGCAGTTCGTTGAACCCGCTCGACAACGACGTATCTCTGCGGCTATCTCTGCGGCACGAGGGCCTCTCAGACCACAACCCAATGGCTTCACGCGGATCGGATATGACTGTGTTCGACTGTGCGCGCTGATATTCCTTTTTTTTTTTTTTGTTAAATGCGTATAAACGGGAAGCACCATCGTGCTGTGCAGGTGCTGTGGATCTGAACCTGAATGCGCAGCTGGAATGACGGACTGGATCGGCAGTGTTCGCGGCAGGGACGACCGCACCAAAAAGCACAGTGGGCCCGTTAAAACAAATGGGAGCAGGTTGCCGTAAAGCCGCTTACGGACTAATGCAGGGCTGCACGCCAGGGTCAAAAAAAAAAGGAAAAAAAATCGTTGTTGGTGTTTGACGGCAGATGGTGGGTACCGAACCCGGGCCCGGAGGCAGTAGCTTGATTTGAGCGCATCCCACGCGTTCTCCGGCTGCGTGGGCCAAGGAAATGGACGGCGCCGTGATGTCGGGTGTGCGGCACACTGTGCGCAGCGCGCGGGAGGCGTCGCTAACTTTGAATTGCGGCGGTCGGGTTCGCACGGTGACACGGGGTGGTGTTCTGACCACAGGGGCCCCACCGCGCCCCTGCCCCGCCCCAACCCCACGCCTGTTTAATTATAATCAACGCCATCGCACACCGCCCTGTTGTTTATTTCGCTCACCTTGATTTTCTCGAATACTCATTCACTGTGTCGTGCCGATCTCCAGCTGTGTTTCCGATACTGTCGGTGATTTTTTTTTCTTGTGTTTGAGCCTGTTTTGTTTTTGTTCGTGTTTTTGTAGGTTATTATCCTTCGGGGCTAGCTCGACAGCAAAGGAAACGGACGCACGAGGGGTTTCTCTCTGGCTGGACTATGCGTCCCGCCGCGCCCTCGCCACGCCCTTGCCACGCCGCGATGCCAGAATATTAAAAGGACCTAGTCAGCGCGCGACGCAGGGCCGGGCTGCGCAGGGCTGCGCAGGGCTGCGCAGGGCTGCGCAGGGCTGCGCGGGGCCGCGGGGCAGGCCACTGCGAAACACTCGGAAAGGAAATGAGTTGCAAATTGGAAATGCAGAGGGAGAGAGAGAGCGAGCCGCGATTTGTTTCTCCGCGTGCGATTGTAAAGTAGAATAAGAGAGAAAAACTGAGAGGAAAGAAAAGTGAGGCGCTTGATACGTGCTTATCACCGCTGTGAGGGCGTCCTCGTGGGCAGTGCCAGGCAGTACATAGTGCCGACGCGGCCCACTGCCAGCCGGCTCAACGTCACTCGACGCCCTACCACCGGCTCAGCGCCAATCTGCGCCTCCGACCGCATTCAGATTGGGATTGGGTCTCGCGCTGCGCGCGTGCGCCCCAACTAACGGCAACTACTTGGCGGGGCCTGCTTCGCCTCGATGGCATTCCGACATTCTACTCGATAGGCCCTGCCCGCTGGTATGCGTGTTTGTTACGCCATGATTAATGCAATCGCGCATTCCAGCACGGTGACTACTCTCTCTCTCTCTCTCCGCTCGACATTCTGTTTCCGCGACACTCAAGTCGCGAGGCCGCCGACTCCGACCCCTCGCTGCTTCCCACCGGAAGGAGACATGGAGTGGGACGACACTCTTGGCCTCGTTTTGACATTTTCCTCAATTTACTGACTTATTCTCTCTCGCTTGTAAAGGTTTTTTTTTTTTTTTTTGTGCCGACGTAACATGTTTCATCTTCTGTGTTATAGAATATTTTGCCCTTAATCTTGGCGTTTTGTCAACGTGGTTTTCACATGGCACGCAAATAATTTAATCTATGAAATGAATAAAAGTGTGTACTCCTAAAGGGAAAAAAGCACACACGACGTCTGCTCGAAAAGCTTCCCAAGCGGGAGGGGATACGTCAATACGAGGCTGAGAGAGGAACCAAACAAAAGAAGCCGCAGCAGTGTGTATGTATATAAATAACGGTTGGTGCGCTTCGGTGACGTAGCGGCGTGAAATATTCCGCTCCACACGCGGGGGAGATTGGGCGCCCCCCGACGGACGGGCCTCGATGGGAAGCAGCAGTGCGTCCGGGAGACAGGGAGCGCGGCGGCCATGATTGCCGTAAGAAGCGG
Source organism: Stenchaetothrips biformis (assembly GCA_030522485.1). Taxonomy (NCBI): domain Eukaryota; kingdom Metazoa; phylum Arthropoda; class Insecta; order Thysanoptera; family Thripidae; genus Stenchaetothrips; species Stenchaetothrips biformis. The sequence continues at coordinate 13,634,813 of CM060092.1, read as the reverse complement.
CACTTTGTAGCGATTCCGGCGTGGAGTTGCCGCCGGGGAACACGCCGCGCGCGGGAAGTTGTCGGTCCGGAGCGCCATGTTCATCACCCCGCCGCACAGTGGGCCCGAAGACCGGCGGAGGCGGTCTAATAAGTCCGGACGCGTTTTGAGCTCTCGTTCGTAGAGCCACCCATGATAGTGGGCTCACATTTAGTCGAGTCCCATTTAGCGACTCGTCTAGAATTTTGGCCACCTCCACCGGGCCCACTGTGCGCCGTCTTACCTCGCCCCCGCCGGCTGTGCCGAGGCTGTGCCCCCCGACCTCGGCTGCCGCGGTGCGTGTCAGTCAGTAGGACGAACAGGACGTCCGCCGCGCTCAATGTTTTTTTTTTTTTTTTCCCCGCGAGCTTCTTCCTCTGCTGCTGCTTTGTTTGCACGGCGGTGTGGTCGCGCGGCCCCGCCTGATGTATGCCCGCCCGGCCACTATCTCGTCTCGTTCTCTTCCTGCATAAAAGCGGCACCGCGTCGCTGAAATACCGACTGCGCGGTCCAGCTGTCTGCGCCACAAAGCCAGTCAGCTTCCTAAGAGCGGCACCGTCGTCGCAATGCTATCTGGCTGGGGTTACCGCGAGTACGGGACAGAGCCTTGATTTACATCAGGTGAGAAATCATCTGGTAATGGAGCGAGCTGCGTTGCCGCAGGGTGACTGTTTTATCATCGTCAACGTCGTAAATTGCGGTCGTCTCTTTATGCTCTTGTTGCTTGCTTTTGTTTTTCGTTCGCAATTTCGCAACATGAAATTTTTCAATTACAGTAACGAGGGATTGTTGTGCGCTCGCTTTGTTTTCGGGGTGGTGTAGCCGGGGAGGAAACGTACAGAGTAATTATGGCACTGTACTCTAGGCGCGTGCGTTATGGCAAAGGTTTGCGGCTGGGCGGCAGCGGCGCCCGCAGACCTGTCACTTTTTTTCGCTCGTTTATTTGCAAGCAGAGGCAGGGACGCGCCGGACTGGACACAGTGGTCCCTGGGCGCGCGTCGCCGCGCTTCACCACGCGTGCTATACAAATTCGACGGCGCGGCCTCTTTCTGCGCCGCGGGTCTGAATCCAGCCTCATCAACGTGCGTGTTGGCTGCAGCAATCAGCTGTCAGTCCCTTTGTCACGTGAAGCCCGTGGCCCTCCCTGGGGCCCTTGGGCCCTCCGTCCTGGGGCCCTGGGCGGAGGGCCGATGCCGACACGCACAACAGTGTGCTGCCAAACTTTGTCGGGCGGACGAGACCGCGCCGGCCGACGAGACGAGTGTGGGTGTGCTTGGCGCGCTGCGCAGAAATTATTTCTAAATAGCTTTGTGATCCAGTTTGGCGCCGAGTTTCGCCATGGCCGCTCCATCAAGGGGACGCCAGCGCCTGGCTGTGGCCTGGCTGTGGCCTGGCTGTGGCCTGGCTTGCATGTTTGCCCGCCAATTTGCGCATGTTATACATCGCACTGTTAAGCGGAGCGCTCACGCCGCGCCTCGAGCACTGAAGATCCGAAGGTGAGACATCTCACTCTCTGAGGAGTGAGATATATCTGTCTGACATAAAAAAGGATGATACTAAATGTATGGCCGAAAGAGGGTGTTACTTCGATGAATGAATGAGGATGTATGAGGCCGATCGAGCTCACGCACGCGCGCACACACTCACACGTGCACGCGCGCACTGAGACGACCTCTTTCCGCCTATGGCAAACTATTTCCCCGTCATGTTTCATACCTCATTCCTTAACGTCTGCCTTTGTCTCCTACTTCTGAACCGATGACGCGATCCGCCTCGCTCCGCACCGTACGCCGGCTTTTAGTTGGCCACAGTGTTGCTGTCGCTCCCAGGGACAGGCAGCTCCACAATGCAGGTGGAGTGGCGCGTTCATGCGAGCGAAAGTTGCGAGCTCGAGGATGAATCTGGCACCATTGTTCCCAGTATCCCAGCGCTGTCCGCCCCGCCCGCCGACCTCGACGCCCAGCCCGCCCAAACTAGTGGCTGTTTGTGTTGAATGGCGAACCGTCTTGAAGGCCAGAGCGGCAAGGGGTTTTCCGCTGAAATATGTTTATTATTGGCAGGGTGAGGCGGCCGACTCATCCGAAATACTTTGGCCGCGGCATTAAGGCCTAATTAGCACTGCGGTCCGTAATGAACATGCAGATGAAGAAGTTGGCGACAAAAGATCCATCCCAATCCTTTGTCTCCGCCGGGCGGGACGACGGTCCAAAGTCAAATACCCCATTCCAAGGTTGCCCTCGCCTAGGCCGCCGCGCTATGAGTGAGGCGGGGAGCCGTGACTGCCAGCCGAGCTGCCAGCCCCGCCAGTCGACAGCCAGATTGATGTTTCATGTTGGGAGAGGGCGAGCGATTTGACTGCAAATGGGGTAGACGAGAGTGTGACTGCGCCCCCCCGGATGGTGGGAGGCAGCGCCAAGAAGAATGGCCGTGTCTGTCCTTCGGCCACATTTACGTATCAATTTGCCGGGGCAGTGCCCCCCCCCCCCCCTACACACACACAGGCAAGCACACACTATGCCGGGCCGTGTTGTGGAGACTGCGCCACTGCTTGTTCGTTCAAGCGTCCATGCAGACAGCAAGACGCCATACGAAGAGCTCTCAAAGGAGTCGGGCGACACATCGAACGGCGCGCTTTGTTAAAGGAAGAGAAACGTAAAAAAACACACACACAAAAAAAAACAAAAAACAAAAAAAAAAACAATGTGGCGTGGATCCGTAACGGTCGACCGGGGGACCACTCAAAGCCAGGGGGCCCCGCCGCGGCAGCTGCGCCGCGCCTCCGGCCGACTTGACGATTCGTTTTTCTATGACGAAACCCTCCTCTCTCTCTCTCTCTCTCTCTCTCTCTCTCTCTCTCTCTCTCTCTCTCTCTCTCTCTCTCTCTCTCTCTCTCTCTCTCTCTCTCTCTCTCCGCCGCGAGGTGTCAGCCTCCCTGCAATGAGGACCTGGCGGGGGGCAGGGCGGCGCGTAACAAGGCGTCGTTACGACTCTCCTTCACAATAACCCGGGCGCCCCTTTCAATCCGGCGCTGCTCCACATTCTATCCGCGTGGCGACTATTTGACGGGGAAGGCCGAAGGCGAAGGCCGAAGGGGGTCGGGACGGGGAAGACTCGCCGGCGACACATTGCTGCTGCCCTCGACTCAAGGTTTATTTCGCATCCCTTTCATCTCGTTGTTGTTGTTTTCTCGACGGATACTTTGAGGCTCGTTTCGCCTTTGATGCCAGTCGCTAATTGGTCGGCTGAGCGAAGCTGAGCGGGGTTGAGCGCGGGACTGAGCGAGGCTGAGCGTGGCCGCGGCCTTCAAAAGGAGCTCGATGCGGACTCGCGACAAACGGTGATGGCTAATCAGCTCGGCGGTGCCGCCGCGTAGGCGGTCAAAGTCCTGGACGCGTTTTTAGCTCCAGTTTTCCTCTTGTTTTCCTCCAAGATTCCTCGTTCGGAGAGCAATCCATCGGTGGGGTCACACCTTCGGTTCGAGTCCCTTTCAGTGACTCTAGAGCCGAAAACGCGTTTAAAGTTTTGGCCGGCCGCGCCGATCTCCTGGCCCTCTGTGCTCCGTGCGCCGAAGGATGTTATCCGTGCTGAACCTCGGTGCTTGTGTTGCAGGACTGGAAGCAGCCGCCGGTGAGGACGCTGGCGCTGGCCGCGGGCGTGGTGGCGGCGCTGTGCGCGGCGCTGGCGGTGCTGGTGCGGCGGCGGCGGTCGCTGCGGACGCGCAGGCCGTGCGAGGACCCGCCCGGCCTGCAGCACGAGGTGCACGCCATGCACGCCCTGCACTCGGGCACGAGGACCACGGTGCGTCGGGAATCCAGGGTGAGTTTCTCTTCCAGGAGGTTCAACGGGGAATCCCTGCGCGCGAACCTACACTTATCATCTGAGATCCCTAAAATCAATGCCAGGACATAATGTTACATTATTATTATTTTTTGACAATTTTTTTTGAGCATTTTTTTCCAACGCACTCCCAGGAAATAACTCCTAATGGAGCCCTTTCATTTTTAAGGGAGCAAAGAATTAGGTGGCAGGCCGGTTTTGTATCAAGTGTTTGCTTTGTCCTTCGCGCGTCATTTTTCCTCGTGGGCGGTGTAACAGGACCTGGCCGCCCTTCAACAGCTCAAGTTGGCCTCGGAGCGTGCGTTGCACAGTGGGCCAGAAGACCGGCGCAGCCGGCCAAAACTCTCTCGTGCGTCCTGCTGCGATGGGGAGCGAGCGCCGTCGGGTCGGGCCGCCCGGGCACAGCTCTGCGTTACGGGACTGCCTCCCCGCCGGGCGGTCGGTCGGTCGGTCTGCTCCACGCGCCTAGCCTCGGGCACGCGGCTGACTTGAGCGGTGCGATTATCGAGTGGCAACTTGCACGAGTCGCTCGGCGGGCCGGTGAGGCAGGCCCTCAGCACCACCAGTCGACACCAACTGTAAGCTGTTTGGGTCAGGATCCGACCGACAAGAGTCCATCGCTAAAGTCCTGCATGATTCATGAAGTTGGGAGTGGTGGCCGGGCGGACTCGGCTGCTGCGACGGGTGGGGGTGGGGGTGGGCTCGCGGCGGTGGCGCAGCAGGTGCTCGGGGGAGGGGGGTATCATCGGCGACCTTGGAAGCTTTCCCCATTTTGTGTACGAGCGGGTCGACGCACTGGGATGATGATGCATGCCCTTGTTCTTCTTCGCCCAGCGCGCCCCGCCCTGGTCCCAGGACGTGCTGGACCTCATTCGTCCGTGTGGCGTCCCTGGAGCCTGGCTGGATCCTGGCTGGAGCCTGGCTGGAGCGGCCTGAGGCCCAGGGGAAGGGCACACAGGAATGCACAACAACTCAATCGCAAGCCCGTTTCCCCGCTTACAGCCTGTCCTCTTCTCCAAGATTTCCGCCTCCTCTGTCTTCGTGTTCCGGGCCGGGCGGATGAGTCATGCCCTGCCTCGACGGGCAGCTGGGTCACTGCGGGGACTGCAGCAATGAGCCCCGATTCCCCTCCCACTCGCCTCCCTGAAGGGCAGCTGGCATGTTTCGCAGCCCTACACTACAACTACACAGGCCTGCTGATTAATTCATCGCCTGGACGACGAGCTTGTTGCCCTGTCGGACTGGTGCGAGGCCCTAGCATTGTGTCCTGAACTCTGATGGCCTGGATTGCGGCGCTGCAACTTTGAATGATTCAGAATGACGGCGTACAGGATGTGATCCGCGGCCCGTCTCGAGGTCCACGGATGGTTTGATGCCCAACCTTGAACCCAGCCGAACCCGGAATTGAGTCCTTTGGTCAAACCAAGTTCGGCTGGGCCGTTGGTCGGGACCAAAGCCACCGAGGCTCCTCGGGATGGGGCTTGAACAAGGCTAACCTCCGTGCGCATTGCGACTCTCACACACGACGAGTGTTTTAAATTTGCGTCTCCTTGTTGGCACTCCAGTGGAGCAGTCCCGGGGGGACTCGCGACGCGGGCCACACCGGCTAACGCGCAGCAAACGTGACAACAAGAAAGAAAAAGGCTCGCTGGTGCGGCGCAGGGCAGGCCCGACGAGGAGATGTCTCGCGGACTCGGACAAGGCCCCACGGGCCTGTGGACAGGGGAGGGGGCGGGACCACGCGAATTGCGGATCGTTAGCAGCATGGCCGTGCGATTAAATGCTGGCCCACTGTGCGCTGCCGCTCTCCCGCAGGTGGCAAGCCTTTTGCTGGGAACTCCTCCTTTTCGTCGGCAGCGCAGCGCGCAGGGTGCATCATGCAAGAGAGGAACTTCGTCACTTTTAATCTCCTCGGGAAAGAGGGTTAATTAAATCTCGCGCGGCCCTAAGTGCGACACGGCGCGCGTGGAATGTGCGGCGCCCTGGCGGGGCGGGGGGCGCACCGGCACCGTGGCGTGCTCTGGGATTAAATTAATGTTACGTTTCCGGTGGCGATCGTGCGGCTCTGCGAGAATAATCGCGAAAGAGTCCCCCCGGGGCTGGTTGCGCCGGGCGGCGCCAGGCTGCGAGGGCAGCCGGTTAATGCGACCTGAAGGAAGTGCAGGTCCTGCCTGCTCCCGCCCAGCCCCGCCCTCGCAGCCAAGCGGCCTGTAATGCATACTAAGCTGAGACTGCTCCCCCCCCTCGAAGGCCCCGCCTATCCCTATCGCGTTAATAGTGGAGCAGGACCCCGCAGCCAGGAAACAACAACACCTGCCCGCAAAGTTGCCTGAACCCGGGCCAACCCGACTTGGCGAAAATAAATGGAGCGGCCGCGGGAGTCGAACTCCCGACTGTCAGTCCCGCGGGAAGTCGCGGCTACACCCGCTGCTGTGCGGGCGTGTACACTAGGGAGGCGGCGCGAGTTTGACGGCCCTGGAAGTGGGCACGAAGCCCGGCCAGCCAGGCAGCCAGCCACGCAGTCAGCCACGCAGCCAGCCACGCAGCCAGCCGCGAGGCCCCCCTTCCACCAACTCAAACAACTTTCTCCTCGGAGCGGAGAGCGGACCCCCCGCATTATTTCTTATTCCGAACTGCTTCCACAATTACAGTTGGTCCTGCTGGCAATGCAGGTAATTTCAAACCCCCGCCCCCGATAGAGTACGCTCGGCGGCCCCGCGGTGAAAAATGGTGGGCGTGAGCGCCGTGCCGCCGCGGCACCAGCCCCCCTACCCGACCGCCCCACCGTGGGCCAGAGGACCAGTGGAGGCGGTTGAAATCCCAGACGGATTTTGAGCTCCAGAGTCGCTAAATGAGACTCGATCCGAACGCGTGACCCCACCAATCGATTCCTCGTCCCAAGCGATCCATTGGTAGGGTCATACGTTCGGTTCTAGTCCCACTTTTAGCGACTTTAGAGCTCAAAACGCGTTTAGAGTTTTGGCTGCCTGCGTCGGTCTTCTGGCCCACTTTGCGCCCCCTGCCACCCACAAGGGTGAAAGCGGAGAGCACCGGCCGATCCGCTTGACTTTTCCCGCCAGATCAGTGGCGTAGTTGGCTTGCCTGCCGCCAAAGTTGTCCGCTGAGTGCGCCTTTCATCGGCAGCGCATTGTCCGGGCAAGGTTTGGGCAGGGCAGGGCGTGGCCGCGATGCGATGGGGTTTTGTTCGTGCAATAATGCGGGCAGGTCGGCTCGGTCTGAGTTGGGTTCATTTCTGCGGCAATTTCTGCCGCCAAAAGCGTGAGGAGATTCGGAGAAAATTAGCTGAATTCCAGCCGGCTTTTTTTTTTTTTTTTTTTTTTCTAATTTTTCTGAGACCGGTGGTGTTTGAAGAAGCTCTGGCCGATTCTTTGGTTTTCCAGGCTGGATTTGAAGGCTTTGAAACCCAAGGAGCAGCTGATTGATGCGGAGCCCTCTTTTCCCGGCGAACAATAAAGAAGTTGCAGCCGGTGCGGCTAATACGCCCGGAGCACGCTGGGGCAGAGCAGCGGGCTGATGCCTCTCTCTCTCTCTCTCTCTCTCTCTCTCTCTCTCTCTCTCTCTCTCTCTCTCTCTCTCTCTCTCTCTCTCTCTCTCACATGCGGCGTCGCCCGAACGGGTGCGAGAGAGACAGGAGCGACCAACGACTGTCCGGAATCAACCTGCAGGCGAGTGGAAAGGTCGCAAAAGTCGCTCTCGTCTCGCCAGATGATGATTGCCGAGGCGAAATCGTTTCTCCGGCAATTTACCTGCAGCCCCGTCCCGCTCGGTCAAGGTTACGGAGAAGGAGGTCTCGGATGTGAAACAATGCCTCGGTCAACAAAAAAAGCCACCCCCCCCCCACCCCCCCAAAAAAATCGAGAACCGGCTGAGAGACGACACGCATATGCGTATTCTCAGGATCCTTGCGCACGGAATGAGTGGACGAGTTGTCTCCACCCGACGCGGAGGAGTGTATCCTTATGTTTACTTGTCGGCCGGTCCACGCGCCCCCGAACACCACCACCACGCCACGCCTCGCTGAGCCCCGTGTGCCAATTGAATTAGACCATGTCTTTCGCTCCGCGGGGAGCTCGACGGGGCAGCAGCGGTTATTGCTCTTCCGGTCCTTGTTGTTTTTGTTGCTGCTGTTGCTGCTGCAGCCGGGAAATTAATCTGTCCGCCGGTTTTGCTTTTGTCTCGCGGCTTGGCGCATTAAGAGCATTCTCGGCCTATGTTTTGTTTTTTTTTGCTGTAGCCACTTTGACTGGCGATTAACAAATTGGCGCGTGCCGCCCGGTCGGCCCGCCGCCCTGCCCTGCATCCGGAGCGCGCGGCCGGCCGACTTGTTTGCGAACATCATCATCAGCATCGCCGCCATCGCATCGCCCCTGTTGAAAATGCGACCCCGTATATCAGCGCCAATCGCCATTGCCAACCCGCGGCCCAGTGGGACCAATGCCATGCCAAACAGCATTTCACGCGGGGATTGTGTTGGCGTCGCGCGCGCGCGCGCGTGCGTGCGTGTGTGTGTGTGTGTGTGTGTGTGTGTGTGTGTGTGTGTGTGTGTGTTTGTCCAGGACTGGCACGGCTGCTGGCCCGGACGGACTCATCCGGTGCGTTGAACGCGGGCTGATGAAAACGATTTCAGCGTGTGCGTGTTTTGATTGCGTGCATGTGTGTGTGTGCGTGCGTGCGTGTGAGTGAGTGAGTGTGTATGTGTGTGCGCGCGCGATGTAATAGAACGCTCACTTGAGGCTTGGCCGCATTGTCTCGTGCTTTTGCACCCGTCGAACGCCCGGCCACGGAATCCACCTCGTTTCTGGCGGCGTAGCGCTGCGTGACGAGCCTGTTGTGGAATGGTTGCCCTCCCCCCCCCCTCCCTCTTAGGGGCGTTCCCCGGGGCAGGGCTCGGGGCAGAGGCCCCCGGAGCCAGCCGCGCTAGCCACGCTGTGGACTTTGGCACAATAACAGATGCCGCAATTCAGGGCGGCACCAGAACATGCATTATAATCCACAACAATCCGACCAATTAATAACAACAGGGACAAGTTGAGTTGTATCGGCCGCGCGCGGTGGGGAGAGGGGGAAGGGCCGAGGGGAGAGCGGAAAAGTGGGTCCAAGGCGAAATCGAATTTCGGCTTCCGGTTAACGCATCAATAGAGGGCAACAGAAGAGAGTCCTGGCGGCCTATCTGCCCCTATGGGTGACAGGGAGAAGGGAGGGGTGCGCCCCGGAACCAGGACATGAAGGCCCGGCCCGCCGTGCGCGGTGCGTCGGCAACGGCTTCTATTTAATCAGAGTCCCATTTCCATGTGACAAAGCCGGAGCCCCGCCAAGGACTAGCACGGCAGGACACGCATGGCCAACTACACGCTAAAAAAAAAATCCAAGCTCAGGCTTATTTTCAGGAGTGGTGCTAAAAATTGACGCTGATTTAGTGATCTCGCGGAGCTTGGCGTCGCGATAGGCATGCGTCCCTTCGGGCCGGCCTCCTGCACGCGGTCGCAGTGTGCACGCCGCTGCGAGCGGCAGATAGCACCGAGGCAGGTGGAGTGGTGAAGGACAGATAGGATGACGACGACGGAGGGGGAGAAGAAGAGGAAGAAGAGAGGCCTGAAAACGGATGAATAGAAGACCTGGCTGCGATACACGGAAAAAAAATCATGTTTTTGTGGTGATCAGCTTTGTTCGATAGGCTGAATTCGATCGAAATGTCGATACCTACAACCAAAAGCCGATTGCTACGACCGGCCACTTGTACGAGGACAACAAACCTCAGCTTAATTGTCCTCTTAGAAGTGGCCGGTCGTAGCAACCAGCTTTTGGTTGTAGGTATCGCCTTTTTGATTGCAGCTATCGAATTCAGCCTATCGAACAAAGCTGATCACCACAACAAATGATTTTTTTTTTCCGTGTACCGCCGAAGGGCGCGGCGGTGCGGCCCGCCACAAAGACATCCGCAAGGATTGCCAATTGCCACCACTCTCCGGTATGAGGCGGACAGAGAGAGCGTGCATTTCAAAGGAGAGCGAGAGGGGCTGCTGCCTAGCGGATATGACCAGCTCTGTGTGTGTGTGTGTGTGTGTGTCTCATCCGGTGTCCACGCTGTGCGGAAGCCACATTCACAAAGAAAGTCTTCCCTCTGTCGTATTCTCTCGGCCTTTCTCTCCCCCTCTCTGTCTCTCTTCCTGTGCCCTTTCCTGGTCCGCTCCAATGCACGCCCTCTTATCGTCACAGGGACCCCTGTTTTTCCTGATTAATTTTTTGGGGCCCAAAATTTGCTGCGCGTCTTTCCTCTCCCCAACCTCTTTTTTTTTTCTCGATGATACGAAGGAATACTGGGGGCGGTTGTCAGCCTGGTCCTTGTGTCAGCGCGTAAGGTATACCGCCTGACCCACCCGAGACAAGGTATCGAATGTTGTTTGGGCGCAATCCGGGTAAGTGCGTTGGATGCCTGCTCGGGGCCGTCGCCGCCTCCGCTGATGTCCCAGCAGGGATCCTCTTTGTGTTACGCATCAATTCCGACGATTTCCCTCCCTTGGAGGAGCTTGCTCTCTCTCTCTCTCTCTCTCTCTCTCTCTCTCTCTCTCTCTCTCTCTCTCTCTCTCTCTCTCTCTCTCTCTCTCTCTCTCTCTCTCTCCTACCCCTCCATTCAAACCCGTCTGCTTCTGGAGCCTTCGTGCTGTTGCTGAAGTCTCCAGAGGCATCCCTGCTCAAGGCGAAGGAGGGCATGCGGACGGATGTCAAGTGGTTCCCGTACGCAAACAGGAAAAGCAGTCGCTGGCGCAGAGTGTGCGTCGAGGCGTGCGCTGCCGGGCAGCTCATAGAGTTCAGCACCGCGTCGAGTCCTGCACTCTGCACCGAAACGGTGGTAAAAGCGTGCATTGCAGGAGCAGAACCACTGCGCATCGTAGCCAAAATGACCTCCCGAATCAGGAGCATTTCCTCCCTCCCTCCCTCCCTCCCTTCCTCGAGGACGGCGCGAACGAGGACGGCAACGTGTGGCGCGTGTCCAATGACTCGTGGGGAATGGTGACGGCTTAACACGCGAGCTGTTCGAAGACAAGCAAACAGAACTTGGCCGCGAAAAGGCCAACCAGGCCATTCCGGCAGGTGCTGGCTCGACGGCCCCGGCCCCGCACGCGCGCGCGGTTCCGCTAACCCGATTTGCTTTGCCGTCGCAAAGTTTTGCGCCCCCGCCCCCCTTGCGAGCATTTTCCACCCCACGCGGGGAAAACGCCGCGCCCTCGCGGGGCCTCGCATGCAGACGATTGGCGTGCTGGTGATTCCATGCGCGCGCGGGGTATCGCCGCCCGTCCATGTTTACCTGGAGCTTCGTTTGAAGACGCGGTTATTCCCTGCCCTGCATGGGTGCGAAGTGGAGCGGCGCGGAGTATCGTCGGCCGAGAGTGCTGCGGTCCACGCGAGCGAGGCCCGGCCGCTTGCGGGGCCGCGGCCTGAGCTATGAGTGATGGTGCGGCGGGGACGGGAAGCCCGAAAAATGCGCGCCATAATTTAAAGTTGGCGACTCGCGCCGTGCCCCAACCCCCTTCTCACCTATCTGGTGAAACCATGAACCCCGCTCTCGTGACGGTCCCCCTTTTTTCACGGGGCAGGTCTTTTTCTCTCTGCCGGACCTGTTTTTTTGTTGTTTTTTTTTAATTTATTTTTTTTCATGTTTGCTTAATTTAACGCCGCCTCCCTGCAACTAGTTCCGCCTCGCCGTCTCTGCTTTGCGTCGCCCTCGTCGCAGAGCTCGTCATCGACGGCGTGGCCGAGGTGTGGGCCGAGAGGCGGTGCATCTTGATGGGCTGCGCCGCGGCGTGGCGTGGACCGCGCGTGATCTCCTCGTCCACTTTCACCGTCGTAAGCCCCGCGTCGTCAATCTCTGACAGCCAGCCACCCCTCCCCGCCCCCTCCCGTCACCTTCACAAATCATTCCAGCCGCACAATAACCCTGCCCATCCAGCGCGGCGTGCCTGGAGGCCTGGAGCCGCCGCAGCAGCGCAGCCGGGCCAGTGGAGTGCGGGTGGGTTGCAACTTTTCACCGCGGCTTTTCGTAATGCCGCCATTTTTTTTTCTCTCTCTTTTTTTTTGTGTGTTGCCTGTTGCAAAAGAGGCATTAGCGGATGCGGCGACTCGCTCGCTGGAATGCGAAGCTGCACAGCGGGCCAGAAGACCGGCGCAGGCGACCAAAACTCTAGACGCGTTTTGAGCTCCAGAGTCGCCAAATGGGACTCGAACCGAACGTGTGACCCCACCAATGGATTACTCGTTCGGAGAGCAATCCATCAGTAGGGTCACACGTTCGATTCAAATCCCATTTAGCGCCTGTGGGGCTTAAAACGCGTCTAGAGTTTTGGCCGCCTGCGCCGGTCTTCTGGCCCACTGTGGGGCAGGTTGCTGCCTGGCCGCGTCGCAAAAAGCCCTGTCGCTGCACCGGCGGTGCGGCCGCCGCGGCCACCGCACACCCTGCGCTTACCGGTGTGGCGCGGGCCGGGCCGGCTAAATGACTCGGAAAGTGCACCGTGGAAACACTGGCGGTGGGTGGCCCACTGTGCGCTGGCTGCCAGTGGCTGCCGGTGGCATAGGTTGGGTTGCCGCTGCTGCCGCTGCCCGGTGCGGCCGCCAGGGCGCGCTGCGTGGCGCTGAAATGCCACTGCCGAACAATTAATTCCTCTGTTAAATCTACGGGTCCGTTCCATGGGTTTAATTGCGTTTCCAGCGGACACTGCTCGCAGCGCTCTGGAGGTGGTGGCGCCCTTTCCGGTTACTTTTTTTCTCCTTATTTTTGTCGTTGTTTGTGTGTGGCGCGTGCTTTTTATTTTCGCCTGCTTCTGGCCGTTGACGTGGTAAATGCGGACAGTTGCTGCAGTGTATGGCAATATCGCCCGAAGCAGCGCCAAGCAGGGGCAGCCAAGCGCCACGACCAGCGGCAAATTAAACGAGGTTCCTCGTCGAAAGGTCTGGGGGCGGCGCGGCTGCTGCCGAATATCAAGGCGTTACTGCCTTTTGCCGATTTTTGCCGCAGGATTGCAGGATTGCGCGCGCGGTGCAGGGGGCCATTAACCGGCCCGGAGTATTGGCGCTGTGTCGCCACTGCCGCCTGCACCCTCAACGCGCCTCTAGAGTGTTGGCCGCCTGCCGGTCTTCTGGCCCACTGTGCGCCAGCGACATCGCCGCACTAACGGTGTGCGTGCGTGCGAAGCTGTAGGACGCTACGTGCGAGTGCCGCGCCGCGAGCTCTCGGGAAGCCTCCCGCCGCCGCGGAATAACTTTCTTTTGGGGCGCATAGTCTGATTAACTGGGGCGTGTTTTTCCGCGGTCGGTCGGGAAAGCCTCGCCGGGCCGGTGGAATAGCGGGCCCCCTTTTTTCTGGTTTCAGATTGTTTGTTATGGCTGGGCGTGGCGGCGGGCGGAGCGTGGCGGAGCGTGGCGGAGCGTTGCGCACATACGCACGGCCGCGGGCACCACGGGCGTGTCCGCAGTGCCACGCCACGGGGTGCAGGGGGCGAGGGGGGGTCATGGCCCACCACCAATGGGCCGCCCCCTCCGCCCCCAGCTTTTATATTTACATGTGTGCATAAATTGAAAGAGTTGCCGGGCTACTTACAAAACAGCGACCCGCCCCCCTCCCGCGGCCCCCTCCCCCTTTCCTTAAACTGCCCCCACCCCTTCCGCTCGGTCGGATTGCTCGTGGGCGGTCGCGGTCGTACATCCCACACCGCAAGTAAATTTCTTTTGCACGAGTTGAGCGCGGTGGGGCGTGGCGGGGGCGGGGCGGGGGCGCGCACACGTTCTTTGGGGCGGAGAGGGGGTAGCGGGGGCGCGGATGAGGGTCGAGTAGATTGTAAATGGCCGAATGGTCGTTACAGCGCGGTCCGCACACCGCAAGGAAGGAGGCCGCGATATAGTGAAATGTTCAGTTCAGACGTGCCGGAGGAGATAGTGTTTTGACGCGAAGAACACACGTTCCACCCCGGCGCTATGGGTGACGCGGCTGACGGGTTCGGCACGCCTTGCAGGCACCTGCACGTGGGAGTGGCGGGGCGCCGCGTTCCAGCCCGCCGCCTCGGAGGCCCCCCACCCCCACCCCTCCCGGCCCCCTGCTGCTGACACGGCGCCAATCACCGCCCCGTCTGCCCCGCCTTTCTTTCCGAATGATTGCGCGCGGGCGTCACTCTCGGGGCAAGGGCAAGGACACGGAATGGGGGATTTCCCCGCAACCCTGTCGACGCCCTCGCCCTCCTCGTCGTCGTCGTCGTCCTGCGCGACGCCGTCCTCGAGGCTGGCCGGCTTTGTGGCAGTGGCCGCACGTCCCGCACGTGCACCCTCGCCTCGCCGCCGAGCCGCCGAGCTGCCCGGTCCATCGGCGTCGTGTCGTGCCGCGCGCGCGTGTCTCGTGACCGGACATAAAGCCGGCCTCCCTGGCAGGGCTGGCAGCCTGGCCCGGGCTGGGCGTCGCCGTCATTTGGAAGGACACACTCTGCTTTCTCGTGCCGCCCTCGGTCTGCTCCGAGCCACGGCCGCCTATAATATCCCTGTTGGCCCCTCATGGGGCCCGCGGGGCCGGGGGCCGTGCGGCTGGCCGCGACAAGGTACCACGATCTTCTGCGAGTCGCTCCCTCCCTCCTCCCTGCGTGGCGGGGACGTTATTCCTGGGAGCGGGTACCACTCCGGTGAGCGGAGAAAAAGAATCTCTCTCTAGTGGTTACTCGTCCATCGAGAGAGGTGCGCGTGCCGGGGCGGCTCTTCGACGTTGGCCCCCGCCCTTTCCCTTGATCCGGCACTGTGACGGCAGCGCGGCGCCAACCCCCTTGAAAAACGTCGATGAAGCACTTATTGGTCGTGACGACGGTTTAGCCGAGTTGACGATACTCAGACCTTTATAGGCCATCACGGCCCGCTTCGCCAGCTCGGGGAGCTCTGCCAGCTCGGTCGGGGCGGCGGGGTGGATCAGCCGCGCGCTTTACGTGAGGGCAACCGTATTGCTTGATTGCCGACACCGGCCCACAATGATCCAGAAGGTCGGGGCTGTAGTTCGATTTTGGCTATTATTATGTACAATAAAATTAGTTTTTTACCGTACAAATGAAATGAAGCCCCGATTTTTGTAATACTTAGTGTTAGGTGTTTTGTACTTTTACAACCATTTCTGAAGCGCCGAAAAAAAAATTTTTACATGCTATTACTTAAAATGAAGTTAAAAAAAATAGTTTTTGACCGACAAACTGTATCGCAACTGCCGCAATACCGTCCTCAAATAATTTTTTTTTTTTAGCAACAAGACACAATTGAGAACCGTTTTGGGCCAGTCAGGCCCCCGCAGGATTTTTTTTTTCCGCCTTGTGGCATTTCTGGATCATTGTGCGGCCGCCACAAAGTCCGCAGGCGCCGCGGAGTGCTTTTGCGGCGCAGGGTGGAGCGCCTACGGTGGCGGCGCAGGCGTCTACGCTTTTGCCCTGGATTATTGATGGCGCGCGAAGTGACACGCGGCGCGGTGCGATCCGCGACACTCTGCTCGTCTTGCGTTGCTGTCGCCGCCACGCTGTGCCGTGCCTAGTGGGCCGGACCGGGCCGCGCGCAGGTTGTTCAAATGGCGGAATCACCTCCCTGCTGCATCGCTCCGCCCGGCTCGGCGTGGTGTGGGTTTCATTATTCATGCGCGTGTCCCGGTGGGCCTGCAGCCCGGCGCCCACCCGCCTACCCTTCTTTTTCCGCCGCCCCCCACCGGAAGCACCCCCACCCCCACCGCACAGGCTCCTCAACACTTATATCCTGCGCTCCGGCCGGCCCGGCCCCACACAGGAAGGGGCCTTCCGATCGGACCAGCGAAATCAACCCCCTCTTTCTCGCTATCCCCCTCTTCCCTTCCCCTCGCGGATGAGCCCGTGGGCCACGGTCAGATCAAATACGGTCGCTGGTTTAAGCCAAAGTTGATCCTCCAGTCCGACCCCTTTCCTTTCCCCCTCCCCGGCAGTGCTTTCTTCATGTGAAAGGAAAAGACTACAGAGGGGGTCGCGGCGGGATCAGAGAGGCAGCCGGTGGACGGCGTTGTGCTGGGCCGCTCAGTTAGGCTGCCTTGCCTGCCCGGTTCGCCGTTCAAAACGTTCAAAACGCTGCCGTGCCTGCTTGCCTACTTGCTAGGCAACTCTCCACTATTGCCGCCCGCAAAAACTGTCGCCGCTGTTTTTAGTCCCTTTTTTTTTTTTTTCGACCTCTCGAGATATGACGGAGCAGAGCAGGAAACGCAATTAACAACTGGGACAAAGTACGAGACGATGTTCTACGAGAGTGGTCGGGTCGGAGCCACCGCGCGCCGCCCGCCCGAGGTGGCGGAGTGGAGAGAGAGAGAGAGAGAGAGAGAGAGAGAGAGAGAGAGAGAGAGAGAGAGAGAGAGAGAGAGAGAGAGAGGTGGGAGAAAAAGGCAGCAGTGCTGGCCCGTCGGGGACCGACCCGCAGGAAGACGCGGGAAAAAAAAACAAGAAAGCCTGGTAAGAAAGTTGCGATAAAAAGCACGAGCAGGTGCGGAGTGAAAATAGAGAGCTTTCGCCGCTGCCTCCGCTGCGCCGCTGTGTGGCGCCGCGTCTGGGGCGGCATTGTTTGTCTCAATGCACTTACGGTGGCGGCGTCGCACCGTGGGGGAGGAGGGGGGCGAATGTGTGCAAGACACACTCCGCTCGGCGTGATGCTGCTTCTCACGCCAAGCAGATTTTACAAGATAAAAATTTCAGCTGTCTTGGCATGCAGAAAGCGTACCCCCCGAATTATTTTGTTCGGTTTTCACAGGTCAACCTGCGCGCCGCGTCTCTTTTCTCTCTTCGTGACGCGCTCTCGTGAAGGTCTCGCAAAGTGCGTGCATGTGTGCGGAGGTCTTCTTCGCTGCGACCTCTCTTTCTTGTCATAAAAATGCCGAGGGAAGCGATGGCTGGAGAGGTAGGCAACCCAAAGCGCCCTCTCTCTCCCTCCCGCTCTCTATGGAGTATGGAGCAGTGGCGGACCAGAGAGCGGGTAAGTGTGGCGGGAGAGGTACGCACGCAAAACGCCGTCTGTGTGTGGGTGTGCAGTGCCGGCGGCTGTCACGCGCACACCCCCACGCACTCTCTCTCTCACACACACACACACACACACACACCTGCACACACATGCTCAAAGTAGAATGCGAGTGTGCTCTTAAAAGCCTAGCACACACACACAGAGGCAGAAACACAACTACTTGAGGGCCCGCGGTTGGTCCAGGCTTTTGGCGGCGAACGGAGACAATAAGGAGCGGACCAGCGCGTGAAAATAGAAATTTAAAACCTGAGTGGGTGAGGACTTTTCGGGGTGGTATTTAAAAAAAAAAAATTGTTGTATTTTCTCTCCACCTTGACGGCCTGCGACTTTGTCTTCTTCGCTCATCGTTTTTCCATTCCATCTTACGACTGTTTCCTTTGCAGATGGATCCTTTGCCCAGCGCAAGGCCCCCCCCCCCTTTCTCTCTCTCTCTGTCTGTCTGTCTCTCTCTCTCTCTCACACACACACACACATACACTCACACACACACGGTTTATCGGATGAGTCTCATCCCTGTCTGTCTGTGCACGCGTCGCGTTGTCATTGAACTGCCATTACTGTAATTGAATTCCGATGCGAAGCAGTGCAATCACTCCCCGGCCTGCCCGACCGGCTCGACTCCGAGCCGCCCTCTGCTGTCATTCTTTCCCAAAGACAACTAGACGGCAGCTCGGCGGGCGGCGCCTCTATTTGCAATAGTGCGCCTGCCTGGTGTGTCCCGCAGGGAAGGGCTCGGAAAATTGAAGACCGTATTTCACTCGAGCCATGCCCGGCTGCCTGGTTGCCTGCCTGCCTGCCAAGGTGGAAGGGTAGCAGCAACAGGGTACGCAATATCGCAAAGGGTTTTTTCCTCTTTCTTTTTTCTTCCGTTTGCTAACACCGTCTATCTCTCTCTGCTCATTTGTAAAGCTGTCTTGCCGTAAACATGCCCCGACTTGGCGCCACCACCGGTGCGCCGCGCCGCTCTCGAACCGCTGATACACCGCGCCGTTTCGTCATTATCTGCTCGAGTTGGCTCAGCAATCCTTGCACTGCTAATTCATTTTATTTGTTTTAATTTTTCATTTATTTATATACATTTTTTTGTTACCCTCTCATTCTTTCCAGGCGAGATGAAGCGCGCGGCCGGTCATTCCGCTCGCTGCGCGAAAAGACTGCCGGAGTGTGTACACTCGAGTCTGGCGGGGGTGGGGGTGTGGGTGAGGTGGGTAGGGGATGGGGGATGGCGCCGGAAAGGTGACATAAAAAGCAAACGCCTTGCTCGCCGGAACGCCAACGCCGCCGCGCCGGGAATCAACACAAGGTCCTTCTTTTTGTTCTCCTTGCCGTCGACGAGGACGAGGCATCCAGGCGGCGGCAGGTGGTGCACTCTCGCCATTTTAGTGACTATTTTTCACTCAGACGCATTTCGGTAAAAGACCATAATACTCGTTATTTTTCTTAGTATTACTTATTTTCATTTTTTGTTTTTTTCAAATAAGTTACGAATGAAATTTTGAACAGTTTAGAAGGAAATACCAAGTACTATGTTAGCTTAGAGGAATACGTCTGGTAACAGGCTTGGAGTGTGTGTGTGGGGGGGGGGGGGGGCCTCCAGGAGACGGCAGCAGGCTCGATTAGCGCGCGGCCCACTCGCCTGCACTGCTATTGAGTGGTAGGGGAGGAGGTTCGCACCGCCAAGACCCGACGAGCGGCACGGCGTGCCGGCGCGCTTACATCTCCACCGCGTCCTCGCCGTGCCCGCCTGTCCGCCACCGCGCCGTGCGACGATTACAATTACGCTAATACTTGCTCCACGCTTTAATTGCTCCGAAATGAACTTTGGCAGTCACCCGCATGCCGGAACACGCCGCTCCGTCCGTCCGCCTCCCGTCTGTCGTGTCGGGGTCCTTCCTGTCATTTTCAGCCGTGTTCCCGGCGCTGCGCGCGCTAAGCTCGCCGCCGCCACCGCGGCAGCAGCGCGCAGCAGCAGCGGCCTCGGCAGGGCTGTCGGAATGTCTCCAAGTTGTGACGGCGTCGTCGGCGTCCCCGGGTCGAGATGCATTCAGGGCCGGATCGCCTCCTCTCGTGGGGTTGGTGGCAGCCGTGGTGGCAGGGGAAGGGGAAGCCGCTCTCTGGACGTCGCTTGCGTCTCGCCTCATCATGGCCCGTTATGCAGATGTAGCCGCGCGGTATGTATGGCGGACCTGCACACAGAGGCGAGGCTGGCCGTGTAGATGAGTGTTACGGACGGCAGTAAAGGGACCCATCTTCCTGCCAGCCTCGCCAAGGAGGAGGCGGCGGCTAAGGCTGAATTCCGACTGGCCTTGGCAAGGGGCGCAGTGGCCCGAGAGCACTGCAGACTGGAGCTGCTCTCCACGGGGAGAGAGCCCTTGGCATGGCAGCGCCCCGGCCCACTGTGCTGTGCCGTGAGACAGCACGACGCGCATCGCTGCTCCGCCCTGTTCGCCCCGCTCGGCATGCCGTTCGAGGGCGATCCGGGGATGGGATGAAGCCTGTTCTGCGGCGTGTCGCTGCGGCGCTACCCCGCGCTCTGACCGCGGGGCGCGGGGTAGCGCATTCCGCGTGCAGGACGCGAGGGAAGGTATGCGTCGGTTCGCATTCCCTCGTGTGGCCGGCGCGGCTCGCCCCGGAGCGCACCGGGACCGGCTTGTCTCGTCGCGGCAACCAGGGGCGGACTGGGTACCTTGGGGCCCCGTCGGCGTGGTTTAGCAAAGGGCCCCCTAAAGGGTAAAAAAAAAAGTTTTTTCAAATATAATTTTGAACACTTTATTTGTAATTTATAGACATTTACATTTGTTGTACTTAGTATTACAATGGCGGCAGCGAAGGGCGGGCGGAGGGGCGGGGGAAAGCAACGGGGGGAATACGATACAGTACGTCTCGTGGATGCGCGGCGCGCGGCGTGGTGGTCAGACGCAGGGACTGTCAAGTGTCAACAATGCATCGAAGAGAACGGCGGAAGCTTCTCACGCGTGGTTTTGCTTACAACTGTTAACTTTACGGATGTAAGTTAAGTGAGGCCCCAAGACTCATAGTTCTCGAAAAATACGGTATTATAATAGCGTCACTATTTACATTTTCTATTCATTCATGTATATTCGAAGCCAAGCCGCCTGGGCCCCACGGTGGGCCCAGGCCCCAGGCCGGCCCGAGGCCCCGTCGGGGATCCCCGACCGCCCGACTGGGCCAGTCCGCCCCTGGCGGCAACGGCGACGCGAGGAAAGAATTTCAATATTCACTGCGCAGGCACTACACGGTCTGCAGGGCCTCTCGGTCGGCGGCCTATGGTCCCCGAGGCCGTCGCCGGACTGCAGCCCTTTTGTCATCCCGACGGGGCGATCCCACCCCGCCCTCCCCACCGCCGGCCCACTGTGACGCCGAGACGGGGGCCGTCACCATGGCGGTGGCCCCGCGGGTGGGCCACATTGGTGGCCCGCATTGGTGGCCGGCCGGCCCATCCAGGGCGTGGTATTAGCGCCACAGACACATCGACGTAATGGCGTCATCCGCCCGCAGCGCCTTTGTCTCCTTCCGCCCGTCACGCGCCATGCCGCTCTGCTCTCTCTCTCTCTCTCTCTCTACATCGAAAGGCGCCGAAATTCCCACTCTCGGTGGGAGCGTCGTTGGCGGGCTCCGGATCTTACCGCCCATGGGTACCGATTTAACCATCACGAACCACATGCGCGCGAGCGAGCGGCGTTTAGAGGGGTTTCACGAAGTGCCAGCAGTGCACGCGGAACCCGTGTTCACAGACCCCCCCCCCCCCTCTCTCTCTCCCTCTCTAACTGGAGTCGGCGCAGTCACTTAGCAGCCCCGGCTCGCTCGCTCCCCAGCCCTCTCTCCCTCTCTCTCCAGCGCGGCTCCAGCGCGGCTCCAGCGCTTAGCTGCAGCCCTTGCCGCTCCGCTCCGCCCGGCCCTCCACTTTGTAATGCTGGCTGGATCTCGGCTGGAGCGCGCTGGAGGCAGTCTAGTCCGTCAGCGGGGCAACGATACGTCACGGTAACTCTGCATTTATTAGGGCGCGCAAAACTTTGCTCATAACGCAAGTAAAAGCTGGCTGGCTGCGCTAGCGTGGCGAGTGTGGGGAAAGGGTTCGGGGGGCTGCCTGCTGGGCTGGCTGCTGCGAGCCGCTCTCTTCTTCGAGAGGGGCGCGCCTTTTGCTGCCGGCTCAGACAGGGCTAGCAGCCAGAGTACATAGAAACAGTGCAAGAGCAACATCAAGAGAAAACAGTAAAACCGCCTTCTGAAATGGCGGCTGGCGTGCCTTGCCTTGCCGCGCCCCGCGGGGTTGGATGGCGATTCGTGCGTGGCGATGGCCATTTAATAGCGGCACGGCGCTCGGCGCGAGCGCTCCCATCCTCGGGGCGTTTTTTGGTCGGCCCCTCCAAATTAAATACCTTTGAAAGCATAAACTTTCCGGGGCCGGGAGGGGTGGGGTGTGCAGGGGCGGCTCCCCCGGTGACTGCCTTGCGCTGCCCGGCAGGCCAGTCGGCAGGCCCCCGCCTCGCACGCCCCGGGGGCTCCGGGAGCGGCGGCGCGCGCAGGCCCCGTATATATACACCCCCGCGCACCGCGCAGCCCCCCTCAATTCTCCCCTCGACTCTCAAGAGGTCATCCTTTCGCCCGCTCCGGTAATCTAGTCACGTGCAGCAATCCGCCGCAAACAATTTGGTGAATTCTAACGAAAACCTGAAAGTGGAATCCCTGAGACGCTCCAGGCTCCGCCCCCGCCTCCCCTCCCCGCGCGGGCACTACAGACACGACGCAGTGTAAATGCACTGCGGTCGGCGGGACCGGTCCTCCGGGATTCCCCGCCGAACTCGAACGCCGCGCAGTGTACTGGGCCAGGAAGGAGGCCAGCTCGGCGGAAGTGCCATGCCGCCTTGGAGTCCTAGGAGATGTCCCCGTTTTATTTCCACTTTGAATTTTGCAAACTGTCCACATTGACACTGTTTGCCTGAAGTGGATGCGTCTCCACAGGACAACAAAAGGCTATGTCTACACATGCTACAGGTTTGGATGAAAAATGAAAAAGTTACTGACCTTGCCTACTCATATCCGAGGAGACCTAGTATGTTGCGGTTGGCCATCGTTTCGACTTTGGCTGACGTTTGCCTACTATACTTGCGTGCGCCGCGGCGGTCTCGCTGCGCGGCTGCGCGGTGTGCGGCACACTGTGCGCCGCGAGGTAGGCAACCCATCCGCCGCAGCCGTGGCGCGGTGGCCTTCCCTTCCGCCGTTTGCCTTTTGTCGCGAAAGCGGTCTCAATGTCAAAGACTCGGCCTGCGTGTCGGCGAGTTGGCGTCATGCATACGTAATAACGGCCGCCGAGTTCGGGCCGAAGTCACAGAGCGCTAAATTTGCGGAAACGTCTTATAATGGGGTGACGGACGAAGTGTAACTTGACAAAGCGAACGCGCGCGCGCGCGGGCTCTCTCTCTCTCTCTCTCTCTCTCTCTCTCTCTCTCTCTCTCTCTCTCTCTCTCTCTCTCTCTCTCTCTCTCTCTCTCTCTCTCTCTCTCTCTCTCTCTCTCTCACTCACACACAGCGCGCCGAGTACATTCACTGTGCGTGCGTCCGCCGCGCGCTCGGCCCGTACTAAGGCGAAGTAGTTGAGGCGGTAGTCGCGTAATTTACATAGGCGTTGTGGAGGTCGGGGGCACCAGTTGACGCTCTGCGCTCGCAGTCTGCCAACTTGCCGACAATTGGGGGGGGGGGGGCAACAGGACTACTACTCGAGTCAGAACGGCTGCCTAGGTCTGGGTGTCGTGGAAGAGTTTAGTTTCGGACAGGCCCGCCTGCTTCGGCCTGCCCCGCCCCCGCGGCACGCTCCCACCCGGTGACATTGCCCCCGGGTGGGGGAGGGGGGGAAGGGGGGGAGGTTGTTATGCCTAGCAGGGAGTTAGCGAGGCGTGGAGCAACAACAACTGCGACCGACTGCGACCGACTGCGACCGACTCCCCCGCGACCGATCATCCGGGCGACGCGCGGCGAGCGTTCACCCTGGACTTCTTCGGCGCCTATTTTATATCGGTTTTCCAATAATTTCACAGGTGTTTTTTTCTAACTTGATTTTTTAGTTTAAGCGCATCAAAGCTTGAGCTATTTTTTTAATTTTTTTTTTATTTTTTTAGTCCCACCTTGCTCCTGGCGTAAAAATTATTTTCTCGCCGTTTCTTTCCCGAGAACCTAGACGTAAATCATCCCGAGACGCTGCGAGTCGTCTATTTAATTATTTCCCGCGTTTTAAATTAATTACTACTGGGAGGGCGTAGGCGCGCCCCGTCCTCATGCCGTCGGGAAATTTGCAGCCCTCGGAGGAACAAATAGAACGGAGAAGGTGGCCGCCGCACAGTGGACCAGAGGACCGGTGTCGGCGGTCAAAATCCCGGACGCGTTTTGAGCTCCAGAGTCGCTAAATGGGACTAGCATCGAACGTGAGACCCAACCAATGGATTGCACTCCGAACGAGGAATCCATTGGTGGGGGTCACACGTTCGATTCGAGTCCTATTTAGCGACTCTGGAGCTCAAAACGCGTCTACAACTTTGGCCGCCTCAACGGTCTTCTGACCCACTGTGCGGCGGCCGGTAGGCCGGCCAGGACTCTAGATTGGAAGATCCACTTGACGTCATCTAATATTCATACCGCGGCCCGCCGGCCACGGACTCGTTTAAATTTAGCGGACCTTTGATCTCGCTGGCCAGTGCACGCCACGCAGCACGGCCGTGCGGGGCGCAGCGCCACGCGGATGATAAGGACGCAATATTCGCGCCTTTCGGAAAGGCGCGTCGGCAGGCTTGTTTCGTCCCTCTCGCACGGGCGGGGCGTGCCGGCGGGCGGCAGGAGTGCGAGAGAGACGGCCGGTCGGTAATTCGGTGCGTGTGACGAGAATGACGGAGCGCGGCCTTTGAAAGCGCGCTGCCGCCTTCACTGCTCAGTGCCTCCAAGCTGCGAGTCTCCTAGGCAAAGCGGCGATGCTTGCCACCCCTTTGCTGGGGGGCTGGAGCCGCGCTGGAGCCTCCGAACACCGCCTTTGTCGCTGTCTCGCTCACCCTCGCGGGACGTTCGGTGCCGACAGGGTGCGAGACGGCGGTGGCCCGAACAGTGGCGGCGGCGGCGTCTCGTCTCGCGCTGAGGCGTCGTGTGACCTCAAAAGACGTTAACTTCGAGGCTGATTTTATTGAATCTTCCCTTTCACTCTCTTTCTCCCCCTCTTTCGTCGACTTTGGATTTCTTTTCTGTTTCGCTTGCCGCTTTCGGCGACACCGCACGCTGCTGTCGTCGTGCGTGAGTTTAATCATGCATGACGTCGATTCAGTGGCACAACATTGCGGTTCTTTTATTCCGGTTTTTTTTTTTTTGTTTTTTTTTTTCGCTTGGCCCGTTAGTAACTGATCTTGAGGCTCTGCGGTGGCAGTATGAAAACAGCAGTCAGGTGTGCGGGGCGGAGGGGCAGACCCATTCCCCGGCGACCTCACTGCCGTGCCACGCCGACCGCGTCACTGCGTCGCCACTGTTTAACTGCAGCTGCGCCACAATGAGCGGCCGATTCCGAACACTGCACAGTGGGCCAGAAAACCGGCGCAGGTGGCCAAAATTCTGGACGCATTTTGAGCCCCAGAGTCGCTATATAGGACTCGAACCGAACGTGTGACCCCACCACATGGATAGCTCTCCGAACGAGGAATCCATGGGTGGGGTCACACGTTCGGTTCGAGTCCCATTTAGCGTCTTTAGAGCTCAAAACTCGTCGAGAACTTTGGCCGCCTGAACAGTTTTCTGGTCTCGTTGCTCGGCCTCACCTGGCCTCACTCACGCGGCGTCCCGTGCGACAGAGTCCCGCTCTGTTCAGAATCGCTCCACCGCTTCGGCATGTGGTCCGCGCAGGTTGTAATGCCATTGCGTTCCCCCGGCTGCGTGTGGGACGTGGCAGAGTGCCGCGGGTGTGCGGTGCGGAGCGATGCGGACCGGGGATAGGGCGGGAAAAAGACAAATAAAAACAAGTGCTGTGGCTGTGGCATGGAAATGACGTGCCTGTGTTGCGGCCGTTCGGCCCCACCGAGTGTCTGGGGAAGTAATACGTTCTGTCTGTCTGTCTGTCTGTCGGTCTGCCTGCCCGAGAGGTAGGCAGCCACGACGCATAGCACTCACGGGGCCGCGGCGTGCAGGCCCTCGCACCACGCGGTCCATGCGGTCGCCTACTGCAGACCGAATTCGAGAGTCGTTTCCGTCGCCATGTCTCTCTCGCCGCATGAGTGCGAGAAAGCGATAGGGAGAGTGAGATACGGAAACAACTCTGAGTCTGCTGATGTGTCCGAAGCCAATCACGGCGCCAGAATTGCCAAGAATCATGTCCCCTGCATGAGACTTCTCACGCGAGCCGACGGTGTGGTTTCCCTGTCAAACTGCGTCCCACTGCGCGGGGCCGTGTTGGCCTTATGACCTCCGGCCCGCCCCTCGCCTCATGGCGCCTCATGGCCCGGACGCGGCGTGACACCTGCCCGATGCAGCAGCCCGCAGTCACCGCCGCGAAACGGCGCCCCGAGCGGCTGCTGGAGCCGCTGGAGTGGAGTGGCTGGAGACCTGGAGACTCGGCGAGCAATATTTGCGCGCCACGCCGCCGAGCGCGCCACCAGCGCCACGGGCAGACCTACAACTGGTCCACCCCTCCTCCTACAAATGATAGCGCCCCCGCCCCGCGACCCCCAAACTCCGTGGAATGGCTGAATACCGGTGTGTGCGCAGCGCACAAAGCCTCCACCCCTGCCACAACAACACATTCCTGGGGGCGGTTGTTGGAGTGTGTGGTTTTCTGGCAGGCCGAGTGACACACTATATCGGACTCCGTCTTGTACCAATAACTTTGCGCACGGAAAGTTTGCGTGGCGTATCGGCGGTCGCAGTTGTGTGTGGGGGGCAGGGCGGGGGGGGGGGCACCACTGCCGGAAGTCGAAGCCCCGCGACGTGCGTGCCGTGCGCGGTGCCGCGCAGGTCGGATGCCCCAACTCCCGGCAGGTTGCCGGCGTATTTCTGCAGCGTGGGTCCCACTGAACTAAGGGGGCCTCGCGGCCGGGGCTGGCGGGGCGGGGGGCAGGCGACACAGTGTGACCTGTATGTCTATTTAAAGCAGCGTCACGTGGTCACCCAGACACACTGGCGAGATGAGGATGCATTGTGACGAGCCGAGCGCGTTCTGCGGTCGGGCCGAGCCGAGCCGAGCCGGACGAAAGGCTCGCCGCCGTCTGGGAGGCGCGGCCGCGCCACCGTACCGCTACCGTGGTGGCCGTACGTGCCAGACACCTGCCTCGGAAATAAATGGTGTTCGACGGCCAGTCACCTTTACGCCACCCACGCCCAGTCTGTGCGCGCACTCACACACACACATAATCTGCATTTCAGAACAGCAGCAGTATGCAGCTCGGCGCGCGGCGCGGCGGCCTGACTATTCATTAGCCAAAGCTGGATTTGAACCCGCGACACTGCCTGCCGGCCGGCCGGCCCGCCGCGGACGACGCACCGGCCGGCCGGCCCGAGCACTGACAGCTGTAGCTGTGTCGCGCTGTGTTGGCGCAGGTTCAAATCCCGGCTCGCAATAATTAACTTCTACGGCCCGTGGACGCCGATTAACTTTGAAAGTGTGGGAACGATTGTGTGTACCGGCAGAAACGGCTGAGTATTTTTACGACGCGCTTGTTTGCGTGTCTGTGTGCGTGTCGGGCGTCTACGCACCGAGCGCTTACCGTGTCCGTGGTCGTGTCCCGTGCCGATCTGGGACGGCGGCCCACTGCAGGCGGATTCCGAGTGCTGCTACGCTGTCTCTCTCGCTCCCTGACGGCACGCGCCGTGAGTGCGAGAGAGACAGAGCGACGAAAGCAGGCATCCGCCTGCAGGGGGACCGGGGTACTTCCGCAGCAAGCGAGCATGTATTTGCTCGGTCCAACAAGGCCATCGTGAACGAGGGAGGCGCACAGTGGGAGCGAGCGGAGCGGCCCCGTGGTTCCGCAGTGGAAACTGAAGCACACTCGACTGGCCAGATAAAGTTCCCCATTCACACGTGTGCTGAGGCGGCCGGTCTGCCGGGGCGGGGGAGAATGATGATGCCGACAGACAGTTGGGATCCAACTCGCACACACACAGTGTTCATGTATGAATTAATCGAGCCGGAGCCAGAAATTATGTGGCATCCGCTGAGGTTTATAGCCGGAGCGCTCCGTGTACTCCGCATCCGGACCGGGGCGCTTAAACAAAAACAAAATCAAGAACGAAAACCCCGCGGCGAGCGATCGGGGGAAAACAGCATTGCTAACGCCGGCGTGATTGACGCGATTAACGTTTATCTTTGTTGCTGCTTTCCCGCGTACGACAGGTGCGCGCGCGCTTTGAAGGCGGTTTTGTTTTGCTTTTTTTTTTTTTAATGCAGTTTAACTACCGCCCCGGCCTTGGACTCGGCCGGCCCGCTGCCCTTAGCGCCGTGGTGCGTACCGCGTGGCGCACAGCGTGGCAGCGGTGGCTTAATGAGTTGAGGCGCTTTAAATCCCGGCGCGGGAAATTTAAATCACGGTCGTTTCGCGCCCACCTTTTACAGCTCCTTTAAAAAAAAAAAGTTGCTGCTGGCGGCCTAGAGCGCGTCGGGTCACCCCTCTCAAGCTCTCTTCTGGGCCGGCGGGGCGGGGCGAGAGAGATAGCGCGGCGTGCGTGGCGGTGCAAGGTGGAAAAGCGTGCGTGCTTTTCGCCATTCTAGGCAGACGGAAAGATTCGATCTTTGATTCCCTTCGCGCTGCACCACTATTCTGTCGCTACTCTGTTTTGGCTCGGCGTGAGGAGGAAGTTATGCCACTGCGCGGCGGGGTTGGCCGCCATACGGGGATGACTTACGGATGGCCCGCGGCGGGAAGCGAGAGAGAGAGAGGGGGAGGGGGGGGACAAGTAGTTGCTCGCCGCGGCACTGCTTCGAGGGGGAAGCTGTTGGTCCCTGTAACATAGGCAACCCTCCTAATGAGGCCGCTGTGTGTGTGAGAGAGAGAGGGGGGGGGGGCACGGTTAAGCCCCGGCAAGCACACACAAGGGTTGGCAACCCCATCTGGGGGTTCTCCAGCGATGCGAGGGGTTGGGGTGTCTACGTGGGAGTGGGAACACGAAGGAATGGACTTCGGCAGATAAGACGATGTGGGGCGTGGCGTGGGTGGGGCGCTGGGCGAGGACGCTGCAAGGATGGTGCGAGCATGTCCAGAGGACGGCTCGTTCCTCCTCTCGAAGCTCTCGTCAGCCCACGGGTGCAGCTGGACGGGGCCTGGGAGGGGCCTGGAAGGCACTCGTGATCGGAAAGCAGATTCCTCGCGCGTGGTGTCCTTCGGTCCTTCCCTCTCTCGCGCTCGTCGGCCACCTCCCCGCGCTGAGCCACAGCCTCCCGGAAAGGCAGCACGGAATCCGGTTCCGGCGGCCCGCGAGCCCCCGCACCGGGCTGGGCCTGGTGGGCGTAGGCGTCGAAACAAACGACAACAAAAAGAGACGACACGAGGGGATCCTCGCTCTTTCTTACACACCCGCACGACCGGTCTGAACCGATTTAATGGCATGGAAGTCCACGAGTCCACTGTGAAGCTGAACTCGTCGTGCTCACTGCAGACAGAAAACGCTTTCTCGTCAGTCACGAAATATGATCGATACTAACTCGTTTCGCCGAATCACTGACAAGTTTCGACATCGATTCAAACAAATTTTCGACTTTTTGATTCCTTGAGCCGCTTTTGTGGAGCGCCGCTGGTTTGCAATGCGCACTTGACGAAGGAGGCCCTTTCGACGACGCTGGAAGCAGGTCGTGGCCCGCGATCCGGTCGGAACCGGTTGCCGTGGAAGTGGCGGACAACGCGGCGCCTCTTCGGAATACATAGCGGACAAGCGTAGACCGCGCCTGGCACGGCGGCGCTCAGCGCTGTCCCGGCTCGAGGCTCAACACAAAGCCTTCGTCCCGAAACAAGCGCTTTCATCGGGGCCGTCCGGCCGGACTAGCGGACCGCGGGGCTTTTGTGCATGATTCACCTGCAGGCCTCTGCTGCAGGCTTCTGCAGTCATCTGCAGGCATCTCGGCAGGTGGAGCGGGCCGGCTGGAGCACGGCACTGCGTGCAGGTGCGCGACGTGGCGGCGAGTTGTGCAGCGCCGTGACTAGCGAACCCCCGCCACACCTTTAACGTGACCCCCCGCAACGCCCCGCAACGCCTCGCCCCTCCGCCCCACCAGGGCCCCACCAGGGCCCCGCGGCGGCCGCGGCGCGGGGGTGCCGGGGGGTGCCGGCGCCGAGGGAGGGGGCTCGCGTCCCGGCGACCTCCTGCGCTCTTCTGCTCTCCTAGGTTCTTGCAGCTGCCGGCGCCCTCCCCCCATACCCCCTCCAGGCGGCATGCCGTTGCCGCGGCAACGCGAGACGCGCCGCGGACGCGCGGCCTAGCGAACCAGAGGCTGGCGGCGGCTAGCGCGCTAAAGCTAGCGAGGTTAGTCGGCGCGCCTGGACAGCTGCAGGGCCCCCGCGGCCCCCGCGCCCCCCCCGCCGCGACGCCTGGATCACCAGGATCGGCAAACGAAGGCGTCAGAGCGCGTCGCCGGATGTCTCATGTTGTTGTTTTTGTTGCAGGGGGACGCGGCGCTCGACGTCGCCACCACCCAGGACCTCCTCGCCAGCTCCGAGGAGGAGGCTTGAGCGGCCCGCGCGTCCAGTCGCCGGAAGTCGACCAAGCCTCGCTCTGCCACCGGAAGTAGTGCCGCCGCCGTGACCCAGGACCGCTGCGGTCGACCTGGATCCGGCAACAGTGATCGTGGACAAGTGTGGACAGTCTCCGTTTCCACTCTGTTTCGATGTTGTGGCGGTTTCTGGTTTTTGAATGTTCTCGCCTTTGTGCGTAGAGCGTGGTGTCGTATTGAATGTCTGCTTGGAAAGCCTGCGATTGCAAGGTGTGTGTTTGTCTGAGTGAGTGACATGTGTGCGTTCTGTGACCTATTTTAAGATATGGATAGGCTATTCTGGGCGTAGGTTTTTACCGCTCTACATAAACTTGGCCGCACCAGATAGAGTCGTAATAGGATTACTCTGTAAATAACTGTCATCAGATAAGTTCTCGTTGGATAAGTCGTTCAGGTATTATTGTCTAAGAATATCGTATTCGTAGTGGGCCTCTCGAAGATCGCCAAACCCAGAGATAGGAACAGGTGAATTAGGTCGGTCTTCCCCCAAACCCAAACACAGACACGATCTTAAATATGACATATCTATTGACTGAGCGCTAAGAAATGGCTGCAATGACTCCGATGGTTCGTCTTATGGAATATGTTAAGATCTAGGCATAGCATTTCATGTGCCCGCTTTAATATTTTGTATGTTACAATGTTGAAAAAATTTAAAAAAATGTCCTCGTTTTCCTTTTCTATGGTGTACTGTAGCTAGCTACCTGGATCTTGACACACAGTTCTGTTAGGATTGATCTTTCATAATTTTATTTACTGGAGACCTTCTTCAACAGTAGTGTGACATTTTACTGCGTTTATTCGATTAGATATTTGCATTCAAAAAAGAAACGTGTACAAATGTTATTGTAACAACTTCCTTTATTTCACACGAAAATTCTTATTTTGTCATATATTTTCGTCTACGGTGTAATATGTAGATGTAATTCTTTGGTAAGTGTTTCCCCTAGTTATTTTCAATCCAAGCTTCAACTGTTTTCTAGAAAGGCACCGTTGGCAATCACTCTGGTTTTGTATCCCAGTAGATGTACTATACCCGCATAGTATATCTGTGTGGAAGCACTACTTCTGTATGTATTTTGCAGACCGGTTTGATAGAAAAAACATTTTGGACGTTTTTTTGTTTCCTCCTTTCTGTGTAAATTTTTCTTTTTTGGTCATCTTGTACCTCTGAGTGTTGCAAGCTTCTAATGATTCTGGCAAGTTTCTGTTGGTGGAAGCGCGCCTCATTTCAGTGGACAATAAACACTAGAAACTATTTTGACACTGTGGGGGCGGGATGCTGTTGTCCCACTGTGAGGTGGTGAACCCAGCCGCTCGTATCATGCCCCGTCTGCGGCGCCGTTATCACCGCCAAGGCGCTAAAGTGGACTCTTCTTTGTCTGCGATTAGACTCTGTGATACGTGCGGTGGATTCGCTTGTTTTTCAGTGATGTCAATAAAATACAATTTAACAAAAATTGTGTGTTATTTCGACAGTGCATGTCCTTGTTCCAACACGCGGTGTTAATTTTCAGGGCAGGATCGCTGTTGTCCACGTTGGCCTACTTCTCTTGGCACTATCCCCTTTCAGCTCTCGCAGACTCTTTTTCCGGTGTTGTATTGGCGGCTCCGGAGTGGCAGTCTGGTTTATGAGCGCACCCCCGCCACGCCCCGCCACGTCCCGCCTCGCCCGGACAAAGACGGTTTTGCACCCAGATGGGGAGGGACACAAGGGCGATATCCTTTGGGACGTCCTTCCGAAGGGCCGAGGGCGAAGAGGGAGACACTGGGGCGTATAAAAGGCAAGGGGGAGGGCATCACACATCAAGGACTTGATCGAAACGTTTTACACTTTTTCCTGCTTTGCTGCGGGCCGACGGACGATTACGCCGAGAAATGCGCCGCTTTGGGCGGGGCGGGGTGGGGTGGGGCGGGGTGGGGTGGGGCGGGGCGGGGCGGCAGACAAGGCGGCGTGGATTGCAGCCACACAGCGTCACCAACTCTGTGGCGAGGCAGGTAAGTTGGCCGCATTGTGTGCCGCAATACGTTGACTCGCCGGCGCCTTTTTCTTCTTATCGAGTGTGCGCATTGTAACAGCTGTTCTCCGCCGCCCCCTCGTTCTGAAGCCAAAGGCAATAGTTGAGTATCTTCTCTGGCGATACCATTGTGTATCGCCATCAAAGGGCCATCCTCCCATTTGCGTGATGACGCAGGGATGTTGAAAACGACGCGCAATCTCCTCCTGCCGCCGGGTTGGGCCCTCTGCTTCCCACGGCGCACTGGTGGAGGTCTGAGCCGAGTGCTATCCCTACGGAGTCGCCAAGGTTCAGCCAAGGGCGCACGCCGACCCGGAGTGTACGAAGTGTGCCGACACCGCCGGGCCGCCGACTGGCCGGCACTCAGTACCTTGGTTGGTGCGCGGCCGGCATGGTGGCAGCCCGTGGTGATAGCGGCGCCCTTGATGACCACGACGATAGGGGAGGAGGTGCGGCGGTGCACAGTGGGTCAGAGAACCGTTCCTCGTTCGGAGATCAGTCCATTGGTGGGGTCACACGTTCGGTTTGAGTCCCATACAGCGACTCTGGAGCTCAAATCGCGTCTAGAGTTTTGGCCACCTTGCGCCGGTTTCTGGTCCACTGCGCGGTGGGTCCCGCGTCATGGTGGAAGAGTGGTAATCACCAAAAACACAGACATTGCAACACTTTTAGAATGACCTGTTGTCCACTGTAAGACAAACGGCCACGACTTTGCATTTAGAATGGGAGAAGTGCCTTTTTGTTTCGGCCGGCGATGATTCCTCGCCCGATCGAGTCATTCCTTTTCCGACCCTTTCTGCCCTTTGTGTCTGGGCTGAATATAGCCGTGTTGCAGCCCTCCACCATGCCTCCACTGTCCTGTCCGGCTCCTTTGTCCGGCGAGCGTTGTCATCGAGCGCGTGCACGAGTAGTCTTTGGGGCGCTGAAGGCTCATTAACAATTAATTAATTTCCCCATCCATTGATTAATCGTACGGCCCGCCGTGACAGACGGTTTTTGCACAAAAGGATTATTCTGGCGATCAGACCCGCGCGTTGCGAATGATTGATGATTCCGGATGATGGCGGATTAGGACGGGAGACGCCTCCTTTTTGCAGAGTAGCGACGAGGAGGGCGAGGCGCGCATGATGCCGTGGTCTGCCGTGAGCACCGAGCCGCCCAAAGCGTGATGATTGGAGGTTGGGAGATTATACCACGAAGGAAGCGTTATCCGGTTCGTCCGAAAGAGCGAGAGAGCGCACGCTCACGCCACACGTTGACTTGCCGCGCCCGCGTTCCTCCGGGGAAGGAAATGTTAAACAAGATTTTCAGATTCAAAGGTAAAATTAAGTTGACTTTTTCTTTTTTTTATGGAGATTGCGCTTGGCAGCCCCCGGGCACGGCATGGGATAGGTGTGGCGGCGAAGTGGAGTGGAAGGCCCAGACCGCACCGCACGCTGCGAAGTACCCCGAGGGCTGGATGCCCGCTCTGTCTCTGTCGTACTCATGGGCCGTCGTGGAGCGGTGTGAGAGAGACAGAGCGACTGTTCGGCATCAGCCTGCGGGCCGGGCCGGGGCCGGCGTGCCTCGAGATTGATAGTACATTACACCCCTGTAACCTCATCCGGAGGCCCACTGCTCTTCCCCCTCCCTTGCCCACCCCACCACTTCCGCGTAGAACCGCCCTTTCACAACATTTACCTGAAAAGCAGAAACAAAGTTTTGCATGGTAAACAAGACAAAAGTGGGGGAGTGGGTGGGGGTGACTGAAGGCGGTCCTAATCTATAGTTCTAACCGGCGGCCTGGGAGGCGAGAGTGCGCGCTCAGCCGCGCCGCTCTGCGCCCCGGCAGCCTCAATGGAAATCATTTCACTCCATGGGGCACGCCACGCGCCGCCACGCCACGCCACGCCACACCACGCCACGCGCCGCCACGCCCGGGGACGAAATCCAGGGCCGCGGTGGGACCCTGGAGGAGTGTTACTCGGTGGCGGCGCGGACGGCCCGGCAAGATCAACAAAAGTCGCAGAGACGCTGCGAGAAATGGGCGGGCGTCCACCCGCCGCCACTCCACCGCCACCAAGGACGCAGGGCTCTGCGGGTGGGCGGGGTAAGGATGGGCCTCGGACCAGGCGGCTGCAGCCATTGAGTGGCGGCCCGGATCACCAAATTACCCAGGGATTATATTGGGCCGAGGTGGCGGCCCAACCTCGGCGTGACCCTACACTGCCAGACCACAAGACCGGCGACGCAGGCGGCTAAAATTCTAGACTCGAACCGAACGAGTGACCCCGGACAATGGGTTGCTCTCCGAACGAGGAATCCACTATTGGCGGGGTCACAAGTTCGGTGCTAGTTCCATTCAGCGACTTTTGGCCGCCTGAACGGCCTTCTGACCTGACCCACAGTGCGTCGGTGAAGCAGCGAGTGGCATATTGCGCGGCTTGTGATCTCATTAGCGTGACACAGCGGTGCCTCGCGTGCCGAGCCCACGGGGCCTGCGGCAGCCTGCGGGCCGCGCTCGCGGGAAATGGACTTGTTTCACCCTCTCACTCGCACTCGAGGGGCGGCGGGACGTGCCAAGAGCCAATCACGGGACGCGCGGCCAGTCACCGTCATTACAGCGAGCCGCACTGGAAACAGTGCGCGCCTCGGAGCCAAACAAGAAGAACCGCCTGCCCGTCGACTGCGCTGCTCTCGTCTGTCGCGCGCACTGGTGCGAGCTGACATCTTACCTCGGCCCCCCTGACTCGACTCCTCTTTGCCGGCCGGCGACATGCGTGACCCCTTTTTTCGGCAGTCGGTGCGAGCAGCAGAGATTCTCGTACTTCGGAGGTCCGTTCGCTGTGGCACCCGCAGCGAAGGTGAAGAGAGAGTGAGGCGGAGCGCGATGACAAGTGTGCACTACTGTGGTCTTTCGGCTGACAAGCTCGAGCCGCGCGCCGCGCCGTCGGAGCGCGACAGGCCGACTCGCTAAAAGCGGCCGGTATTGAATAAAATATGACGCCGTCAGAGGAGCGCGACCGAAAAAAGAAACACCTTCGGAGTGCGGCCCGCCGGAGGCGGCATCGGCACCATGAGAACCGCCTGGGAGGTAGGCAATGCCGCCATGTGGCGACGCACGCCTGTGTTGCGGGCCTGCCCACCTGCGAGGCGCCTGGGAGGTAGGCAATGCAGCCATGTGGCGACGCACGCCTGTGTTGCGGGACTGCCTACCCAGCAGGCGTCCGCGCCGCTGCTGCTGGTGTAGGAGTGCCTGCCGCTGGGCGTACGCCACGCCCCCGTCCACCTGAGGTGCCAGCCCGCGCTGCGCTGCCAGGCTGAGTTGTAGCCGCGCATTACCGCAGCGGCGAGCGCGGCCCTAGACCAGCCCCCGCGACATTGCGTGTGACTACTCTACTGTACTCTTGGCCCCGTGACCCGCGCCCTGTGACGCCGAGGCGCATCGGCGTGGGTGTGTGTCGGTAGACAGTGTCGTGTACAATGAGCCCCGCCCCCGTCACCAGCGACTCACTGAAAGACAGACAGATAGACGGACGGACGGACGGACAGGCAGGGCGCAGTGGTGCAGTGCGTCAACGCCGTCCGAACAGAAGCAATGGGGGCCTGGCCTGGTGACGCACGCCTGCCGAAGGGTAGCCGGTGTGGCCGGTGAGTCGACAACACCGACGACACCCCGCGTGGCTCGGCGGCCCCGACCTGGAAGTGAAGGGGACACAGCGTCTGTCTGATCGCCGCCGCGTTGCCGCGCGGAGGGACTCGGTCTGGACTCGGTCCGCCGGGGCGTCGGTCTGGACGGTGACGACGGCCTCCTCGGCGGCCCTCATCTGAATCGGGCCCGGGCCTCGGCCTCGGCCGAGCTTTGCCCTCGGAGACACGCCCACCGCTCGGCGACGTCCTCGGCCCCCGCCGGCCGGCCGGCCCGTGTCCCAGCCACTTTTGCATGTGGCGGTACTTTGACCCGCGTGACGCTCTCGCCGGCCGCTTTCATTAACCGCGAGGGCGACAAGACCGGCACACAGTGATCCAATCTGAAGTGAGCGGCGACCGTCCGACGGTCTGCCATTACTAGCGATTAAGAAGGATAACGATTTACGTCCGCCTGGCCCGGCCCGGCCGTGGCTCGGCTCACTGTGCGACGGGATAAGGATATACCGGGACGACATGAAGAGGGACGGCATGACAATGGCCGACTTACAGCCGTCGGGTCCGAGCCGTCCGGTGGAGCTCGTCCGGGACTACCCCAACGGCCGAACGTCAAGATAAGCGGCAAGGACGAATTTGGCGGAGGAGGGATCGGGACGAGAGGGGGGGAGACCCTGCAGCGCAAACACTCCGGATTCTCCGTCAGAGATCATTAGTGTTCACTCACGGAAACAGGCCCGACACAGACCGAGAGTCGCGACAGCAGCAAAAAAGGTTGGACCTCGCTTTTTATCCGTGCAGTTTGAGGGGGCCGAGCAGAGGCCCCAACAACCGGGCAGCGGGGCAGTACGGGACGGTAGTGATAAGTTCAAAGATGGCCTGTGATGTCGGCCGCCCGGTCCACACGTACATAGCACGACGCACACGTGACAGCGACGGAACCAGAACATCGCGGCGTCCAGGGCGAGTACCGCTGCCACTACCATTCAAGGGAGGCGGTCAAAATCCCGGACGCGTTTTGAACTCCAGAGTCGCTAAATGGGACTTGTACCGAACGTGTGATCCCACCAAGGGAATCCTCTCCGAGCAATCCCTTGGTGGGTTGAGGCGTTCGGTTCGAGTCCTTTTTAGTGACACTCGAGCTGAAAACGCGTCTCTAGTTTTGGCCGCCTGCGCCGGTCTTTTAGCCCTCTGGATGGAGCGTCGATTCGGGGGCTCCATTTCGTGGCTCGGCGCCGGTCGGATCTAGACGGCAGATTTTGACGGACCCTCGTTTGAGTCGCCCCGGCTGCACTGGGGAGGGAGTCGTTAAAACGGTGAGAACGGCCCGGCCAAAGTCCACGTGACTGTCTGACGTCCGGGCGGTAGCACGTTAGCGGCCGTCCGGCCCGTCGCCTTCGCCTCCTTCGTTGCAGTCCGAGGATGCTTTACAAGCTTTACACAGCCTACACCCCCCCCCTCTTTTCCCTCTTCCCTCGTCTCGCGGTTCCCCCACCACGGCCCTGCCCCTTCCCCCACCCCTTCCCTTTTCCTTCCCGCCGCTCCGTCAGCTGATGCCGCGGTCGGTGTACAGTCGCGCAAGACGTGCTGCGACTTACTGTTGGCAAACGAGGAAAGCTGGGGATGGCGGCAGTTTGAAAAAGTTTCTGTTCGGGGAATTATTTTCTTGTTTCTGAACTCAGCCTGTTGAGGCAGGAGGGTTCGCCGTCTTTCCAACGCCTGTTTCATTCGACAGTATCGACTTCCCACGCGTGTGCCCTTGAACTACATTACAAGAAGAAGAAGAAAAGTAGGCAAAACCACAGAAAACAACATTAGACCATAGAGCGTGTGGGACGTCGCGAGGTCTTCGGAAGGCTCCACGATTTGAAAGGGTTTAGTCAAATTTCGGACTGCAGACCCGAAAAGTTTTAATCTTGCCGGTATTTTATCGTGGTCTTCTGTCAGCTCGCAGTTCCTCCATCTTCTCTCGCCGAAGTCTGTTCGAAACGTTTGAAACTAGTGGTATGTTGCTTGAAATTTATTGTGGGATTTTTGTGAATAGCAGGTGTTCTAAAACATGTCATCTTCAAGGCATGGCTTTCTGTTCTGTCAAATGCCTTGCCATTTCGCTTCTCACGTCAATGCGTGATTGTGACATTGACTTGTCCTAGTTTTCTAAAGACTGTATAGAGCCTTGTCTAGTGTTATGTTTCTTCACTCGGCTACTCCGTGACATAGATTTGTGTCATGGAATTTCCACTCCGATGTTTTAATGGGCCCGTTGTTTCTAAGCCTCGGCTGTGCATTGGGCATTTGTGTGATAGACCTAACCCATTTCTATGAATCCTCCTTAAATCTTTTAGACAGTCAATCTTGTGGCATTCTACAACTAAAATAAAATGCAGAACACACATGTGCAGTTCAATGCATTTTCCCAAGTTGTAGAATAGTTCATTGCACTGTTACATTGGTGTCACGTTCTTATTGAACTTTCCCCCAGTAACCATCCTGAAACATTTTGCTCATGTTCTCTTTTACCAGATTGTTACCTGTTTGTCTTTCCTTAGATTGAAGAAAATTGCATTGTGGGGTGACAGTGACAGATTTGCCTGATAGTAGTCAACAGATAGAAATCTTCCCCTTCCCTCTTGACCATTAAAGTTGATTATTTAGGTTGGTTGTTCACTTGAGTATCATGTACCATCTGTGATAAGCATGCCCTTTAGACTAAGGAAACTGAAGTTTGTGGCCTTGACCTCTGTAACCTCAGAGTGATAATGTAGCAAGCTGCCGGGCTGGGCTGGGCTGCCAGAGAGAGAGACAGAGAGACTGATACAGGTCTGTCTGACTGCCTGATCCCCTTTGACTTGTTGGGCTTGGGCTGGGCTGGGCTGGGCTGGTTTGTTTGCCTGTGACTTGCTCGTATTCTGCCTCTGGCTGTTGGAGCTGCAGCAAGCTCTCTTCAGTTCAGTGGTTGTGGTGAAGGGTATGTATGTGTTGAAATGTGTGATGTGTGATTTGTCCTAAAGAAAAGTTTCCAGAAACATCATGTTAAACTCTATCATTATTATTAATAATTTTTTTAACTTTGTTAGCAGTTAATTTTGAGATTTTTCTTTCAAAAATGATCTGATAAATGACACTGTTCAAGTGGTGACCTCAAGAGTTGTAACTAGGATTGACTTGATTTGAAATAATTTTTAAAAAGTTTGTGCACTTGTTGTTTTAGGCTGCCAAAATGCTGGGAAACAAATTTGCTCGTTCTGCGCTTGCGCGCAGGATGCGCAGCCCTCTTCACTCCATCCGAAATCAATCAACCAAAGTAGAATATCGTCCCATTCGCAGTGTCATGGCAGCAAATCGAGGTAAGTCTCATTTTGCATTTTGCTTTTTATTAGTTCATTTGTTGAATTTCTTTGAAGAATGTTGTTTTCATTTTAAGGTGAAATTGCTATCCGTGTTTTCCGAGCATGTACTGAGTTAGGGATCAAGTCTGTGGCTATTTACTCTGAGCAAGACAAAATGCAAATGCACAGGCAGAAGGCCGATGAATCCTATATTGTGGGTAAAGGGCTGCCACCAGTTCAAGCTTACCTTAACATCCCTGACATCATCCGCATTGCTAAGGTAATTATCAATTTTCGTCTAGACTTGACACCTGCTGTCCATTTTTCTAAACCATATTCTTATCCTTTTTTTCTTATTGATCTGTTGAACCTCAGGAAAATAATGTAGACGCTATTCACCCTGGATATGGTTTCCTTTCTGAGCGATCCGACTTTGCTCAAGCTGTTGTTGATGCTGGGATAAGGTTTATTGGGCCTGCTCCTAGTGTTGTCCAGCAGATGGGTGACAAAGTTGCAGCTCGTCAGGCAGCTATTGCTGCTGGAGTCCCAATTGTTCCGGGAACTGATGGACCTGTCACTCAAGCTGAGGAAGCAGAAGAATTCTGTTTGAAACATGGCCTGCCTGTCATCTTTAAAGCGGCTTATGGAGGTGGTGGTCGCGGTATGAGAGTTGTGAGAAAAATGGAGGTACAGTAATGTTTCATGTGTATCTATAAAATCTTTTTTAAGATTAAATTTAAATGGGACTCACCCACTATCGTCCCTTTGACTGCCCATTGCAGGAGGTCAAGGAAGCGTTTACTCGTGCTAGTTCTGAGGCTTTGGCAGCTTTTGGAAATGGTGCCATGTTCATTGAGAAGTTTATTGAAAGACCAAGACACATTGAGGTTCAGCTTCTTGGTGACAAAGCTGGCAATGTTGTTCACCTGCATGAGCGTGATTGCTCTGTGCAGAGAAGGCACCAGAAAGTAGTGGAAATTGCCCCTGCACCCAATCTACCTGCTAAAGTAAATATATTTTTTTAATATTTTTATTCTTGTTATTTTAATGATTAAATATTAATGTTCATTTTCTCTTTGGGTTTTAGATAAAAGATGCTATGACTCAGTATGCTGTGAAACTTGCTAAGCATGTTGGATATGAAAATGCTGGCACTGTAGAGTTCCTCTGTGACGATCAAGGAAACTTTTATTTCATTGAAGTGAATGCTCGTCTTCAGGTAGAACACACTGTCACAGAAGAAGTCACGGGGTAAGAAAGTGATTCCAATTCATACTGCACGTTCTTTGAGTGAGTAGTATTATTCCATGTTTGTCTTTGATTTGCAGAATTGACCTTGTACAATCTCAAATCCGAGTTGCTGAAGGAATGACCCTTCCAGAGCTTGGGATGACTCAAGATAAGATTCATGTTCAAGGTTTTGCTGTTCAATGCCGTGTAACCACTGAGGACCCTGCCAAGAACTTTCAGCCTGACACTGGCCGTATTGAGGTGACATCTGATTTCATTTTTATTTTTTGTACCACCCTGCAACTTGGCTTAAATGGCACAACCTGACCTGAATCTTTTATCTTGTCCAGGTATTCAGGACAGGAGAGGGTATGGGTATCCGTTTAGATGGTGCATCAGCCTACCCTGGTGCTGTTATCTCCCCATTCTATGACTCCTTATTGGTTAAAGTTATTGCTCACTCCAATGATCTACAAAGCTCTGCCGCTAAAATGGCACGAGCTCTTCGTGAGTTCAGAGTTCGAGGTGTGAAGGTTGGTTCATCGTCACATAATTCTGGATCCCTGCATGTTGTCATTCACATCTTTTAATTATGTTATTTCGTCACTGTTTTAAATTTGCAGACCAACATTCCCTTCCTGCTCAACGTCCTTGAAAATCAAACCTTCTTAAATGGCTCTGTCGATACAAATTTCATTGATGAGCAACCCACACTTTTTAACTTCAGGCCATCTCAAAACAGAGCTCAAAAGCTTTTAAACTACTTGGGTAGTGTTCTAGTGAACGGACCATCAACACCCCTTGCTAATACCCTGATGAAACCGGCCAACATTACTCCTCACGTACCTGAAGTTCCTATCGGTAAGAAATTGTCAGTTTGAGTGGGAATCCCTCCTACTTCCCCTTGTTGAGTTCAGCAGATGCCGTATGATCTACCCTCGGTGTTGGTTTTTGATGCATGCAGTTTTATGTTATCCTGCTTTCTTGCAAATTAGAAAGTGGGTTTATGTTTTTCAATTCAAATAATTTGAATTTTTTTTCTATATGTTACTCACAACAGTTTGTGGTGAAACATGCGGATTAATCTTGCAGTATTATGAAATGATTAGTGTTTAACCACCTGTTTTGAATGTTCCCTTTATCCAATAAAACTAAATTGCAAGTTTCTTATAAATACATTCTCTTTTTAACTTCACCACTTTGATTAAAATGGCAGTGCTGGAGCTCAACATCAGAATCTCACTTCTGTAATTTTTTAAATTTGTAGTACTTTTAGTGTTTATGTAGTTATCTATTAGAATGTATGTAATGTTTTCCTTTCGCTAGTTATTTGATGTCTTTAGTTTTTAGCACATTTCTGAATTATTAGGCTCTTATTAAGTTTCAAATCATTTTGAAATCATAGTTTTACTAGAGCAGATGCTATATTTTCGTTTTTTGTTGAGCAATGCTTTCCTCATCCCCCTCCAACCCTATTTGTTTTTGCGAGCTGCTTTTGCATATTATGCACACTTTTTCAGACATCTCTGCTTCGTCTGCATCTGATGGAGAGGGAGATGACGTAGTATGTGAGTATGCATGGCTTCTTATCTTATTAGTATGGTAAAAGGAGATTTGTGGGTTCCCCTTAGAATTACAGTTGCACTACCTGTAGTTTTATGTTTTAAAAGTTTGTTTATCCCATGCCACTACATTATGGGATTTACTGTTCGATATCATGTACTTTTCTCATATTCCTTTCAAGTTTGTTGTAAGAGGATTTCACTGTGGTTTCACTTACAAATTCAAACCTTCTTTTTACTGAATTTGGCTTAATCCTTCCCATTTTCTTTTCACTCCAGACATGAAGCCTCCTGAAGGTCTCAGACAGGTTCTATTGAAGCATGGTCCTGAAGCTTTCGCTAAAGCTGTTCGTTCTAAGAAGGGGCTTCTCCTGATGGACACAACATTCAGAGATGCCCATCAATCTCTCCTGGCCACCCGAATTCGTACTTACGATCTGCTTCGCATTTCTCCGTATGTTTCTCACAACTTCAACAACTTGTATTCTCTGGAGAATTGGGGTGGTGCCACATTTGATGTGTCACTTCGTTTCCTGCACGAATGCCCCTGGGAACGTTTAGAAGCCATGCGAAAGGAAATTCCAAACATTCCCTTCCAAATGCTGTTGAGAGGTGCAAATGCTGTAGGTTACACCAACTACCCAGATAATGTTGTTTTCAAGTGAGTTTTGAGCAAAATTGTTGAATGGGGACATCAGTCAGTTAATTATCCATTGCATCTTAATTTTGATTATGTAACTATATTTTAGGTTTTGCGAAATGTCTGTGAAAGCTGGTATGGACATTTTCCGAGTTTTTGATTCTCTTAACTACTTGCCTAACCTGGTGGTTGGAATGGAAGCAGCAGGAAAAGCTGGTGGTGTTGTTGAAGCTGCTATCTCTTACACGGGAGATGTTTCTGATCCCAAGCGCACAAAATATGATCTCAAGTACTACTTAAACCTCACTGATGAACTAGTGAAGGCTGGAACTCATGTTCTGGCTATCAAGGTGAGCTCTTCCTTAGTTGTTTCTTTATTTGGTATCGTTTTGTGTGTATTATTTTTTTGAATTCAAAAAAAAAATGAAAAATAACTTTATTTGCAGGATATGGCAGGTTTGTTGAAACCAAATGCCGCGAAATTGCTGATCACTGCTATTCGTGACAAGTACCCTGACCTGCCTATCCATATCCACACTCACGACACTGCCGGTGCTGGAGTTGCATCGATGCTGGCGTGTGCTGAAGCTGGTGCTGACGTTGTTGATGTTGCTGTGGACTCCATGTCTGGCATGACATCCCAGCCTAGTATGGGCGCAGTTGTTGCTTCCTTGCAGGGCACCAAATTGGACACAGGTAATCATTGGTTTCTGCCCCCTCTAACGTTCTGTAAGCATAATTTTAACCAACTCTCAACTGATTTTCAGGATTTGATTTGAGTGAAATTAGCAAGTATTCTGCTTACTGGGAGCAAACACGTACTCTGTACTCGCCATTTGAGTGCTGTCTCACAATGAAGAGTGGTAATGCTGATGTTTACTTGAACGAAATTCCTGGTGGCCAGTACACCAACCTGCAGTTCCAAACCTACTCCCTGGGTCTGGGCGAGTTCTTTGAAGATGTCAAGAAGGCGTACAGAGAGGCCAACCTCCTCCTTGGTGATATTGTCAAGGTACTTCCATGATTTCCCTTATCACTCTGTATTGTGTCATCTCACTCATTAAATTGTAATCTGTAATTTGCTTCCTTTTCTAGGTAACACCATCATCCAAGGTGGTTGGTGACCTCGCTAACTTCATGGTTCAAAACAAACTTACAGCGGATGATGTACTTGAGAAGGCTGAGGAGCTCAGTTTCCCTAAGTCTGTTGTGGAATTCCTGCAAGGTGCCATTGGTGAGCCTTACCAGGGATACCCAGAGCCTCTGCGATCAAAGGTGGGTTTCATTTTATGTTTATCATTGTAAAATTGTTAAGTATTTCAAATTCAACTCTTGATTTTGCATTTTGTATTTAGGTGTTAAAAGACATGCCGCGTGTGCAAGGCCGACCTGGTGCTAGTTTGCCGCCTCTAGACTTCAAGAAGCTTGGCGATGAACTGAAAGAAAGACACCCCACCGCCTCAGAATACGATGTCATGAGCTCTGCTCTTTACCCAGCAGTCACTGAGGATTACTTGAACTTCAGGGAAGAGTTTGGTCCAGTAGATAAACTGGACACTAGGATTTTCTTGACTGGACCCAAGATTGGCGAGGACTTTGAGGTACTACACCACTTCTGTCTGACAATGATCCGTTTTATGCATTCTTCAAAAACAATGAATTGAAACCAAATAAAAAATCTTTTGCAGGCATCTATTGAAAAGGGAAAAACACTTAGCTTCAAAACTTTGGCTATGGCTGATGATCTGACATTCAATGGTGAGCGGGAAGTGTTCTTTGAACTGAACGGTCAGATGCGATCTGTGTTAATTCAAGACAAGGAGGCAAGGAAGGCAAGTACATTGATGAATATTTATTGTTTGTGCTTGAACAATGAATTGTTTTTTTTTTTTTTTCTGCTGTAACCTCATGCTTTGCTTCTGCAGGAGATCCACATCCATCCTAAGGCACAGAAGGGAGTGAAGGGCCAAGTTGGCTCTCCCATGCCCGGATCTGTGATTGAAGTTCAGGTGGAAGTTGGACAGAAGGTTGAAAAGGGTGCCC
This sequence comes from Stenchaetothrips biformis, assembly GCA_030522485.1. Classification (NCBI taxonomy): domain Eukaryota; kingdom Metazoa; phylum Arthropoda; class Insecta; order Thysanoptera; family Thripidae; genus Stenchaetothrips; species Stenchaetothrips biformis. The sequence goes on along the minus strand of CM060092.1, from coordinate 13,590,717 downwards.
CACTTATCGTCATTTCTGCCATGAAGATGGAGATGGTTGTGCAAGCACCCATCGCAGGAACTGTGAAATCGATTGATATCAAGCCTGGCATGAAGGTCGAAGGTGATGACCTTCTTGCAACAATCGAATAGACTTTTATTTATAAGGCTTGTACCTGTTGAATGCCTCATGATTTTAATTGCTGTATGTGCCAACTTTTATTTATTTTCTTGGGTGTCTTATGCATTGAATGCATGGCAGCTGTTCAATTCTTTTGACTTAAAGCTATGGACATTTTTTTAAATTTCAAAGTTTAAATGTAATAATTTGTATAGGAAAGCTTGCTTTTGGTTTTTCCACAGGAAAGTGGCTATTTATGCAACTTAAAGTGATAGGACATTTTATTGAAAAAGCATGCGATGAACTATTTTATATAAGTGTTTTTTTTACCTTTCTTCCATATGTTTTATGTTTGTAGATTGTTTTTCCTTTCCTTTGCCCTCTGTTTTTTAAGTTCAGATACACACTTAATTTGGCAGACATCCCATATTTTTTAATTATTTTAGGTCTTGAACAGTAAGTGAATTTGATTCTTCCTTGTGCTCTCTCATTGATTGATTTCATTTTTTTGTGTTTTGTGTTACTCATGTATGGAAATCTGATATGAATGTGAGTCTTTGTTATTTTTACTTGTTAGTTTTGTTTTACTACTTTGTATCTTTTAAAGTACAGTTTGATTTCAAAAACAAAATGGTGTATTGCATTCCGATTAATGAATCATTGTTTATTGCTACAAATTCATTTGTTCACCCTGTATGCTCAACATGCCAACCAACTCCTCTATGTTTTGTGATTTGAAATATTACGTCCGTTGATGGCAATGGCATCCAGCTCTCCTGTTTTATTGCTGCATCAACAATGAATTAATATGAGTTTATTAATGGTTGTTAACTAAGAGATTGAATTAGTCATTTTAAGCGGAAATGTGTTGTGAAAGAACTTCATGTATCATTAATTCTGTGCTTCTAGAGTGAGAGTATGAATAGAGTCTTTTGTTGGTTCGCTTTTAAGAGTAGAAATGGTTATTCTGTCAAACCATTTCTCACATTGTCACTGTGATTTTGATAGTCTTTCTTGCCCTGGCTGGTAGGGTAATCTAAATACAAGTGCAGGGTTTAATTCAGTGGCACTCATGTGGAGTTCACAAATAAATCCATCTTAGGGAAGGGTTGGTCGGAACGTCCAGGTCATGTCACATTGGGTAGCTGTTATCTAGTTGTAAGATTGTTACTGAAATGTAGTATTACTAGTGTTTATGGTTGTGCCAGAAATTGATGACTTAAGATTTTCCTTTATAAATCTATAGTCTAGACTTGTTATTTTTTAGAATGAGTATTTTTAAAAGTGTCTTCCAAATTTGTGATATTGTTGCCTTGAATGTTAACTGCTTGGTCTTCCTTTTTTTAATTTTTTTTTTAGAAATGCCGTCAATATTTTGGTTTAAATATGTTTTACATCCACCTCTTTAGTCAACACCCCTCTCTTTTGCCTTTAACTGTGAATTACAGCATAAAAACTCTCACCACATTTCTGTTTTATCAGTTATTTACCCATTAAACCCAACACCTCCAGTAAACTCCAAACATGAATTCAAAGACCATTGTATACGCCTTGTGCACGTTGGCAAGGTATACAGCTGTCTGCGTATACGCAGCTGTATACGGCATGTCTGTCGGCTCCTGAGCGTTGGGCGGGAAGACGAGCCACTGGCGTCGCAGCGGCAGGTGAGGCGCCGGAAGGTACGCCACCATGAAACGAGAGGTGTTTCGAGGCGTTTGAATCCTATGTGAATGAAATAAACAAACTAAGTGCGAGCGGTTTTTATTGTCAGAACAATACAGCAGGTACACTTTGGAATTGTGGAACCTCTTCCCATCACCGTTTTATCTAGCCACTCTCACAAGCACAATAACTAATGCAGTTAAAATATATGTGATTCGATTACTTTACATATTATTATTGTCTCATTGTTGCTTAACATTATTTTCTTTTTTGTCTTTTATTTTGCATTTTTTGCATTACACACATTCATTGTGATGGTAGTTATGGTTGACTTCTTTCTACAATAACTTTGAAAGAGGTCTAAGATAATTTAGACAAGCATAAATGTACGTAGATGAAATTAAATTGTCCTTATTGGACATTAATTTGTTACTTGAACATGATATTGTTATCTGATGAGAAGAGAGATCAGATTTGAGAAATGAATTTTTGCAGTAAATGTATGATGAACATGTGTACCTGCACATTCCTTGATGAAGACAGAATCTTTTAATTTTAAATGCACTTTATTATTCACGCAAAATGTGTGGTATCACATTCGATCAATACAAGGGACATGATCATTAACATGGTGACAACGAGGTTGTCTGATTAATTATGTTAATAATTTTACTCTACGCCATGCCTCTTGCATTTGAACATTTATATTCTCAATAAATGCTTTTGGCTATAATGTAGTGGAACGCACAGGAGATCACTTGAGCCTATTTTGATCAAACTAAAAAGCCATTTGTAAGAGTAAGAGGAGAAGATACCAAGGTTGAATATTGAGCACCGTGCAGTCACTCTCATCACACAAACACAAGGTAAATGTATCTCCCATCTGTGTTCATGAAAGTGCTACAAGCAAAGGTGGATTCAGATGTATGTTAAGATCAAGGTTCTTTTCACATAGTACAGAATTATAGCATAACATCAGACCAATCAAGCAAAAATCTAAAAGGCACATGTCTATTCTAACAAGTATCTTGCTTTTAATCTGGAAATGTAATTCAAAATCAGCTTCAATTGTGCAATGACCAATTTATAATGATGACAGGATAAACCCTTCAAGCATTCAAATATTCTTTGCCAGTCTATCAGCATTCCCTCCATAAACTCTTGACCAGCTGGCTTCCAAAGCCAGTTTGCTACTTCATAGATGTAATAAAAATACTAGTAGTCTTCAACAGTTAATTTGCTTAAAGCAAATTGTTATGGGTACACCCCAAAATTGACTATTTAAAATACATCTTTAGTAAATGATCTAATCCATACATAATAATGATACAGTAGCCTTTAAGTGTGTGTTGTAACTTCAAATCCATTGCATCGCAAGGAATCACTTCAAACTCACACACATCCTTCTCTATAATTCATCGCAATATACAGTACTTTTTGACGATATTTTCAAAAAAGTGTGTACAATCAAATGCATTGACTGAAGCACATGGAAGAGATGCGCTTCAAGCATGAACGATCAGAGCACAATTATTTCCAGAACTATAATTCAGAAAAAATAATTTCATAAAATAGTTTTAATAACTTTTCTTTTAAGATGTGTTTCATACAAGTTTACACACTATATATGTTTATGGGAAACTTGCAACAGAAATATTCCACTGATAAATATACATGATACATATACTGCTTAGGATTGCAACAATAGTTTAGTACACTTACACAGTACAACAAATATACAGCTGCAAGTGTGCATAATCAACCACAAAACCACTGCTTTTCCTAAATAAATTGACCAGAACTGTTGCTTGTGGGCACATTGCTTCATCTACTAGCCGAAAGCTTATATTAGCGAGAAGAGACAACCAAAATAACAAGCACCAACTTCATCAGACAAATAATTTCAGAGTGTTTCAACAGGCATACCATTTAACAGTGTTCTTTTTTACAACAATAACAACAACAACAACAACATAAACACCTTCAAAAGAACGAATAATCTTCTAGAGCCCTATGATTTGTTTGAAATCTTTGGCGAGATACAATAAAGCAAATGCATGAGGAAAGAAAACCCAAGTATACTTATGTTTTTGTTATATGACTTAGCTATCAATAACTAGAACAGCACTAGCCTTTTGACTCTGAGGTAGATATACCAACATAAACCTCAAACAATTCCCTTTTTTAGCCTTCAAATTCAAGTTTAACTTCAACAGGTCCTAAAAATTAACATAACACTCAAAAGTTGTGTAATTAAATAGACACAGCTCTGTAAATTCCAGCATTTTACACAATCAAATCATTAAATTTAATATAGAAAACAAAACTACTCAGAAATAACAAAATATTTTTACAAACTTATGCCTAAGTTAAGAAAAAGTAAAATACGATCTGAAGTAAAAGGAATTTAGATGCATAAACCGAGTTGACAAAAGTTCATTGTTAATTTGTCCAGTATGCAAAAAATTAAAAAAAATAATTAAAACACCTATACTTTTAGTTTTAAAAGCTCACAGTAACAAAAATAGGACATAAAATCAATATTTGCTAAGAAATTCAATTTTATCGAACTGCCACTGGTGAATCTTTCCTCCTCGCACAGGAATCACACAAACACTCGAAGTTCTCCCTTCCTAATACTGATAATGGCTTTAGGTGAAAGTAAATTCACCACCATAACATTTAGAGAGCCCAGCTTCTACAGAGAAATACAAGGGACACATTTTGCTGGCAATAACTCTAAAGCAGAAAAGGAACGATTCTGAAAATAACTAATGATGCCATCTGTTGGTTCCCTCCTTTTGGACAGTAGCTTAGAAATGAACAGGAATGGGAGGGGAGAGCAACAGAAATGAAAAAGGATGCTATCTGAATGGAAGCCCTTGCTTTAAAATAACAATTTTTTTCCTTCTCCATGGCAGAACTTAGCCACGGCGGGCGTGAGGTACGATAACGCCACCCGGGCCGGGCAGGTTCGTGTCTCCAGTCAGGAACTGATCCACCTCTCTTGCGGCTTGTCTTCCCTCAGAGATGGCCCACACCACGAGTGACTGGCCACGACGACAATCTGTCAAAAACGAATTATGAGGAGTTAAGTATGTGCTTTGGCTTTTAACATGTCCTGTATGTGTAGGCTTTGAACTTACCCCTGCTGCAAATACTTTAGGAACTGATGTGCAATACTGTCCATTTGGTGTCTCGTAATTACTTCGCGGATCCAACTTCAGTTGCAGTTCCTCTGCAATGTATTTTTCTGGGCCCAAGAAGCCCATGGCGAGCAGTACCAAATCACACTTGTAGACCTAGAATACAAAGATTAGTTTAAAAAATCGTAGTGAATTATAATATTGAATATAAATGCAAAATATTTAACCTTCTCAGAGTTGGGAACCTCCTCCATCTTCCATCGTCCTTGATCATCCTTTGTCCATTCGACCTTGACTGTCTTGATGCCCGTAACATTGCCTTTGCCATCATCAAGGAACTCCTAAAAATAATAAAAGAAAGGGTTAACAAACAAAACCATTTGGGAAAAAACATAAGAGTATTTCCAGAAACATACCTTGCTTGTTGTGCTAAACTGCCGAGGATCCCGGCCAAATTTCAACTTGACCTCATCATGCCCGTAATCCACCTTGAAGACTCTGGGGAACTGAGGCCATGGATTATCAGCAGCTCGTCGAACTGGGGGCTCCGGTAGAATCTCAAATGTGGTGATGGATTTGGCTCCCTAGAACAGAAATAATGCAGTACTGGAGCAGTTCATTAACCGCAAATAAGAATCAATTAGAGTATAAGCATACCTGACGTAAAGATGTGGCAATACAGTCACAGCCAGTATCACCTCCACCAATGACGATCACGTCCTTGTCCTTGGCTAGAAGTTTGGGGACATGAATGTCATTACCCATCTGAACCTTCTGCCAATTCTCAAGGAATGCCATGGCAAAATGAATTCCTTCGAGTTGGCGTCCAGGAATGGGAAGGTCTCGAGGCCATGTTGCCCCGGTACACATTACAACTGCATCAAAGTTGTCATACAATTCCTGTTCATGAAAAAAGGATCAAAGATTAACATGAGTAAGTAAGTGATTATCTAAATAAATAAATAAATAAATAGACAGATATGTTACGACCAGAACACTGCACCTTGGCTTTAATGTCCTTGCCAATGTTAGAATTGGTCTTAAACTGAATGCCTTCATCTTCAAGAAGTTTAACTCGGCGCTGAACAACTTCCTTAGAAAGTTTCATCGTAGGGATGCCATACTGCAAGAGCCCTCCGATGCGATCATTTCGTTCATACACAGTAACAGAGTGTCCCACCTGAAAAGTCAAAGTCAAAGAAAGTCAAAGATGAAGGTGACTGCAGTTTTAATTAATAAAATAATAAACCTCAAAACTATTAGTGTTACCTTATTAAGTTGGTGAGCACAAGCAAGTCCAGAGGGACCAGACCCAATGACAGCAATACTCTTTCCTGATCGTGTTGGGGGAGGGCTGGGTTTGATCCATCCTTGCTCAAATGCATGATCAATTATGGCACACTCGATGTTCTTAATAGTGACAGCAGGTTCATTTATGCCAAGAACACAGGCACCTTCACATGGTGCAGGGCACACTCGACCAGTAAATTCTAAAACACAAGAGAATTTTTTGTTTTAAAAATATGAAGTAAATTTGTGAACAAAGTGTCTTTAAAGATATTCATACCAGGGAAGTTGTTGGTCTGAAGGAGTTGGTTTAGAGCTTCTTTCCAATTTTCATGGAAGACAAGGTCATTCCATTTTGGAATTATGTTTCCAAGAGGACAACCATGAGAGGATTGACAAAATGGAACACCACATTCCATGCAGCGAGCAGCTTGAACACGCAATCCTTTCCGTACACGCTGGAAGTCATAGATTTCGTCCCAATCCTTCAATCTACTTTCCACATTCCGGTATGGAACAGTTTCTCTCTTATACTTGACAAATCCTCTAAAAAATTTCAAATTAAAAGAATTTTTTAAAAATAATTGAAAAGTAACAGATATTTTCAGCTTTCGCACAGGTCACAATGGATTTGCAAACCCACCTGGTCTTATCCAAAATTTTATCCATCTTTTTCTTCTCCATATCTTCATCATTAATAGCTTCCTCAATATCTTTCACTTTTGGCTCAACCTTTAACAGGATCTACCTTTTTAACCAAAGAATTTTCCTTCTCAGCAGCCAAAGCAGCAAGAGCCTTTTGATACTCATAGGGGAATACCTGAAATTTTTAAAAAGAACATGATATTAAAACAACAGTTGAATACATCTATAAAATTTTGATACATGAATTTACGTACCTTGATGAATTGAGAAGCGGGCTTGGGCCATTGGGCTAGAAGATCTTGAGCAATCTTAGAACCTGTCTTTTCCTGAAACTCTTTGAGTAACTGGGCAACATGGTCTAAATCTTCTTTCTTCTCAAGAGGTAACAGGTCCACCATTTTCATATTGCATTTTCTTCAAATATTAACTGAGGAATAGTGACAGTTAGGAGATACATTGTTCATGATTAATATAGACATTACCAGTTCCAAATGTTATGGCACTCTACTTACCCTCTGAATGATCATCAACATCAAGAACATAAGCGATGCCCCCTGACATGCCAGCAGCAAAGTTTCGTCCAGTCAAGCCAAGAATTACAACACAACCTCCTGTCATGTATTCACAGCCATGGTCTCCAACACCCTATATCAGATATGTCAACATATAAGCAATGGTCTGTTTTGGCCATTAATGCTTATTGGGAAAAGAAAATAATTACATACCTCCACAACTGCCACCACACCAGAATTGCGCACACAGAATCTTTCAGCTGCAATTCCACGGAAATAAGCACGCCCAGTAGTTGCTCCATACAAGCACACATTGCCAACGATTACATTCTTCTCTGATTGCTCATCAACGAAGGTGTTCTTTGCAGGATATATCACAATTTCTCCACCAGATAAACCCTGTTCAAAAAAGAGATGTATCTTATTGTACTGTTAAGACTAAGCCAAATATTTTTTCAACAGCAACCGAAATATACCTTGCCCACATAATGCGTTTAGCGTCACCTTCCAAAGTGACATGAACTCCCTTTGACATGAAACGCGCAGAAGAAACTCTGTCACGCTGATCCCTTTCATGTTAATGTGTAAATGCTGCTTCCGTCTGGTTAGAACCAGCGTCACCATATTTACTAAAACAAATTGAAAAGAATTCAAGGAAACAAATAAATATGCAGCTTCGCGAAAAACAAATTAAAACCTGCATTGAAAGACAGGACAACACTTACATAGAAATATGGTTAGCTCAAAGTACTTGCAAAAGCTCGACATACATTGTTTA
>CM060092.1:13436628-13581588 GCA_030522485.1 Stenchaetothrips biformis | reverse complement strand
GCTTAAATGGCACAACCTGACCTGAATCTTTTATCTTGTCCAGGTATTCAGGACAGGAAGAGGGTATGGGTAAATCCGTTTAGATCGGGGTGCATCAGCCTACCCCTGGTGGCCTGTTATCCCTTCCCCATGTCTATGACTCCTTATTGGTTAAAGTTATTGCTCTACAATTCCTAATGATCTACAAAGCTCTGCCGCTAATAGTGGCACGCAGCTCTTCGTGAGTTCAGAGTTCGAGGTGTGAAGGGGTTGGTTTCATCGTCACATAAAGTCTGGATCCCTGCATGTTGTCATTCATCATCTTTTAATTATGTTATTTCGTCACTGATTTAAATTTGCTGACCAACATTCCCTTCCTGCTCAACGTCCCTGAAAATCCAACCTTCTTAAATGGCTCCTGTCGATACAAATTTCATTGAAGAGGTCATTCCCACATTTCTTTTAACTTCAGGCCATCTCAAAACAGAGCTCAAAAGCTTTTAACACTACTTGGGTAGTGTTACTAGTGAAACGGACCATCAACACCCCTTGCTAATACCTTGCCTGATGAAAACCGGGCAACCTTTACTCCTCAACGTACCTGAAGTTCCTATCGGTAAGAAATTGTCCAGTTTTGGAGTGGGAATCCCTCCTACTTCCCCTTGTTGAGTTCAGCAGATGCCGTATGATCTTACCCGTCGGTGTTGGTTTTTTGATGCCATGCAGTATTTATGTTTATTCCTGCTTTCCTTGCAAATATAGAAAAGTGGGTTTATGTTGTTCAATTCAGAATAATTTGAAATTTTTTTTTCTATATGTTACTCACAACAGTTTGTGGTGAAACATGCGGATTAATCTTGCAGTATTATGAAATGATTAGTGTTTAACCACCTGTTTTGAATGTTCCCTTTATCCAATAAAACTAAATTGCAAGTTTCTTAATAAAATACATTCTCTTTTTAACTTCACCACTTTGATTAAAATGGCAGTGCTGGAGCTCAACATCAGAATCTCACTTCTGTAATTTTTTAAATTTGTAGTACTTTTAGTGTTTATGTAGTTATCTATTAGAATGTATGTAATGTTTTCCTTTCGCTAGTTATTTGATGTCTTTAGTTTTTAGCACATTTCTGAATTATTAGGCTCTTATTAAGTTTCAAATCATTTTGAAATCATAGTTTTACTAGAGCAGATGCTATATTTTCGTTTTTTGTTGAGCAATGCTTTCCTCATCCCCCCCAACCCTATTTGTTTTTGCGAGCTGCTTTTGCATATTATGCACACTTTTTCAGACATCTCTGCTTCGTTCTGCATCTGATGGAGAGGGAGATGACGTAGTATGTGAGTATGCATGGCTTCTTATCTTATTAGTATGGTAAAAGGAGATTTGTGGGTTCCCCTTAGAATTACAGTTGCACTACCTGTAGTTTTATGTTTTAAAAGTTTGTTTATCCCATGCCACTACATTATGGGATTTACTGTTCGATATCATGTACTTTTCTCATATTCCTTTCAAGTTTTGTTGTAAGAGGATTTCACTGTGGTTTCACTTACAAATTCAAACCTTCTTTTTACTGAATTTGGCTTAATCCTTCCCATTTTCTTTTCACTCCAGACATGAAGCCTCCTGAAGGTCTCAGACAGGTTCTATTGAAGCATGGTCCTGAAGCTTTCGCTAAAGCTGTTCGTTCTAAGAAGGGGCTTCTCCTGATGGACACAACATTCAGAGATGCCCATCAATCTCTCCTGGCCACCCGAATTCGTACTTACGATCTGCTTCGCATTTCTCCGTATGTTTCTCACAACTTCAACAACTTGTATTCTCTGGAGAATTGGGGTGGTGCCACATTTGATGTGTCACTTCGTTTCCTGCACGAATGCCCCTGGGAACGTTTAGAAGCCATGCGAAAGGAAATTCCAAACATTCCCTTCCAAATGCTGTTGAGAGGTGCAAATGCTGTAGGTTACACCAACTACCCAGATAATGTTGTTTTCAAGTGAGTTTTGAGCAAAATTGTTGAATGGGGACATCAGTCAGTTAATTATCCATTGCATCTTAATTTTGATTATGTAACTATATTTTAGGTTTTGCGAAATGTCTGTGAAAGCTGGTATGGACATTTTCCGAGTTTTTGATTCTCTTAACTACTTGCCTAACCTGGTGGTTGGAATGGAAGCAGCAGGAAAAGCTGGTGGTGTTGTTGAAGCTGCTATCTCTTACACGGGAGATGTTTCTGATCCCAAGCGCACAAAATATGATCTCAAGTACTACTTAAACCTCACTGATGAACTAGTGAAGGCTGGAACTCATGTTTCTGGCTATCAAGGTGAGCTCTTCCTTAGTTGTTTCTTTATTTGGTATCGTTTTGTGTGTATTATTTTTTTGAATTCAAAAAAAAAATGAAAAATAACTTTATTTGCAGGATATGGCAGGTTTGTTGAAACCAAATGCCGCGGAAATTGCTGATCACTGCTATTCGTGACAAGTACCCTGACCTGCCTATCCATATCCACACTCACGACACTGCCGGTGCTGGAGTTGCATCGATGCTGGCGTGTGCTGAAGCTGGTGCTGACGTTGTTGATGTTGCTGTGGACTCCATGTCTGGCATGACATCCCAGCCTAGTATGGGCGCAGTTGTTGCTTCCTTGCAGGGCACCAAATTGGACACAGGTAATCATTGGTTTCTGCCCCCTCTAACGTTCTGTAAGCATAATTTTAACCAACTCTCAACTGATTTTCAGGATTTGATTTGAGTGAAATTAGCAAGTATTCTGCTTACTGGGAGCAAACACGTACTCTGTACTCGCCATTTGAGTGCTGTCTCACAATGAAGAGTGGTAATGCTGATGTTTACTTGAACGAAATTCCTGGTGGCCAGTACACCAACCTGCAGTTCCAAACCTACTCCCTGGGTCTGGGCGAGTTCTTTGAAGATGTCAAGAAGGCGTACAGAGAGGCCAACCTCCTCCTTGGTGATATTGTCAAGGTACTTCCATGATTTCCCTTATCACTCTGTATTGTGTCATCTCACTCATTAAATTGTAATCTGTAATTTGCTTCCTTTTCTAGGTAACACCATCATCCAAGGTGGTTGGTGACCTCGCTAACTTCATGGTTCAAAACAAACTTACAGCGGATGATGTACTTGAGAAGGCTGAGGAGCTCAGTTTCCCTAAGTCTGTTGTGGAATTCCTGCAAGGTGCCATTGGTGAGCCTTACCAGGGATACCCAGAGCCTCTGCGATCAAAGGTGGGTTTCATTTTATGTTTATCATTGTAAAATTGTTAAGTATTTCAAATTCAACTCTTGATTTTGCATTTTGTATTTAGGTGTTAAAAGACATGCCGCGTGTGCAAGGCCGACCTGGTGCTAGTTTGCCGCCTCTAGACTTCAAGAAGCTTGGCGATGAACTGAAAGAAAGACACCCCACCGCCTCAGAATACGATGTCATGAGCTCTGCTCTTTACCCAGCAGTCACTGAGGATTACTTGAACTTCAGGGAAGAGTTTGGTCCAGTAGATAAACTGGACACTAGGATTTTCTTGACTGGACCCAAGATTGGCGAGGACTTTGAGGTACTACACCACTTCTGTCTGACAATGATCCGTTTTATGCATTCTTCAAAAACAATGAATTGAAACCAAATAAAAAATCTTTTGCAGGCATCTATTGAAAAGGGAAAAACACTTAGCTTCAAAACTTTGGCTATGGCTGATGATCTGACATTCAATGGTGAGCGGGAAGTGTTCTTTGAACTGAACGGTCAGATGCGATCTGTGTTAATTCAAGACAAGGAGGCAAGGAAGGCAAGTACATTGATGAATATTTATTGTTTGTGCTTGAACAATGAATTGTTTTTTTTTTTTTTTCTGCTGTAACCTCATGCTTTGCTTCTGCAGGAGATCCACATCCATCCTAAGGCACAGAAGGGAGTGAAGGGCCAAGTTGGCTCTCCCATGCCCGGATCTGTGATTGAAGTTCAGGTGGAAGTTGGACAGAAGGTTGAAAAGGGTGCCCCACTTATCGTCATTTCTGCCATGAAGATGGAGATGGTTGTGCAAGCACCCATCGCAGGAACTGTGAAATCGATTGATATCAAGCCTGGCATGAAGGTCGAAGGTGATGACCTTCTTGCAACAATCGAATAGACTTTTATTTATAAGGCTTGTACCTGTTGAATGCCTCATGATTTTAATTGCTGTATGTGCCAACTTTTATTTATTTTCTTGGGTGTCTTATGCATTGAATGCATGGCAGCTGTTCAATTCTTTTGACTTAAAGCTATGGACATTTTTTTAAATTTCAAAGTTTAAATGTAATAATTTGTATAGGAAAGCTTGCTTTTGGTTTTTCCACAGGAAAGTGGCTATTTATGCAACTTAAAGTGATAGGACATTTTATTGAAAAAGCATGCGATGAACTATTTTATATAAGTGTTTTTTTTACCTTTCTTCCATATGTTTTATGTTTGTAGATTGTTTTTCCTTTCCTTTGCCCTCTGTTTTTTAAGTTCAGATACACACTTAATTTGGCAGACATCCCATATTTTTTAATTATTTTAGGTCTTGAACAGTAAGTGAATTTGATTCTTCCTTGTGCTCTCTCATTGATTGATTTCATTTTTTTGTGTTTTGTGTTACTCATGTATGGAAATCTGATATGAATGTGAGTCTTTGTTATTTTTACTTGTTAGTTTTGTTTTACTACTTTGTATCTTTTAAAGTACAGTTTGATTTCAAAAACAAAATGGTGTATTGCATTCCGATTAATGAATCATTGTTTATTGCTACAAATTCATTTGTTCACCCTGTATGCTCAACATGCCAACCAACTCCTCTATGTTTTGTGATTTGAAATATTACGTCCGTTGATGGCAATGGCATCCAGCTCTCCTGTTTTATTGCTGCATCAACAATGAATTAATATGAGTTTATTAATGGTTGTTAACTAAGAGATTGAATTAGTCATTTTAAGCGGAAATGTGTTGTGAAAGAACTTCATGTATCATTAATTCTGTGCTTCTAGAGTGAGAGTATGAATAGAGTCTTTTGTTGGTTCGCTTTTAAGAGTAGAAATGGTTATTCTGTCAAACCATTTCTCACATTGTCACTGTGATTTTGATAGTCTTTCTTGCCCTGGCTGGTAGGGTAATCTAAATACAAGTGCAGGGTTTAATTCAGTGGCACTCATGTGGAGTTCACAAATAAATCCATCTTAGGGAAGGGTTGGTCGGAACGTCCAGGTCATGTCACATTGGGTAGCTGTTATCTAGTTGTAAGATTGTTACTGAAATGTAGTATTACTAGTGTTTATGGTTGTGCCAGAAATTGATGACTTAAGATTTTCCTTTATAAATCTATAGTCTAGACTTGTTATTTTTTAGAATGAGTATTTTTAAAAGTGTCTTCCAAATTTGTGATATTGTTGCCTTGAATGTTAACTGCTTGGTCTTCCTTTTTTTAATTTTTTTTTTAGAAATGCCGTCAATATTTTGGTTTAAATATGTTTTACATCCACCTCTTTAGTCAACACCCCTCTCTTTTGCCTTTAACTGTGAATTACAGCATAAAAACTCTCACCACATTTCTGTTTTATCAGTTATTTACCCATTAAACCCAACACCTCCAGTAAACTCCAAACATGAATTCAAAGACCATTGTATACGCCTTGTGCACGTTGGCAAGGTATACAGCTGTCTGCGTATACGCAGCTGTATACGGCATGTCTGTCGGCTCCTGAGCGTTGGGCGGGAAGACGAGCCACTGGCGTCGCAGCGGCAGGTGAGGCGCCGGAAGGTACGCCACCATGAAACGAGAGGTGTTTCGAGGCGTTTGAATCCTATGTGAATGAAATAAACAAACTAAGTGCGAGCGGTTTTTATTGTCAGAACAATACAGCAGGTACACTTTGGAATTGTGGAACCTCTTCCCATCACCGTTTTATCTAGCCACTCTCACAAGCACAATAACTAATGCAGTTAAAATATATGTGATTCGATTACTTTACATATTATTATTGTCTCATTGTTGCTTAACATTATTTTCTTTTTTGTCTTTTATTTTGCATTTTTTGCATTACACACATTCATTGTGATGGTAGTTATGGTTGACTTCTTTCTACAATAACTTTGAAAGAGGTCTAAGATAATTTAGACAAGCATAAATGTACGTAGATGAAATTAAATTGTCCTTATTGGACATTAATTTGTTACTTGAACATGATATTGTTATCTGATGAGAAGAGAGATCAGATTTGAGAAATGAATTTTTGCAGTAAATGTATGATGAACATGTGTACCTGCACATTCCTTGATGAAGACAGAATCTTTTAATTTTAAATGCACTTTATTATTCACGCAAAATGTGTGGTATCACATTCGATCAATACAAGGGACATGATCATTAACATGGTGACAACGAGGTTGTCTGATTAATTATGTTAATAATTTTACTCTACGCCATGCCTCTTGCATTTGAACATTTATATTCTCAATAAATGCTTTTGGCTATAATGTAGTGGAACGCACAGGAGATCACTTGAGCCTATTTTGATCAAACTAAAAAGCCATTTGTAAGAGTAAGAGGAGAAGATACCAAGGTTGAATATTGAGCACCGTGCAGTCACTCTCATCACACAAACACAAGGTAAATGTATCTCCCATCTGTGTTCATGAAAGTGCTACAAGCAAAGGTGGATTCAGATGTATGTTAAGATCAAGGTTCTTTTCACATAGTACAGAATTATAGCATAACATCAGACCAATCAAGCAAAAATCTAAAAGGCACATGTCTATTCTAACAAGTATCTTGCTTTTAATCTGGAAATGTAATTCAAAATCAGCTTCAATTGTGCAATGACCAATTTATAATGATGACAGGATAAACCCTTCAAGCATTCAAATATTCTTTGCCAGTCTATCAGCATTCCCTCCATAAACTCTTGACCAGCTGGCTTCCAAAGCCAGTTTGCTACTTCATAGATGTAATAAAAATACTAGTAGTCTTCAACAGTTAATTTGCTTAAAGCAAATTGTTATGGGGTACACCCCAAAATTGACTATTTAAAATACATCTTTAGTAAATGATCTAATCCATACATAATAATGATACAGTAGCCTTTAAGTGTGTGTTGTAACTTCAAATCCATTGCATCGCAAGGAATCACTTCAAACTCACACACATCCTTCTCTATAATTCATCGCAATATACAGTACTTTTTGACGATATTTTCAAAAAAGTGTGTACAATCAAATGCATTGACTGAAGCACATGGAAGAGATGCGCTTCAAGCATGAACGATCAGAGCACAATTATTTCCAGAACTATAATTCAGAAAAAATAATTTCATAAAATAGTTTTAATAACTTTTCTTTTAAGATGTGTTTCATACAAGTTTACACACTATATATGTTTATGGGAAACTTGCAACAGAAATATTCCACTGATAAATATACATGATACATATACTGCTTAGGATTGCAACAATAGTTTAGTACACTTACACAGTACAACAAATATACAGCTGCAAGTGTGCATAATCAACCACAAAACCACTGCTTTTCCTAAATAAATTGACCAGAACTGTTGCTTGTGGGCACATTGCTTCATCTACTAGCCGAAAGCTTATATTAGCGAGAAGAGACAACCAAAATAACAAGCACCAACTTCATCAGACAAATAATTTCAGAGTGTTTCAACAGGCATACCATTTAACAGTGTTCTTTTTTACAACAATAACAACAACAACAACAACAACATAAACACCTTCAAAAGAACGAATAATCTTCTAGAGCCCTATGATTTGTTTGAAATCTTTGGCGAGATACAATAAAGCAAATGCATGAGGAAAGAAAACCCAAGTATACTTATGTTTTTGTTATATGACTTAGCTATCAATAACTAGAACAGCACTAGCCTTTTGACTCTGAGGTAGATATACCAACATAAACCTCAAACAATTCCCTTTTTTAGCCTTCAAATTCAAGTTTAACTTCAACAGGTCCTAAAAATTAACATAACACTCAAAAGTTGTGTAATTAAATAGACACAGCTCTGTAAATTCCAGCATTTTACACAATCAAATCATTAAATTTAATATAGAAAACAAAACTACTCAGAAATAACAAAATATTTTTACAAACTTATGCCTAAGTTAAGAAAAAGTAAAATACGATCTGAAGTAAAAGGAATTTAGATGCATAAACCGAGTTGACAAAAGTTCATTGTTAATTTGTCCAGTATGCAAAAAATTAAAAAAAATAATTAAAACACCTATACTTTTAGTTTTAAAAGCTCACAGTAACAAAAATAGGACATAAAATCAATATTTGCTAAGAAATTCAATTTTATCGAACTGCCACTGGTGAATCTTTCCTCCTCGCACAGGAATCACACAAACACTCGAAGTTCTCCCTTCCTAATACTGATAATGGCTTTAGGTGAAAGTAAATTCACCACCATAACATTTAGAGAGCCCAGCTTCTACAGAGAAATACAAGGGACACATTTTGCTGGCAATAACTCTAAAGCAGAAAAGGAACGATTCTGAAAATAACTAATGATGCCATCTGTTGGTTCCCTCCTTTTGGACAGTAGCTTAGAAATGAACAGGAATGGGAGGGGAGAGCAACAGAAATGAAAAAGGATGCTATCTGAATGGAAGCCCTTGCTTTAAAATAACAATTTTTTTCCTTCTCCATGGCAGAACTTAGCCACGGCGGGCGTGAGGTACGATAACGCCACCCGGGCCGGGCAGGTTCGTGTCTCCAGTCAGGAACTGATCCACCTCTCTTGCGGCTTGTCTTCCCTCAGAGATGGCCCACACCACGAGTGACTGGCCACGACGACAATCTGTCAAAAACGAATTATGAGGAGTTAAGTATGTGCTTTGGCTTTTAACATGTCCTGTATGTGTAGGCTTTGAACTTACCCCCTGCTGCAAATACTTTAGGAACTGATGTGCAATACTGTCCATTTGGTGTCTCGTAATTACTTCGCGGATCCAACTTCAGTTGCAGTTCCTCTGCAATGTATTTTTCTGGGCCCAAGAAGCCCATGGCGAGCAGTACCAAATCACACTTGTAGACCTAGAATACAAAGATTAGTTTAAAAAATCGTAGTGAATTATAATATTGAATATAAATGCAAAATATTTAACCTTCTCAGAGTTGGGAACCTCCTCCATCTTCCATCGTCCTTGATCATCCTTTGTCCATTCGACCTTGACTGTCTTGATGCCCGTAACATTGCCTTTGCCATCATCAAGGAACTCCTAAAAATAATAAAAGAAAGGGTTAACAAACAAAACCATTTGGGAAAAAACATAAGAGTATTTCCAGAAACATACCTTGCTTGTTGTGCTAAACTGCCGAGGATCCCGGCCAAATTTCAACTTGACCTCATCATGCCCGTAATCCACCTTGAAGACTCTGGGGAACTGAGGCCATGGATTATCAGCAGCTCGTCGAACTGGGGGCTCCGGTAGAATCTCAAATGTGGTGATGGATTTGGCTCCCTAGAACAGAAATAATGCAGTACTGGAGCAGTTCATTAACCGCAAATAAGAATCAATTAGAGTATAAGCATACCTGACGTAAAGATGTGGCAATACAGTCACAGCCAGTATCACCTCCACCAATGACGATCACGTCCTTGTCCTTGGCTAGAAGTTTGGGGACATGAATGTCATTACCCATCTGAACCTTCTGCCAATTCTCAAGGAATGCCATGGCAAAATGAATTCCTTCGAGTTGGCGTCCAGGAATGGGAAGGTCTCGAGGCCATGTTGCCCCGGTACACATTACAACTGCATCAAAGTTGTCATACAATTCCTGTTCATGAAAAAAGGATCAAAGATTAACATGAGTAAGTAAGTGATTATCTAAATAAATAAATAAATAAATAGACAGATATGTTACGACCAGAACACTGCACCTTGGCTTTAATGTCCTTGCCAATGTTAGAATTGGTCTTAAACTGAATGCCTTCATCTTCAAGAAGTTTAACTCGGCGCTGAACAACTTCCTTAGAAAGTTTCATCGTAGGGATGCCATACTGCAAGAGCCCTCCGATGCGATCATTTCGTTCATACACAGTAACAGAGTGTCCCACCTGAAAAGTCAAAGTCAAAGAAAGTCAAAGATGAAGGTGACTGCAGTTTTAATTAATAAAATAATAAACCTCAAAACTATTAGTGTTACCTTATTAAGTTGGTGAGCACAAGCAAGTCCAGAGGGACCAGACCCAATGACAGCAATACTCTTTCCTGATCGTGTTGGGGGAGGGCTGGGTTTGATCCATCCTTGCTCAAATGCATGATCAATTATGGCACACTCGATGTTCTTAATAGTGACAGCAGGTTCATTTATGCCAAGAACACAGGCACCTTCACATGGTGCAGGGCACACTCGACCAGTAAATTCTAAAACACAAGAGAATTTTTTGTTTTAAAAATATGAAGTAAATTTGTGAACAAAGTGTCTTTAAAGATATTCATACCAGGGAAGTTGTTGGTCTGAAGGAGTTGGTTTAGAGCTTCTTTCCAATTTTCATGGAAGACAAGGTCATTCCATTTTGGAATTATGTTTCCAAGAGGACAACCATGAGAGGATTGACAAAATGGAACACCACATTCCATGCAGCGAGCAGCTTGAACACGCAATCCTTTCCGTACACGCTGGAAGTCATAGATTTCGTCCCAATCCTTCAATCTACTTTCCACATTCCGGTATGGAACAGTTTCTCTCTTATACTTGACAAATCCTCTAAAAAATTTCAAATTAAAAGAATTTTTTAAAAATAATTGAAAAGTAACAGATATTTTCAGCTTTCGCACAGGTCACAATGGATTTGCAAACCCACCTGGTCTTATCCAAAATTTTATCCATCTTTTTCTTCTCCATATCTTCATCATTAATAGCTTCCTCAATATCTTTCACTTTTGGCTCAACCTTAACAGGCTCTACCTTTTTAACCAAAGAATTTTCCTTCTCAGCAGCCAAAGCAGCAAGAGCCTTTTGATACTCATAGGGGAATACCTGAAATTTTTAAAAGAACATGATATTAAAACAACAGTTGAATACATCTATAAAATTTTGATACATGAATTTACGTACCTTGATGAATTGAGAAGCGGGCTTGGGCCATTGGGCTAGAAGATCTTGAGCAATCTTAGAACCTGTCTTTTCCTGAAACTCTTTGAGTAACTGGGCAACATGGTCTAAATCTTCTTTCTTCTCAAGAGGTAACAGCTCCACCATTTCCATATTGCATTTTCTTCAAATATTAACAGAGGAATAGTGACAGTTAGGAGATACATTGTTCATGAATAATATAGACATTACCAGTTCCAAATGTTATGGCACTCTACTTACCCTCTGAATGATCCATCAACATCAAGAACATAAGCGATGCCCCCTGACATGCCAGCAGCAAAGTTACGTCCAGTCAAGCCAAGAATTACAACACAACCTCCTGTCATGTATTCACAGCCATGGTCTCCAACACCCTATATCAGATATGTCAACATATAAGCAATGGTCTGTTTTGGCCATTAATGCTTATTGGGAAAAGAAAATAATTACATACCTCCACAACTGCCACCACACCAGAATTGCGCACACAGAATCTTTCAGCTGCAATTCCACGGAAATAAGCACGCCCAGTAGTTGCTCCATACAAGCACACATTGCCAACGATTACATTCTTCTCTGATTGCTCATCAACGAAGGTGTTCTTTGCAGGATATATCACAATTTCTCCACCAGATAAACCCTGTTCAAAAAAGAGATGTATCTTATTGTACTGTTAAGACTAAGCCAATATTTTTCAACAGCAACCGAAATATACCTTGCCCACATAATCGTTAGCGTCACCTTCCAAAGTGACATGAACTCCCTTTGACATGAAAGCGCAGAAACTCTGTCCCGCTGATCCCTTCATGTTAATGTGAATGCTGCTTCCGTCTGGTAGACCAGCGTCACCATATTTACTAAAACAAATGAAAAGATTCAAGAAACAAATAAATATGCAGCTCGAAAAAAATTAAACCAGCATTGAAAGACAGGACAACACTTACATAGAAATATGGTAGCTCAAAGTACTTGCAAAAGCTCGACATACATTGTTTATTGTTAGGTCCAGTTTAACTGATTTCACCGTGCCATCAATAACAGGTTTGGCTGCCTTGATAAGCTCATTGTCTAATCGGTTCTCAAGCTGGAAATCTTGCTTCTTAGACCCACCAACAATATTGACTCCAGGGCGCATGGCAAGAGCATTTCGCAAGATAGGGTCAAAATTAAGCATTTGAGCTTTGTAGTTAGCAGTTTTAGACACTTGTAAAAATTCAGTACGTCCAATGAGATCTTGGAATTTGCGAACACCTAGCTTTGCCATGTAGCCTCGCACCTGTAGACCAACACTAGGTAAATATCTAATTCTATTGTTACTATTTAGAGGGCATACCACCATGCAGCAATTTATACCTCTTCTGCCAGCATGAAGATATAGTTGATCACATGCTCTGGTTTTCCAGCAAATTTCTTGCGCAATTCTGGATCTTGGGTAGCAATGCCAACTGGGCAAGTGTTTAGATGACATTTGCGCATCATTGTGCACCCCATGACAATCAAAGGCGCAGTACTGAAGCCGAACTCATCTGCACCCAGCAATGCAGCCACCAATACGTCAAATCCTGTTAATGATAAAAATGTATACATTCAACTGTCAATTAAATTTCATAAAAAAAAGATAATAATGACAACAATGTACTTATAATAAATTATAAAATTCTGAAGAAAGCTTTTGACTACCTGTACGGATCTGTCCATCTGCCTGGACTATAACTCTGGAGCGCAAGTTATTCATTGTCAATACCTGGTGAGTCTCAGCAATACCAAGTTCCCATGGAAGCCCAGCACTTTTGATTCCAGTCCATGAACTGGCACCTGTCCCACCATCATGACCGGATATAACAATGTGCTCTGCTTTACCCTGTGGGAACAATCAACATATTAGTTTATAAATTCCAAACATTTAAATGTACGATGAAGGACAAGAAAATGAGAGGTATTACCTTCGCCACACCCGATGCAACCACACCAACGCCAACTTCCGATACCAGTTTCACAGATATTCTGGCATTAGGATTGGCACACTTCAAATCATAGATCAACTCCGCCAAATCCTCAATTGAATAAATGTCATGATGTGGTGGAGGAGAAATCAGACCAACTCCAGGAACAGAGTGTCGAGTGGCAGCGATATCAGCAGTGACTTTGTAGCCAGGCAGCTCACCTCCTTCACCAGGCTTAGCTCCTTGAGCCATTTTGATCTGAAGATCATCAGCATGGGCCAGATAGGAACTAGTTACACCAAAACGACCAGAAGCAACTTGCTTTATTGCAGATCGTTTGTTACTCTCTGATTCTTGGTTCAAGTAACGGTCCGCATTTTCTCCACCTTCTCCTGTATTGGATTTCCCTCCAATACGATTCATGGCCACGGCAAGAGTTTGATGAGCCTCCAAGGATATACTACCAAAGCTCATAGCACCCGTAGCAAACCTTTTCACAATGGACGCAGCAGATTCCACTTCAGAAATGTCGACAGGTGGAATGCCTGGGTTTGGAACCACTTCCAGTTGACCTCTCAGAGTGCAAGCCTTGACACTTTCCATAGTAGATTGGCAAAACTTTTCATAAGCATTTAGGCTCTTGCTAACTGCAGCCTCCTGAAGACTTGCAATGCTGCTGGGTTCGTTGATGTGCTTTTCTCCACCTGAGCGCCAGTGGAATACACCAGGGTTCCGCAGAACTAACATATCTGCTGAATTCTCATCGTAAGTAAGACTGTGTCGATCAAATGCCTCTTTGGCAAGAACTTCAAAAGTGACTCCTCCTACTCGAGACTGTGTTCCTTTGAAGCATTTGTCAACTACTTCATCAGAAAGACCAACTGCTTCAAAGATTTGAGCTCCTTTGTAAGACTGCAGAGTGGATATTCCCATTTTAGCCATTACTTTAGCAATACCTCTTTCCATTGCTTCAGAGTAGTTCTGTCAGTCAAATTAAAAAGTAAGGGTTTAGTCAAACTTCAAATAAATCTGTAGTGCAGAAGTGCTGTAATGAATACTGTACCTTAAAGAGATCATCGTCTGTAATATTTGCATCAATAACACCCTCTGAACGAAGAGAAGCAGCCATCTCAAACACCAAGTATGGGCAAATGGCATCAGCACCGTATCCCAGAAGGACACACATGTGATGAACCTCTCTGTTCAGAAAAAAAAATCAAATAAGACTTTGCGACACAATCAGCCAAAACCACAGTCATAAAATGCTATACAGACCGAGCCTCTGCTGTGTCAACAATCAGCCCCACTTTCTTGCGCTGTCTCTCTTCAATAAGATGATGATGGGTGGCGCCAAGGGCCATGAGTGCACTCACAGGCAAGCTGGAAGCCGAAATAATGTAGTCAAACCAACATCATTAGTCATCACCGTGCTCTACAACATTTATCAGAATGAAATCCTACCGGTCCACCCCAGCAGCACGATCCGAGAGAATGAGAAGCTGATATCCGGCTCTGGCCGCTTGGCAAGCCTCATCAGAAATGAGGCTTAGAGCATTCTTCAGGCCAGCGGCACCATCTTTCCTTGCAAATGTTATATCTATGACCTTGCTCTGTAAATTTGCACAGAAACAACAAGTAAGTAGGATTTTATTTATTGGATTATTTTTTGACGAGCTAAGAATGTTAAGATACCTTCCAACCACGGTGACTGGTATTCTTAATGACCAGAAGGTCTTTCAAAGACAAGATTGGGTTGGGCAAGAAGAGGCGGTGACACTGCCTCGAGGATGGATCGAGAAGATTGGCTTCAGGACCAATGGGGCACATCAAGGACATAACAATTTTCTCACGGAAGGGATCAATGGGTGGATT
Organism: Stenchaetothrips biformis; assembly: GCA_030522485.1. NCBI lineage: Eukaryota > Metazoa > Arthropoda > Insecta > Thysanoptera > Thripidae > Stenchaetothrips > Stenchaetothrips biformis. The sequence continues at coordinate 13,566,659 of CM060092.1, read as the reverse complement.
TGTGACCTGAAACAATAATTTTTAAGTGAAAAAAGGCAGGAACTTCAGGTAAATAAGATAATAAAGCTGATGTCAAGGAGGCATACCTGGGCAAAAAGTTGCTTGAAGTACTCGTATAGAAGAGGCTGGAATTGTGAGAGGCAGGCCAGAGGAGCATCATTACCCATGGAGCCCAAGGCTTCCTTCCTGCAGACAAGGCAACATATGCATAAGCAGCCAATCAAACCACAGAATGCTTTTTTTTTTTTTTTTTTTTTTTTTCTCCCACCACTTACTTGGTGTTAATCATGGGGACTAAGAGCATGGTGATGGTCTCAATGGTGTAGCCGAACAAGGACAGGCGCTGATCCCCTCCATACATTTGTCCGACTGCAATTTGCCTCTCTGCTTCAGTTTTGATACGAGAAGTAGCGGATTTGTCAATGATAGGCTTGAATAAGGCTGCATCCTCTGCAGTTGGTTTGTGATCTTTATAAAGATCGGACATCAAAATCTGTTCCACAAAGACCAGAATGTTAAAAAAACAACAAAAGCCACACACAATGCATGAAGAGGGCACACTCATAGATCTCATCCTAAAAGGATAAAAAGAACCATGCAACTGAAAAAACAGCAGTAGTTAGCTTCGCATCTAAACAGTGTTTCAGGATGAAAACCAACAAAAATATTCAAGGCCCACAGAAAGCCTAAAATTAAATAGAAGCAGCAAAATAAATTAAAACATTTAATAGATATAGACATCAGGGAAGAATAACTTATGTGGGTTTTTTATTTAAATTAATTTTTGCTATGGTCAAGTCATGAGACATAATAAACGCATATGGGAGCTAAATTATTCTTTCCTGGCACACCACCTGATGTGTTTAAACGCAATTTACAATAGGCACACATAATCCAAAACTACTGAGACCAAATTCCAAAACTACAACTGAACATTTTAAAACTACAACCAAAGACACTTACTCTACTAAGAGCACCTAAAGATTGTTGAAGAACTTTGTAGACTAAAAGGTACAGGCTACTGTGAAGTTGTTAGTGCAACCTCATTCTACAACAAAATTCAGCAAACTAGACATGCATGGAAAGTAGCCCTAAGATTAAGATAAAAGGAAGAGAACCGAATAAAAACGTGCCAAGGAGACTACATTGTGCAGAAAATAAGTCTGTACAAAAATAACAATGAAAATAACACACTGAATAGCTAGAGATCTCTCTGACTCACCCTCTGTAGAAATCCACCACAGCAGCAAAAAGAAAATTACAAAAACATGACTATTAGATGCTGTTTGTTTTGGTTAAATATTTGAAAGTATAACACCAAAACCAGGTTATTCCCACCCTACAAAAGTTTGTGTTACTAATCCTGCCAGATCATGCAAAAACATATTTTTAATTTGAAATATTGTAGACACAGGTATTACCCCCTTACTCTTATCAATTCAAAAGATATATTAAAGGAACAACAAATTATATGAATGGAAATAAATGTTAAGTGAGAATTGGAAAATAGCAAAATGAGACTGTCCTTTTGTAACTGATCATTGGCATTCACACACTTATATGATGGTATTAATAATTTCGTTTACCTCCTCTTTGAGCCAAGTTGAGTGGGGGCGGGAAAGGGCAATCTGTCGCTTCAGCTCAACATCCTGAATGATTGTTTTCTGCTTTGTGTCCACCAATAACATGCGCCCTGGCTTCAATCGGCTTTTGAGTAGGACATTGCTTGGGTCAGTGTCATACACTCCTACCTCAGAGGCCATGACCATAATGTTATCCTTCAAAACATAGAATCTCGATGGTCTTAGTCCATTCCTACAAAAAACAAAAGGAAAGGTTGAAGGATTAATCAAACACTGCAATCAACAATGCCAACAACAATACAAGATACTCACCGATCCAGAATGGCTCCAATGTAACGTCCATCTGTGAATGTCAGCAGAGCAGGGCCATCCCATGGCTCCATTGAACAGGCCGCCCAGTGATAGAAATCTTTCTTTTCTTCTGGCATTGTCTTGTCATTTTGCCAGGCTTCTGGGACCATAGTCATAACAGCCTGCACAGAACCAATTAGTACAGAGCACCATTGTCTGGAACAAATGCATAAAAATTTAGTTCAAAGGACAATAAGCTAAACATACCTCAGGAAGAGATCGTTTTCCTGCCATGGTTATGAACTCAAGGACACAATCAACTGCGCCTGAGTCAGAGAGGTTTGGTTCCACGACTGGGTAGAGTTTCTTCAAGTCACCGAACTCCTCATTGGACATGACACCCTCGCGGGCTTTCATGAAATTAACGTTTCCTCGTAGGGTATTTATCTCACCATTGTGAGCAAGGTACCTGGGAGGAGAATAAAATAAATAAATAAGACATTCCATTTTTATTTTTTTGGGGTTGTTGAGCAAATTGCTTACCTCAATGGATGAGCCCTTTCCCAGCTGGGGAATGTGTTAGTGGAGAATCGCGTGTGCACAAGGGCTAAGTAGGTGTGAAAAGATTCATTCTGCAAAAAAACAAAATTGAACTAATCCCTCTTTCAAATATAAATATTTGCATTGATTAAACGTAACTTGACTTACTGAAAGGTCATTAAAATATGCCCAGAGTTGATCAGCTGTGAATTGACCCTTGTACACAACAGTGGAGGTTGACAGGGAACAGATGTAAAACCGACGACCGGGACCGGTGATTTGGTGGGTTGCTACTTTCTTTAAAATAAAGGCCTGTAAAATGAAGAAGACAACCATTAACCTGACCATCAGATTGATTGGCATTGCGGTGAGACACGTTGGGCCGGGCCGCCTTTCCAGCGTGACGTCACAGTGGGCCGCCACCATCCGCCCCCATCCGCCCCCATCCGCCCCCTCGGCGGGCCTCACGGGCCTAACGCCCACCCACGCTTGCGTCACACGTATTGAACGCAAACTCGGGCCGAGCCGCACCACCGTCGACTCTGGACCCACCCTGCCCGGCTCAAAACCCAACGCGCCTGAACAAGGGTTGGAAGGAGCAAGCAGGGGGTGGCGGCAGAGCAGTGGGCTGGACGCGGTCAAAATCCTGGACGGCTTTGAGCTCCAGAGTCGCCAAATGGGTCTCAAACCGAACTTGTGACCCCAACAATGGATTGCTCTCCGAACGAGGAATCCATGGGTGGGCTCACATGGTCAGTTCGAGTCCTGTTTAGCGGCTTCGAGAGCTCAAAACGCGTCTGGAGTTTTTGCCGCTTGCGCCGGTTTTCTGGCCCAATGTGGGGGAGGGAGGAGAGTAGATGGGAGAGCAAGCGGGTTTGTCTGGGTGGGGCACACGCCGCCGGCCAGCCTAAAAGTCCAAGACTGAGCGCCTACTTTGACGGGATGCCACCGCGCCGAGGCCTAGATGCGGGACCACCAGGCACCATCCCCAGAACCTTGGGCTTGTCAGTGAATCGAGCAGGGCCTCCCACCACTCGTTTCAACCCTTTCCAATCCCGGATCAGTTCACGGCCGCGCTTGAAAAGGGCGAGATCAGGACGGACACCCCCTCCCCCTTCCCTCTCCGCAGCCCTCAGTATTCCGCGGTTGGGGAAGGGGGGGGGGCGGGCACTGCAGGGCCCTACCCTCCCAATCCATGGGCGTGACGTCACTGAAGCGATGACGTCACATGCAAGGGAGCGAGGAGAGGGGGGTGGGGGTGGAAGCAACCCCCCGGCCGCGGCGCACGGGGCGTGGCATGGCCCGCGGCTGTTAGGCGAACTATAGATCATGCCGCGGAGTCGCTCAGGCTCAGGGGCGGCGGGGGTCGGGGGTGGCGGTGCACAGTGGGTCAGAGGACCGTTGAGGCGGCCAAAATCCCGGACGCGTTTTGAGCTCCCGAGTCGCTAAAGGAGACTCGAATCGAACGTGTGACCCCACCAATGGATTGCTCGTTTGGAGAGCAATCCATTTGTGGGGTCACACGTTCGGTTTGAGTCCTGGTTAGCGACTCCAGAGCTCAAAACGCGTCTAGAGTTTTGGCCGCCTGCGCCGGTCCTCTGGCTGTTCCACTGTGCGGTGGCGTGTCCGGATACTGGCCAAGGCTTCCTTGCTTTCCTGCCCGAGCGGTGGCCAGGGGCGGATCCAGAGACTGGGTTGCATCACGCCCGCTGGATCTGTTTCTTACCTGGCGGTTGAGCGCCTCGTCCTGCGCCGTGCCGGTGACAAACACCTGCCTCATGAGGGGCTCGCTCTTGCGCGCCATGAGGCCGATCTTGGTGCTGTCGACGGGCACGTCGCGCCAGCACACCACCTCGAGGCCGCACTCCTTGGCCAGCTTGGCGAAGTGCTCCTCGCAGGCGGGCCCGCTGGCCGCGTCCGTGAAGCATATCCCCGTGGCATAGCGGCCCAGCGGCGGCAGCTCCACTTTCCGGGTCGCCCTGCAACAGCGCGCCGTCAGAGTCGCAAACAAAGCCACAAGCGGGGGAGAGGAGCATTTTATTGCGACATTTCTCCGCAAGCTCGCCACACTGCGTTTCCGCGGCGCGGGTTTCCTTTTTCCACTGTTAAAGTCACAAGGATAACACACACTCGCACACGGACACACACACACACACACACACACACACACACACACACACACACACACACACACACACACACACACACACACACACACACACACACACACACACACACACACACACACACACACACACACACACACACACACACACACACTCTGCCGCTACTCATCATGGGTCTCGTCAGAGGGCCGTTTACCTGAGCTCCGCGGCGTACAGGTCGTGCGGGATGGCCGTGAGCACGCCCGCGCCATCGCCAGTGTCATTGTCGCAGGAGCAGGCGCCTCGGTGGTTCATGCGCATCGACAGCTTCTCCGCGTCGCGGAGGATCTGCAAGCAAAACACACAGTCCGTCACGTGCCGCGTCTGCAGTGCGGGCGGCTGGAAGCGGCTGGGCTGGCTGCACAGTGGGCCAGAGGACCGGTGGAGGCGGCCAAAATTCCAGACGCTTTTCACTCACCTTGTGCGAGCGTTGGCCATCGATGGACACGATGAAGCCAACACCACAAGCTGCCTTCTCGTTCTCGGGGCTGTACAGGCCATCTGCGGGCGGCAGCGACCAAGACTCGTTGGACATCAGGACCTGGAACACACGGCTCAATAAGCATCGGACTTCCAGGAAAATTTTTATTGCCTTTCCAAAGTTGTTAAGTCATTGCGCCATTGAGGGGCGTAAAAGACTTGTAGTTTTGATGCCTTTGTTTCACAACTGAAGTGTACAGCCTCGGCCGGCAAGTGTGTGGCACGCGGTGTGCTTCCCACTGTGTTATTCAAAATTATTTCCCTTGGCAAGAAAACTGTGGGTAGCATTGCTGCGGCAGCACCACCGCTTCAGACCGCGCAAGCACCGCGGTCTCCGTCGCAGAGTGTGATTCCGAACAACGGCGCTGTCGTCATTCTGTCCCACTGGGGCGCCGGAGGCGCCCAGCAAGGGTGAGAGAGACAGAGCGACAGTTCGGCATCGGCCCTGTGTTGTTGTCGGGCGGCATTACACTTCTCGCGGCGTGATCCACTTAAGGCACCGCCACCCTGTGCTGTTGTCGGGCGGCATTACACTTCTCGCGGCGTGATCCACTTAAGGCACCGCCACCCCGCACAGTGTGTCGCCGCTTAGACTCGGGGGCAGCAAGGGGGGGGGGGGGCACCCACGCCACCCGTCGGACGCAATCCCATTACCGTGCGCGAGATGGGCCCTGACGTGAAACTGGCCCCGTCGTGGCCGCGGACTGCGGAACCAGGAGGGGCGGCTCTACGACGCACAGAAGGCCAAAAGACCGGCCCCCGGCACTACTGGGGCCTGCAGGGCCTGCAGGGGGCATTGCAGGGTCGTGGCGTGCGGGGCCGTCCCTCGCGGCGGAGGCTTTCACCGAGACACGCCTAGCACGCAAGCCCAGTACGTATCGGCGGAATGGGCGGCGACCTTGGCTGTGGCCTTGGCTGTGGCCTTGGCCTTGTCTCGAGGCGGTGACGCGGACACTGCAGCGCACCGCGGCGTCGCGGCGACTTATCGCAGGGCGCGGGTTCGAGTACCGCCGACGGCGGCGGCCGTCGTTCGGTGATGCCGTATGTCACGTGTCATTTTTCGTGCCGGCGTCAGTGGCGCCCCTGACGCGGTCCCGTCACGCATGGCCAGGCACGTGGCGTGACGGCCTTGGCGGGGAAACGGTATGGAACGACCACCGGCACGCCGACGACATGACCGCCGTCCTGGCGCCGTCCAACCACCGGCCGACGGCAAGCCGCGCAGCACAACTAGTCCGAGAGTAGTTTCCGTTGCTCTGTCTCTCTCGCACTCACGGGGCGTCCCCTGCAGGAGCGAGAGAGACAGGGGGGCGACGAAAACGAATCTCGGAATCAGTCTGCAGGACGTCGCGAAGGCGGAAGGACCTGCGGGGGGGCGAGGGGGGCAGTCAAAACAAATCGCCAGGCCAGGGCCGGGCGGCCGTCCAACCGCCGCAAAGCGCAGACACTCAGTAAAAAGAAACAATCCAAAATAAAAACGGCCACCTTGCGTCTGTCATCGTCGTCAACACTACAACGTCCACACTGCAGCGCGTTGAACTGCGACGCGCTGGGTTTCAATTGGAGGACTACAAACCTACTGGTCAACGCAAAACTTCCACTGGACCGACAAATAACCCTCCGCTCGTCACTTCTTCTTTTTCAAAGAACGTTCGGCTGGGAATTTCCCCATCCTGAGGACAAACAAGTCACACAGCACATGTGGCGTCTGGGCCACGCCGGCCTGTCGCCGCGGTGGTTCAAGTTGACTCTTGAATCGTTCCGCAAACTTGAGCGCGCGCGGAGGAGAGTCTGGCAGGGCGTTGCCCCGCGCCGCACAGTGGGCTACAAGACCGGTGGAGGCGGTCAAATTTCCGTGACGCGTGACCCCGCGTGACAGACGCGTTTTGAGCTGCAGAGCTCCATCTACGAGCCAAGCGCATGTATCCAGCCAGGTCTGTTTTTCCATCTACTAGCCACCTGCACGCATCCAGTGTTCTGACCCACTATGTTCCCCGCCAGCCAGCCAGCAGCCTGCCACGTAGGCCAGCCTGCACGCATCCGGTGTTCTGACCCACTGTGTTCCCCGCCAGCCAGCCAGCAGCCTGCCGCGTAGGCCAGCCCGCCGCGACCGCGTGCGCGACGGATGCCTACCGCCCAGGCTGTCCGGCCGCGCCAGTCTCCAGTCCATTCCCTCCAGTCTCCAGCCACCAGCCTTCAGTCCATTCCCTCCAGCTCACAGCCCACGCCGCCATACGCCCGAACACGTACGAGACCCTCCACCGTGTTTCAGCCGCCGACGCCCAGCGCCCCCCGCCCAACCCGAAGTCCCCCGACAGTGACACCAGCCACAAAAGTGGAATTCCAATTTAAATTTTTCGTTCCGGGCGACTTTAGGCCGGACGGGACGGCCAGTGACCTGGACCGGACCGACTGGCCGACGGGCGGAGGTGACAAATCATTCATCACCAAACGGGTTCCTGCGCGCCGCGGCATTCGGTCGGCGGGGACTTTTCGGCCTCTCCTGTTTCTGTCTGCTCTCATGCTCACAGTTTGCATCGACCGAACGCGAACGTGTGACCCCACCGATGGATTGCTCTCCGAACGAGGAATCCATTGGTCGGGGGTCACACGTATTCGATTCGAGTCCCATTTAGCGACTGTGGGGCTCAAAACGCGTCTCGAGTTTTGGGTGCCCATGCGCCTGTCATCTGGCCCACTGCGCACCGCCGCGCATGGCACGGCTTCTCAGCGTGTCCACCGTGAGTACAGACAGCGCGCCGCGCGGAAGACAACGACGCCACTGAAGCCCCGCCAGTCCCATTGTCCGCACCGTCCGGCCGGCCAGCCTCACCGGCCGCGCGCACAGTGGGTCAAAACGGTCGAAATCGCGAAAAAAATATTTAAGAGCAGGCAAATTATTGATTGACCAGACTTGTTTTATCTGCCTGCGCACAGTGGGCCGCACACTTAGCACCATATCTCGCCACTCTGCCAGCCAGAGGCCAATGACTCAAGACCCCGGCCGGCAGGCGATGATGTTCCTGGTTACCGTGCACTCCCACGTCAAATGGACGAGACGCAGCGCAGCGCACTGTCGCCAGACCGGAGGACAGCAGACGCCTCGAATGTAGGTTACGCGACCGAGCGGCGCGAGCGGTGTGTGACCAGCTGGGATTCCAGAGAGAACGGTGACACATTCGTTTCAATACTGTGCCACATTCGTTTTAATATGAATCCGAGAGCGAGAGAGACGCCCACTCGGAATCAGTCGGCTGGCAGCAGCCGCTCAGCGCGCCTTTTGCTTCATCGGGATGCGTGGTCGCGTACGGTACGGGCCAGGCCCCCGAGGCCTTGTCCTCATGGCGTGGCGTGGCGTGGCGTGGCGCGGCGAAACGCGGCGCGGCGCAGAGGCCCAAAGTCCTGGAGGTGACCGCCAGCAAGTGCCCACGGAAAGAAAAAAAATACGAGCCTCTCTACACGGAGCAGCTACACGCCACTTGTTTTCAAAAAGGGACTTAGAGCCACGGAAACATTGTTATCAGCCAGTAGGCATGGCGCACCTCATGCCCCCTAAATGAATGGCAACCTTGATGATGGTAGCCTCGGTGCAGACGATGCGCCCCGCCACGCCCGGCTATCAGCCATTGCTATCGCCCAACGATAACTCTGCCTCTGACTGAAGAATAAATACGCACACATGTCCCTGCGGGCTCGGACGCCTCTCAGCGCATAATCACCGGAGAAACTTTCCGTCAGGTTTATTGCTGTATTTGGCGGCGCGGTCACCACGTCGGTCACCCGGCCGGCTCGGCAATAGAGAGGTGGGACGCCCTCCGCCAAGATAACGCGCGGAGAGAGCCACCGGCACAGCGCCCTTCCTCTCTGTCTGTCTGTCTGCCCCTTCCCTACCTCTGGCATGGGGATGAGATGAGAGAGGGGCAATAGACGACCCGGCTCGGCTCACCCAAAGACCGCACCTGCAATACAAGCCAACCCCATACGCCCGCGCAGATTGCACCTCCTCACGGTGTTGCAGGGGTGGCAGGTGGCACCGCCGGGCGGCGCGCAGAGTGGGTGCCGCCACCACGACACGCCGCCTAGCCTCGCGGCAGGCCCGCTCCAAACAGAGTAGGGCGGGCCGGGACGGGGCGGGACGGAACGGGACGGGGCGTAGTCTAAGTTATTTCCGACGCGCCCCACGTGCTCGCCTTGCCGCCACGGGGCCCTCGCTGGGCCGCGAAGGGCCGCGTCTTAAAGTGCACGCCGCCGTCGACCTTATTTTCTTCCGGTGCTGCAGCAGGGCGTCGCGGCGACGTCGCGGAGCACGGCGTCAAGGCGGCGGCCGGCCACGTCCCGGGGGTCGGCTCGGCTGGTAGTGTACAGACAGGCACGCGACGGACCAACCAGCGCTCCGTCAGCTACGTTGACTGCGAACGGCATGCTTTCGTCGCCCTGTCTCTCTCGTACTCTCCAGTGCGCCCCGCGAGTGCGACAGAGACAGAGCGACAAGGCACTGAGCCGTACTGGGCCATTAGCGCCGTGCCGCCCACCACTCGCCGCGCGACATCAAGGAAAGCACCGCGGCTGATGACGGCAAACCCAGCCGCCGCCGCCATCAAGGAAAGCCAAAGTCCGAATCACATTTACCCTCTCCTTAAAAAAATCCTGGACCCGCGCCTGGCGGCGCTCTGTGCCCTGTGCCAGCGCGGCGAGCCCCATCGGGGACGACGGGGCGAACTAAACCAGGCCAATGGGGGAACGCAGCCTGCAGGCGGCGGGCGGAGGGGCTGCAGAGGAGCGCCGTCGCGACGCTCAATGGAATGGGACAAGCGGGCTTTGGGGCTGGCGGGCACTGGCGGGCTGGCAGCGGACCAACACTACAACAGCCCACCACGTGGCTGGGCTCGGCCTAAACACACGCCGTGCCGTGCACCACGCCCTCCCTTTCTCTCACTAGAGATGTAAATTTGCTCACTCAATATCTCTCTCTCTCTCTCTCTCTCTCTCTCTCTCTCTCTCTCTCTCTCTCTCTCTCTCTCTCTCTCTCTCTCTCTCTCTCTCTCTCTCTCTCTCTCTCTCTCTTTTTCTACGTTCGGCCGGCCAGTCAGACAATGCAGAAGTTTGCTGCGTCAGCCCGTGCCGCTCGCAGACGGCAAGCCAACCACTCAGCAAGTCGCGGCCAAGACGAAGAAAAAAACAAACAAAGACAAAAAATTAGACTCAAGGGCTCGAAAGGAGAACGCTCTGGTTTGGCATCGCCGGGCATGACAGACGCACCGGCACCGCCACGAACGACGCCAAGTCGGAGAAGGCAGCCGGCGAGAGGGGGAAGGAAAGTCTCGAGAGCGTCGTTCGATTATCATTCAAGTATCCAATTATCGCGAGGGCCGCGGCGGCAGACGCTACCGTCGTTTCCTTCCTCACACAGACGGAGGGCGGAGCAGCGGCCTGTCCGATAATGAGGTGGCCGATGGAGACCGATGGAGACGGGCGAGGTCCACCTGAACGGCGCAACGCGACGCACAGTGGGTCCGCAGAAGACCGTTAAGGAGGCGGCAAAAATTCTAGACGCGTTTTGAGCTTCAGAATCGCTTAATGGGACTAGAATCGAACGTGTGATCCCACCAATGGGTTGCTCTCCAAACGAGGAATCCATTGGTGGGGTCACGCGTTCGATTCGAGTCCCATCTAGCGACACTTGAGCTCAAAACGTGTCCCGGATTTTGGCCGCCTCAACGGTCTGACCCACTGAGCGACGCAGTGGGCGGCCACGTGTGTCGGCAGCCCGATGGGAAGCACACCACAAACACCTTCCTCCAACAACCCGCCTTGAATGAAACGCCTGATGGGTACGCAAATTGTAATACAATCCGCCGGTGAAAAACAGTGAAACATGACTCCCTGACTCCCCTTCTCTTTCGAGTCTGGACACGCCCCTGCCTCATCCCGCTCACTCTCTCGCACTCAGGTAATGTCCCGTATGGGTGAGAGAGAGAGAGAGAGAGAGAGAGAGAGGAGAGAGAGAGAGAGACAGAGACAGAGAGAGAGACAGAGAGAGAGAGAGAGAGAGAGAGAGAGAGAGAGAGAGAGAGAGAGAGAGAGAGAGAGAGAGAGAGAGAGAGAGACCAAACTGTACAGTTTACCGTACTGTACAGGTGATTCGGCACACCCAAAGGCGTGACGCAGGAGCGCCCCGCCCGCCCTCCACCCTTCGCGCGCGCTTTTTAATCTGCAAAGGGCTCAACCTTGGCGCGACGGCGCGACCACAGGGCCAGTGGCCTGGGCCACGCCCTGCGCCCTGTCGTGGGCGGCCTGGCGGGCGTGGCTGTGGCTCGCGTAGCCGTGTGTGCGTGGAGCGCGAGGAGGTTGTTGACACAGCCGGTGCACCGCGGACTTGCCCTCTCTACCAGGGGCCGGCCAGCCAGCCAGGCCTCGATGCACTGGCTGTCCATCCGAGTGACCGTGACATTGACACTGCCACGCCCCCGTGCCCGCCGCGGCCGAGTCCGAGACCGTGTGGTGTGGGTCAGGGTCAATGGGACCGGCCGGCCGGGTATCACAGTGGGCCAGAAGACCGGCGCAAGCGGCCGAAACTATAGACGCGATGTGAGCTCCAGAGTCGCTAAATGGGACTCGAACCGAACAAGCTGACCCCCACCAAGGGATCCACAATTATTGTGGGAATGTTCTGGAATGTGCGAGATTTCTGCTTTCGATGCCACACGTCTTGCCTTCTTACACGCCTTTTTGCCGGCTGATGGTGGAATGTGTCCACATTTAATGCCTGTGGGGGAGTGGTTCCCCCTCGCGACAGTGCGCCCGAGAATGCCCACTGCGCCGCCTGGGTCTCGCCTTGCACAACGGCAGACGATACTTCGACCCCTGCCCCACCGCCCCGTACAAGAGATACGACTAAACCCTCAAAACATAATTAAATCAAATCGGCGACAATTTCGTTGATTACCTTATGGTGAAGTGACCTTCAGTTTGCAATGAAGAGTGCTTGTTCCATTTTTTCCCCTCGGATTTTATAAAAGTAATTGACAGGGTAGGCTGGGCCCCAGTCCACCGCCTCTGACCGAGTCACGTTCACGTCGCGAGTCGGCGGTGCGAGTTATCTGGAGGAAGTGCGGCGGAGATATTCCAGGAACGCCTTACGCAGCGCCTCCGAAGCGCCTCGTGATAAGGAAGGGACACCCGCCACTGCCGCCAACGAAGAAACACAAGAACAACAAAAAATGACACGACAAATTAATTAAAATGCTGGTAGTACTGATATGTACCGATGCCCCTGCGGCCACGCAGGCCACGGCCACGACTCGTGAGTATGCGAATCACAGTGTCACCGCCTTGTCTGAGATAAGGGGACGCTGTGACGTGTCGGGCAATTAGCATACTTATCAACATGGAAAGGCGGGAGAGAGAGAGAGAGAGGGAGAGAGAGAGAGAGAGAGAGAGAGAGAGAGAGAGAGAGAGAGAGAGAGAGAGAGAGAGAGAGAGAGAGAGAGAGAAAGGAAGGGAAGGTGAGGGAGAGGGACAGGGAGGAGAGAGAGGGAAGAAAGTCTCAAATGAAATTGAACGGGACGCGAGCAGGCGCCTGGCGGCATAGCACAACGGAGACGAAATGATTAGCAACTCATTCATCAGTGTGCGGCGTTGCCGTCTGCCTCCAAGCAGTGCAAAGGACCGGCAGCGCTCGAAACGGGAGCGTTCTTAATCTCATTCGCGGGAACCCGCAAGCCTGCTTTGCAGAGCCTGATCTGTTCACTGAGAAGAAGAAGAAGGATAAATAGGAGGAGAAGAGAGGGGCCGGGCGTCAATGCCTTGGGCCGAAATAGACTGCGCATGACGCACGGCGGCCTTCCCTTCTGAACGGCGATGAGAGCCAATGCCCAACACTGCTTCAAAAGCCAAAAGCCTTCCCTTTCTGAACGGCAATAATGAGAGCCAATGCCCAACACGACTTCCAAAAGCCAAAAGCCCCCCCCCCCCGGACCGACTGACTGGACGACTGGCCGCCAAGACAAGACGCCGCCGATGATATTAAAAATTGAAACACACACACACACACGTGTCAATGCAGGCCGCCCAGGGGGTCGACAGTCAAGACACAGAGTCGAGGACTCGAGCCTCCCCCCCCCTCCCGCAAACCGGACGCGGAAGCGGAGACACCGGAAGGCCAGCCGGAGGGTCTGTCTCTCTCGCACTCGTGGCGCGTCCCGCAGAGTGCGAGGGAGACAGAGCGACTCACAGTGTAGCGGTCAGGCCGGCAAACCGCAGCAAGGGGCAAAGGGGGAAGCTCGACGAACGCGATTGCTCTCGAGTCTTGAAGGGCCCTTCTGGACGACACCCTCCTGCCCCGCCCCCTCCGCCAGCCAGTGCAGCGCCACTGCCGTCGGCACAAGTGAAGAAGAGGCGGTGCACGTTCGGTTCGAGTTCCATTTAGCGACTCTAGAGCTTAAATTGCGTCAGGGTCTTCTGTGCGGTGCTGAGCCCGCCCCTGTCAGCGGTGCCGCTTACCACGCGCCACTGTCAGCAAAGCAGCAAGCAGCGCCTCGAGGCATGGCGAAAGACGATGCGTTGGGAATGCATGGAACTCTATTAGTTTCAACGTGAGTCTTGACACAGAAAACGCTCCTAGATACTTCCTGGAGAAAGTTTACATGTCATCTCTTCCAAAAACCCGGAATGTAAAATTTTGCCCTACGGCGCTAGGCCTACATTATTGAAATTACCATCCGCCTGGGAACATAACGACAGTGACAGCAGCCAAAAGCATTCAAGAAACAAGGGCCTCAAGAGCATGAGCACGTAAGGATCAATACAAAGAACACAACGCGCTGTCAAGAGTTTTGGCCGCCTGCGCCGTTCTTCTGGCCCACTGTGCGAGGGGGCGGCGGTTAGAGGGGGGAGGGAAAAAACCACACGAAACCCGCTGGGCCGACTCCAGTTTGGGAGGCGCGAACCGGTGTTACAAGGGTTTAAAATATCCTCGGCCAGGACCAGCAGGGCGGCGCATTCCTCGTCTGGAGCCAGTCTAGAGGCGGACCGGATTACACTGGATGTCGGCGACCGGAACGTCTTGAGTGCAAGCGAAGGACGCGGGGCACGTCTCGCCACAGAACGGCCAAAGGTCCCAAAGGCTCCCCAAAGGCAGCCAAACGAGGGCAGTTCCTGACCTAGTGGTTGCTAGGACTGGAGCCGCACAGTTATCGAGCGCCCAGTGGAGCCACCACAGACAGAATAATTGACCTGTCCAGTTGACAGTGCCAACCCCGCGGCGACAAAGCCGGCACCCCACGCACACCGCGGGGCCACGACACGCAGCGCCCCGGTCACGAACGAGGACCCACCCCACGGGGAACAGGTGTGTTGGCCCGGCACGGCAAGCCGACAGCATCAAAGCGCAGACCGGCTCGGGCAGCGCTGCGGCAAAGGCAATCGGCGCAAAGGCACTGCTCACTGCGCAGCTCGCCGGCAGTATCAGGCATCAGCTTTACTGTAGCAATCGATTTCCGAACGGCCGCCAGCTGGGCGTCGTCGGGCCGCCGACGCGCTGTACACGCCGACTAGCCCCGGACGTCGCCCGCAGCGCCTCTCCACGGCCACGCACGGCCCACAAGGCCTCGGCCAGGAATCAACCAAACCCGGCCTCGGCCACGGAATCAACCAGCCCGGCCTCGGAGTCAACTAACCCGGCCTCCCGCCTCCCGGCATGCATCTGGATAGAGGGCGGTGGCGCCCCGCAGGCCTCGTCTCGGCCTCGTCCACTCGCGCGGCCACGGCGTCGTCACATTGCACGGTGCCGTCTGGGGGCGACATCGCCGATGTCACATCGGCCACCCCTCACCGCCAGGCCGGGGAGGGCTGCGCGGCTGCGCCATGGCTGGGCGGCAGCGAGCGCGGCGGAGCGCGGCGAGCGAGACCTTGGATGCGAAGCCACCCTCCACCGCCCCGCCCCACCCCACTCTCCGTTCCGTCCGTCTCTCTCGCCCCTTCTCGAGCATTCGATTGTTTGCCTTGGGCCTGCCAGCAAACTTCTGGAGAG
Organism: Stenchaetothrips biformis; assembly: GCA_030522485.1. Classification (NCBI taxonomy): domain Eukaryota; kingdom Metazoa; phylum Arthropoda; class Insecta; order Thysanoptera; family Thripidae; genus Stenchaetothrips; species Stenchaetothrips biformis. The sequence goes on along the minus strand of CM060092.1, from coordinate 13,551,570 downwards.
CTCCGTCCACCCCCTCCCCTCCCCACTGCTCGTCGGATCCTGTTCCGCATGTACAGTGCCCCGCGGACGAAATAAAACATGGCTTTGTTAAATATTCCAGGACAATAACGGCGTCTGGACGGCCGCGCTCTCCGTGCTCGGCCAATCCGACGCGACGCGCCAAGTCCAGCAAGCTCCAGTGCGAGAGAGACGGAGCGAGGACCCCGATTCGCTGGCGAAGGACGAAGAAGGTACGCGCCTCGGGCCTGGCAAAGACTTCACCCGGCTACGCCCGGCTACCATTCACAAAAGCAGCTCCTGTCAGAACCTGGCCGTGACCTCGAGAAAGAAACACATTCAAAAGGCAAGCGGGCAGGTAAAGGAAAGACCTGCATCGAGCTTGCCATTCTTGTCCTATCGCTGCCACCACCCCCGCAGGCCCACACAGACGCAGAGCTGTTCCTCCCCCACCCCCTCCCTCCCCCGCGGGCCTCACTGCGCCATTCATGCTCCAAGATCACGCTCGCTCGCGTTGCTCAGCCCGGGTCAGCTGATGTGGAAAGTCGTTATGAACGCCTCGCAGCAGACGATGTTCCGGCCCGATCGACACACACACGTAGTGGGCTGCGGGGTCGATGAATCCGATCGCGGTGGGGCGTACACGATACGTGTGTGTTTGTGTGCGTGCGTGGAAACGAACGATATGACAGGAGACTTCCTATCACCTTGCAGCACCCACAACTCTACTGCAGCGAACCAGCACACTGATTCCGCGAGTCGTATTCGTCGCTCTGTTTCTCTCGCACTCAATGAGACGTTCCCTACGCAGACGGAGAGCGACGACGGTGTTCCTCTGGATCAGTCTGCAGCAGCGAGCCCACAAGTCAATTACTCACCGTATTACGGTTTTCCGGGCAGGATTGTGGAAGAAGAATGTGTGACACTCCTTCTTCGGGGGACTCGGCCTCGCCTGGCCGGGACGACGACACTCCACTTGACAGGGCGGGCGGCGTCGGGGCCGTCGCGGTGAGCGGCGCCGTGTGTTCTGTGCACGGCGCGGCAGTCGGCACAGCACTGGCCCACTGGGCGGGCGGGGCGCCGGGGCTCTTAGCCGGGGCTGGCGGCTGGCCTCCAAGGGCGGGCGTGCGCCCTGCTCAGCCGGTGGCCGGTAGCCCTGCTGGCTGGGTGTCTGACGGGGCGTGAGGGTGGAGGTGGTGGTGGGTCGGGTACAGGTGAGAGAGTTTTCCAACGAAATGACACCGAATAACACCGCCTGGCCGACGGGCCAATACTGTCAACTCTAATTTACGGCAACAACAACAACAACGGCTCGCATAGGGAGAGTCGCTCGGGAGCTGCTTGCGTCTTGGGCGTTCCGGAGTTCCGGCTCGACTGTTCAGCGTTTGCGTTACGGTCTCGCTCGGAGTCTTTTCGCAGAGCGCGACAGGCGGGTGAGATCGGCCGTGGCTTGGTGCTGGTGCGAAGAGGAGCGAGCCGAGTGCGCACGACAACTGCCGAAGCGAGGGTCTCTAGACTGGTGCGGCGGCGGCGCTCGGGTTCGGGACTGCTCGTGCCTGCTCCCTTCCCTATCGACTGATCGCACCGCACCGCACGACGGCGACGGCGGCCGAAGCGCGGCGCGCGGCGCCGCAGGCCAGGGGAGGGGGAGGCGGGGAGGGAAGGACAGGGTTGCGGGGGTGGAGAGTGGAGAGGGCTGCGCCGGGTGGGGCAGGCGCGGTGCACAGTGGGCCAGCGGACCGGCGCATGCGGCTAAAACCTGCTAAAACCCTTGACGCGTTTTTAGCAGATGATACCTTTATACTTTTAAACATACCTAGACATGTAAGACACATAAAGGTGTCAGCTTGCTTTTACTCCCGAGTCTAGAGACCAAGCGCGTATCCTAACAATAATAATAGGGCTGGCTGGCGGGGCGGGCTCGTGGCTGAGGCCGGCCGCGGCGCAGCCTGCGCGGCGCGGAACATCAACAATGCCTCCCCGCGCCCAGCCCCAGCGGAGCACGGCCACTCGTTGAACTCCGAAGAGTCGGTAAACAGGACTCGAACCGAACGCGTGACCCCACCAATGGAATCCTCGTTCGGAGAGAAATCCGTTGGTGGGGTCACGCGTAGGGTTCGCGTCTCGTTTAGCGACTCTGTCGTTCAAAACGCGTCCAGGATTTTGGCCGCCTCCACCTCTCTTCTGGCCCACTGTGCGGTCACGGAGCAGAATTCTGCTCCGTGGTGCGGTGCTAGGCTGGGCAGGAGGGCGCAGGTCGAAGCTTCCCTCGGCGTCCGGTAGAGCTCGCTGGCGTGTTGCCCAGGTGACGGGCGCAGCCAATGGGGGCGAGGCGCGGAGCTCGAACGCGGCGCGCAACCCAACCGGGGGTAGGGGCAGCAGGGCAGCCAGGGGAGAGATAACATTTAGACGCTTCCTGTCGAAGCCGACGTCAAAGCGGGATGTTGGCAGACGAGACGCGAAAGAGGGGAAAATGAAAGGCCTCACATAGACCTGGGCGCGAACCGAGGCCCACTGGAACGCCACCGCCACGACGCTGTCCTCGGACTACCGAGTGATTCCGAAGGCGTCCTGTAAAGGTGCGACAGAGACAGCGACGAAATCGACTCTTCTGATGATTTGTGAAGACGAGGCCCTACACCGCACACTCTACGGGCATCCGGACCGCGACATGACATGTCGCTAGCGCGTGACTCCCTTATCCAAACGATCCACATGGTGACGCAGTACGTAACCAACCAACGCGAGTGACGTGGGGGCGCAAAAAAGGGGGGGGGGGGAGCTGGCGGCCTCCCTTGACTCGACGAGATCACTCACATTATCCATTTCAGCCACTACTTGTCCACGTGATGCTCAGTCCGCGGTTGAGGTATGGATTCGGGCGCCCCTACCGCCTTATCGCTTATCGGTCGTGTCGAGTCCTTTATCGAGAATCATCTAATGGCAGCGTGTGAACCCGACACGCGTCTCGACGCCTTCGGGGTAGGCAACCCAACTGCCTCCGATGCAGTGAAGGCTGCTCCTCTAAACGTTGTCACCCTGTTTTACGTGGGTCCTTCGGTCCCACTGTACGATTCATCAGGCTGGGCCCAACAATTTTTTCTTCAGCGCCGACTCACTCATTCATATTATTGATTTTCAAAATTCTTTAGTTTGCGGGTGGGGGGGAAGAAGTGTCACAAAGTTTTTTTTATCTATTTTATTTGTTCCTTGTCTTGTAAAGATGTCATTTGCTATACATACATGCAATAATAGTATTTGCCTTTACATAGATACATATAACATGAAATACAATTGATGAAAATTTACATTATACATAATATAGTCAAACTTTAAAATTTACTATTCCATGCTAAATAGCTCTCTCAAATATTTTCTACAATAATAGGAGCAAGTGTAAAAATAGACTCACAAAATTTAATTCAAGCTTCATTTAGGTACTGCACGTACAGCTTTAAGCTATGATAAACTTTCTTAAAATGTTATGGTTTAATAAGCAACCATATCACAATAAAGGTACAGGACACATTGTTGTCAAAAATACTACAAAACATAAAATGTCCAACAAGAAATAGTAATACTCTTCCCCTAAAAAGGAATTTGTCATAACATTCAATAAAATCTCATGATCTTTGCTACAAACATTTCTCGTCAAGAGCTGGAAAATAAATAATAAACAACACATCACACTTTCAGCTCAACGAGCTATTACATGATTACAAATGCATATTACACTTTGATACAAGGACGTGCTGTCGGCGAAACTATGTACACAACTAGAGCCGACCAGACTGAAAGACAAACTCAAAGAAGACAAATCTATAATAACAATAGGTGAGAGTGACAAAGATACATAAACTTGCCACATCAGCTGGACGGCTTCTTGGCATAAAAATCAGCCACTACATTATGAACATGATATTGCTGGTTGTACACAAACAAACAAAAAAGACTAAGTGGATAAAACAAAAATTACAATTGATTTTATACACAAACATTTCTAAAAATAAAGGTAAAAAGGACAAGAAAACACATCACTCCCAACAGAACAGTTAAGTCGATCTTATTCATGAGTTATTAGCTGCAGGAGAAGCTATGGTGTCAATGTCCCTCTGCGCTCGGGATATTTTAACCTTGTCTCGAGGAGTGCCATCTTCACCAGTCTCCATGGCAAACATCTTCATCTTCTCCTTGAAGGTAAGTTTCTCGGGTACTCTGGATGTTTGTTGCTTCTGCTGTTGCTGCTGCTGTTCAGCCAACCTCCTTTGCCTCGGATCCCTGTTTTAATAAGATAAGACAAGTGAAAAAACTGATAAATCCCAACTACTACACTATCTGCAGATTGGGATAGACTCAAACATGTTGCATACCTGTAAACTTCCTGTGCTCCGATGACACCTGGGGTTGATCCCACAAAGATTCCGCCAGGTCCATCAGGGGTCTTGGGAGATGCCAACATGGTCTCAGCCTCATTGATAAAGTGCTGCAGAGCGAAAATAGATGCCACAGACCAGATTAGTATTTATGTATTATCTGTACTTTTAATATCATACTCCGTCTCAACTGACAGTGAAAAAAATAAATTATGATAGTGCTTACATTTGGATCTTCTCTAATGGGGGGAGGCTGAGTTGAAGGAGGAGGGGGAGGTTGGCTTGAGCCAGGGTCATGGAATGACACTCTTTTCGTTGAACTTGTTGTCTGGTCACCAGGAGTAGACAGGCAACTCCTTTGAAGACCTCCGCTCGAAGAGGGGGAAAGTGGTCCAGAGGGAGGCGGCTGGCGGTTAGGCTGTGACATCATGATGGAGTAGGATGAGCCACGCTCAGGAGGCTGAGGCGGGAATGCCTGTACCAGCGCACACAGACAGAAAAGAAAGAAGAGTCACCACCACCAAGTGCCAGAATACAACTAACTACTCTATTTTGAAATGACCAAATAACAGCAAAGAGTTTGCTCAAAGATTGATAGATAAATTTGGACTTGTAAAATCATCAAATCAAACAAAAAATACCAATGCTTGAAGAAAATCAAATACTTACAGTTTTGTCTGATGGTGATGAGCCATGGAGGAGAGTATCCAGTCTCTGTTGAGGGCCTGAAGGCGTAGTTGGAGATGTGGCCTCATTGTGGAAATTTTGGTTGTTGTTGTATGCTGCAGGGCTGTTAGGGTAACCATTCATGTGCTGGTATCCCTGGGGAGGCGTCTGAGGAGTGGATGGGCCATTCATAACTAGGTTTTCTAATCTCAAGTGACTGGCAGCAGGGTGCTTCCCAGTCAAGGGGCTCGTATACTGCCCTGATCGGTTTGCATTATTTTGTTGGTTATTGCTGTTACTATTAATACTGTTGTTAAATTGAACATGATTCTTTGTTGGGGAATTGAGAATTGACTGGGGTGGTTGATTTGATAACCGCTGTTGTTGCTGATGATGGTGACGCATTTCTTCGTCCTTTGAAAAGAATGTAAGTAACACATGAACAACAAAGCACTTTCCTGAGCAAAGCATTACCTCAAATTTGACAAGGAAACATACCCTTCGCTGTTTTTGGGCCTCCCTATACCGTTCTTCAGCTTGTTGTTGTTCACGTTCACGCTCCATTTCAGCTTGTTTTCTTTTCATATCATCAAGTCGCTTTTGTCTCTCCTTCTCCTCATTACTAAAAATGTTAAAAATAAATTTAATTTCATAACTTGTACGCAACCACAGAAGGTGTACACAAATAGAGAACTTACGGTGGGACTGATGTTCGTCCGATAATTCCATTTTGTTGGTTGTAGGGACGTGACTGAGCCACTTGTTGAATGGGTGGCTGCTGTTGCTGCTGGGAATTTTGAGGAGGTGATTGTTGTGCTTGTTGTTGAGGTGGTGAATGTTGCTGTTGCTGAGGTGTTAAAGTGGGCTGAGCCAGGCGCAGGAGACCCTGGTTCCGCTCCGGACTCTCCTGTAGAAAATTGCAAAAAATATACCAATGAACACATGAAGACAATGCCAAATTTAGAATAAAAACAATGGAACAAGAAGAAATAAAAAATAATGTGGGGAGGATGACACTTGTTTCACCCTATGCAAAAATAAAAAGACGTTCAAGAAATAGCAAATTTAAGTGAGTTTTGCAGTTTAAAATATGATTTTTGTATATACACTTGGTTAAAATAATAGATTGGTTAAAAAGCATGAAAAAAAATTTAGATGCCTGTTTAACTTTAAAATGCAGAACACCATTGCCTTTGCTACCATCACCAAAATGTGCAAATGACAAAAATGCAAACAAACACACACACATAACACACAATGCAGTAAACAACACCATATGACATGAGATGGTCTCAAAGCCTTGCATTCGGCTTGTAATTAAACAAGTTTCAGAGATTATTATTATTATTTAAATGGAGCAGCATGCATCACTGTGCATCACTGCAAAACAACAATAAAATTAGGCATGACAAAGCCAAGCAAGACATAAGACCAAAAAAAAATAAATTAAAAATCAAAACTGATTCTAACAAAGCTGGTGTTCTAAAAAGAATGATGACAACAGAAGGTAACAAGAGAACACTAATTGACACAAACATAAGGAAAATGAAATGAAATAGGTATTTAAATATTTCTCTAATGGTAAAGTTCAACTATATTTTATAATCTATTTTTAAAACTTTTTTAAACTGATGATAATGACATAACAACGGTTTGAATTGATGAGGGTTGAGAAGCATGATACATGGTTATGAATGAAATTATGACCAATGAGAAATGAGGAATAAAAATTTGCCTAATTCTCACCTAACATGAAACTAAAAAAATGAAAGAAAAAAGAGTTGAACACATGAAAGGGCAGGCAAGAGAATGATAAATTGACATCACGAAAACTTAGATGGGTCTAAATTAAGCAAAGCTCTATGATATGTTTCAAATGACGGCACCCAGTACACTCACTTTCACTTCCTCCTCAAGTAGCAGCCTAAAAAGTTCGCACAATGTTACTAAAATGTAAAATGCTGAACTCAAATGGGATCTGTTCAATGAGTCCTAATGTAAGCTCTGGTTAATGAAATACATAGCAGAACCAAAACTTTGTTTTGGAAAATGCATGTTGTTATAACGCTTCTCTAAATCTTTTGATGGGACATTTAAAAATGAGTGATAAATAGTGCAGGAAAGCTGTTTGATACGTTTCATGGGTTTGTATCAATCAAAATTATTTCAGGTTATCAAGAATCTTGTGTGCCAAAAAGTATATCAATAATAATGGTATATAATGCAATCTATTGCATCAAAAGTCCGACACTAAAATATAGGGACAAATGTTAACTGCGATAAGAGGTTACCATACACCTCACCACTCACTTGATCATCCTCCTCCTCGTCATCATGCCGAGCAGCTTCTTCAGCTCGCCTCTGGAATTCTCGCTCCATCCGAAGAGCTCGCAATTGCTCCTCTTGTTGTGGTGATCGGCCTGGCAGCGCAGAGAGCTCTGCAATCTGTTGGTCCCTCCATTGTCGTGCAGCCTCCCGTCGTCTGATTTGTTCCTATTGTGCGAGACACGTGTGCCAAACACAGAGTGATCACACACAATGTTGGTGCCAACAAACTCTAACGCAGTGTGTGTCATATGCAGTGTGCTCTCTGCATGTTGCTTTCACTCCTCACCCTTTTCATAGATTTACGGAAACAGACATTGTGACTGCTCACAGCAAAATTACTCTCCACGTTCCCCTTTCCAGTGCTTGGTGCTAGCAACTTAATCCATAAGAGGAAAATTCATTAAGGGCAAGGAGCAAAGAGCAGCTTTTAACAGGGTAACAACCGCCACCACATTCACACAACACACACATTCAAACATAAGTGTAACAGAGGTACTTAAGTTTAAAAAAAAAAAAACTTGGTTCAAAATTGGTTTTGCTACCGCAAGAATGAATAAGAAGTTTCTGGACATTAAAAAAACTCTAATAAACAAAATTAGAAATTGCATTCTCTTGTGGGACAAACAAACTGGGACGTGTGTGCTAAGTATCTAAGCAATAGAAATTCAAAAGCGAATGTAGCACTTAGTTTTGGTCAAATAAAATTAAAAGCTATTCATCAGCAAAAAGCAGTGAAACGCTCTAGCTCTGCCAGAAAAACAGAAACCATGTAACACCAAGCCTGTCAGTTTCCTTTCTGAAGCAAACTAAATCAGTATACATCAATTTATGAAATGTTTCACCGTATTTTAGCAAGAGCAAGATTATATTGAGATTCAGAGCTAGAAACCACAACCAGAGTTAAGATTCGTGAGATATAATTGTTTACATATATATCCAAAACACATTTACCCTACACCAGTTTATTAAAATTGAGTACTTACCCGTTCTTTTTCTTCTCGATCCCAAGGATTGGAAGCCGTATTAAACTGAATGTGTCTTCCTGGAAGAGTACCCTGGCTGTTTGCATTGGGTTGGTAGAAATTTCCTCGAGGAGCTCCTTCAGAGGAAGCACTGTATCTAGAAATTATAAAAAAATTATAGGAGTGAACACTTTTAACTTTTCTTTAGGCTCTCTTAGGAAATTTAATTTGAAATCATGTAGGGGAGAGGAAGAAGTTTTACCGTGAGTCAACAGCTGGACCTGTCTTGTAGAGCGGATGAGTGGATGTTGGAGGGGGAGGTGGAGGAGGGGAATCTCTGAATCCAACTTCATCATTTGGCAATGGTGGCCTCTGAGGCATTCCGCCACCAGGCTTGGGGGCTGTAGGGGGTGGATGGACCTGAGGCCCAGCTTGAGGATAACCCTGTAACCGTTGTTGTTGTTGAGGGCTCAGCGGACTCATCATCTGCATGTTCAAAAAAATTAGTTGGAATTAAACACTTTGTCACTGATAGTTTCACAAAACAAATTTTTCACTGTTCAATTATTATATTTTCTATTTACCTGTGGCCTCAGGGGCTGAACCTGTTGACCTTGTTGTTGTCTCAGCTCCCGTCTCCGAACCTCTTCTTGCATTTCAGCAAGTTTGGCGTTTTGAACCATATCTCTGGATGACTGCGAACGTGCCTGCATTCCACCCATTCCAGGTATAATCTAAAACAATTTTAGATTGAATTATTTTTGTAAAATATAATAGCTACAAGTCCTCAAAACAAAAGCAATCAAGTTTTTATAAGATATGGACGTTGTGCATACCTGCGTGTGAGGTGAGTTTTGGGGCAGATACGCAGATGCTGGTCTGTCTCTATGCAATGAAGATTGAGACCCTCTCAGGTTATGCATATTCTGAAGATTTTTTTGCATGTGTGGAGGACTTCTGAAAAATATAACCAGTAACATGTTACACATGGCAATCCAAATACATACACACAATTATCAGAAGGTACATTAGAAACACAAAATTTACCTGTCCTGTTGTGGCTGAGGCATACCAGATGGATGCTGGGGACTAGGCAATTTGCCTCTAGCCTGAGGTGGGTATCCATTATGCATATCTTGATTCCGGTAAATACTCAGATTTTGATAGAAGCGCTCCCCATCTGGACCAGCGGAGTGTCCATTTGGACTATGCTGCGACTGAGGGGGCTGCTGTGGTGGCTGTAGACTGGGGTTAGACATTTGCCTGGACCCCAGCCCCATGGGTGGCAAAGTTGCTCCATTTGGTGAGCGAGGGTCAGCAAGGTTCTGGCTTGACCTTGATCTCAGGCCCTGAGGGATGCTGGTTGTGGATGAAGTTCGAGAGTATCCAGGATTAAATACTTCGTGGTGTGGTGGACGCCCTGCACCTGGTCCCATTATTGGACTGATTGGACTCATGGGCCCCATCGGACCATGACCCATGTTCACCAATCCAGGACCATCATTGTGACCTCCAGCTGGAATTGCAGTAGACACATTTGGTAAGCATTAAGTTGGCAGAGGTGACTATTGTAGAGGGACTGACTTTCTTCATTTAAACCCAGCAGTAGATTAGTTGCCAATGAGTACTTACTGTTAAGTGAAGGTACTGATTTTGAACTGTGAATAGGCGCATGCGGGGGGAGAATATTACGACCACCATTTAATGTGCTTGTGTTATGGTTCTGTTCGCTAAGAACTCGAGATGGCAAGTCACGTTCACTCATACGTCTGGGCCCTGAGATGAAAAGTTAGCATGAGAAATGTGAATCAAATTGAAACCTCTCATTAACTTCAAATTACATCTACAGTAGATTTTTAGAAGAAAGGTTACAAAATGACGAGAAAGCAGACGATCAAAAAAGGAAAGCATTAAAAAAGCTACATGCAGCTGGAAATCATGCAAAATTGATTGGATTGGGGGATAAGATAATAATGGAAATAAAATGGAAAGGCACACAGAAAGAACAGAAGAAAAGAAAGGAAACCTCACTAATCCTAGCAAAATAAAAACAAACAAACAGTTAACACAAAAAGAATGACAGTGGATTCAGTTGGCAGACAGTGTGTTGTAGTGCATGGTGCGCTAATAAAGATAAACTTCGCACACACCGAAACATGTGGCTGATGAAATACTCATTTCATTATATTGAAATTGAAATAAAAGACAAAAAGCATTGTAACTTAAAATTTATCAAGAAAGAAAATAAAATATATGCTGAAATTATGAAAATAAAATTGAAATAAAAGAGTGACCTACACAGTAGGCAAACAACAAAAATAAATAGGAACATTGCTCTGAAACCATGCCATCATTACATTTAATCACTCACAAGGGTGGTAATAACTGTTGAGATGGGTACAATGCAGATGCCGACAAATTGTTTCATCACTATTGGCCCTGATAGGAATTAAATGGGTGTGTCCACCTATATAAAGTGGATGCATTATATGAGGCATAGACACAAATTGCCGAGCTAAATTTCTTTGGACCGGGTTTTCTGTTATTTTCTTTGGCAAATCTTCTACACTTTGGCAAATTCTTGTGCGTATGTACGCATCAGGAAACTTGGGCCTAGTTTCTACCGGCTTAGTGACAGAATAACGTTGCATAGAGGGAGAGTCATTTTCAGGAAAATTAGGTTTGGTAACAGAATATCGTTTAATAGATGGTGACTTCTCTCCATCACTGTTTTCTTGAACACAAGAAAACACGACTCTCCTCTTTGGTTTCTTTTTCTGCAAAAGGGCTTCTTCACTTCTAGATCTTTCTCCTCTAGAAAATACACTGGGTTGAGTGTCTTGAGCAGGAAGACATTGACATTATGCAATTTTCACTGACGCTGTTCTTAATAACAGGTTCATTAGCAGTCACATCAAATGAGAGATACGATGAATCAAGGGATACTGTTGACTTTTTTTTAGTTTTTCTCTCAGCTTTTGATTTTTCAGGCTTGGCTTTGACATCAGTTTTGTACATCCAGGAAGTTGAGACCTGTCCCAAAGTACAGTCATCACCAGAGGCACTGCCCCCTTTCACCAATTTCTTCATTCGAGCCCACATATTTGTCACTGGTACTTCTTTTGAGTCTGACAATTCTTCCAAATCATCTTCACGATTCAATTCACTCGCTTCACTTCGTTTTGATTCAGCTTGCAGTAATCTTCGAAGCTGCACCCAGGGACTGTTGGAATCTTCAGAACCACTCGAGTTGTGGTCACTTGGTGATATGCACCTACTGTCCTCCTCTGCTATCTCTTCAGGGAGACGCACTTTCTCAAGGTCAAAACTAGGGTTTTTTAAGGAAAGCCTATCTTCATCACAGTCAACATCAAGCACCTCTGGTGCAGCCTCTGCATTTTGATCAACACTAAAACCAACAGACTTAAGACCAACAGAGTATACAACAGTGTAGTCACTGTCCTGCCGCCTCTTATCAGTTCGTGGACTGATATCAGGTTCTGACTTAGTCCTCCTGACATTGCACGTCTCTGACTCACCCAGTTGAGAAAAATGACGTGCTAATGCTGCCACTCTGCCACACCCAAAAATAAGGTCTCTGGGAGATACATCTTGTGTTAAACTTAGACTGCTATGACAGGATGAGCTACAAGAATTTTCATCAAGCATAGCCAAATCTAAATTAAGCATAGATGAAAAAAAGTCTTCTTTCCACCTCACTCCCAAAGAAAATGGTTTCAAAAGAGGATTTTCCCTAACTTTGTCTAAACTGCTAAAAGAAACCTTGTATTTAGATGACCGATCTACTTGAGCATCATCTAAAGTTGTTGGTATACTTTCAAGGGAACTCACAATTTCCTGCACTTCTCTTATTTTGGTATCCTTCTCTTCTTCTGTGAGTTTGCCATGCTTATTACTACAAATGGCTACTTTAGATCCTCCTCTCTCTTTGTTACACATCTCATTTTCAGGTCTTCCTACGTCTTTAGACACTGGATTGGGAAGTTCACTATTTCGATGAGAGGAAGAGGAAAGAGAATCCCAATCAGCCTCTAACGTTGAGCAAGTAGAATTGGAGTCAGCTCCATTTTCAGATTCACAAATGTCTACATTATTTTCTATTTTGTCAATAATGTGCTCTCCATTTGTTAAATGACATTCAATTTCTTTTGGGTTCACATACTGACTCTGTTTCTGCTCCAAACGCTCTCGGTAGCGTCGAATCACTTCAGCTTTCCAATTAACTGAGTTAGGAGAAGATTTCTCCACATTGGATGCATTATCTTTCAACAGACCAGTAGCTTCTTGTTTTGAACGCAAAGCTTCTTTCTCACACTCACAGATTTCATCTGGTGCTGGATTGTTGTAGCACTTGTTATGATTAGCAGGTACTTCAAGATATGAATGGTTTGAGGCAGTTTCAGCCTCAGGTGGAGTTACAACAAATGTTGGAGTGATGATGCCTCCGATGTTACCTGATGGTGTATGTGGGTAAAGAGTATTCTGCCAACTGTCCACATTCATACAATTATACTGAGATGGGGTATCGAATGGAGATAGGTACTGACGATGGTTAGGACGAAAGTTGCTACCTAAGGAAGTGGGACGGCGAGGAAGAGTTGAGGAATCCACACCTGGAGGGGGACGACTACTCCATTCTGGGAGGCGTTCATTGTAGCTTGGGCGTATGTTTCCCATTGAATTGCTGGTAGGTAAGCGAGTACCTCCCGAACAGTTCAGAGGAGAGGAAGGCCGAGAAGATGCTGCGAGAGGGCAAGAAATGAGAATGGCCCAAACCATGATAATCATCAACAGAAAACACCTCAAATTAAAAAAGATTTTCTACACTTTAGAAATTTAATATTATTTCTCCCTTCAACTAAAAAGGGTTGTCAATAGAGTTATGGTGAGGTAATCTTCTGGAGAGATAGTTAGAGAGACAGAAATCCCAAGCATTGTTAAGTTGCTAGGCAGTGGGAAAGGCAGACATTATTTTGTTAGTCAGGAATCTGATCACAATCGTTGTGAGAGAGTAAAGCGTTGACTTCAGCCTTCACCTTTGGATCTGACATTAGCGTGAAGAAATTATTGCAGAAAGCGGAAAAGGAGGCTTACCTCTTCCCATGACTGGAGAAGGCTGTGACAGGAGAGTGGCTAAACCATGGTAAATAGCCCCCTGCTTGGCTACTTCAAGAGTCACTACTGGTCCAGTGCGGACTAGATACTCAGCCGCTCTGGAAATTAGTAAACAGCATGAGTTTAAACACTGAAAATAAAGATCAACTGGAGGCTGATACAGTAATTGACTTCCATAATTGACTGGCATTGACTTACTTTTCTTGAGTAATGCCTACTAAACTTTGACCATCCACTTTCAGAAGCTGGTCACCTGCTTGAAGTTGTCCATCCTGGGGGGTAAGCAATATAAAATCAGACACTTGCTATCTTCTCTTTCCTTATCTATTTTTTTGAAACTTTATACTTACAATATCGGCTGCTCCTCCCTTTACAACAGATTTGATGTAGATTCCAAGACGGTCCTGTCCAGCACCCTGAAATACAAAGGAACAAAACACATGTTAAAGCAGTCTTCATTATTATTTTAGGTGGACTTAACAAAGGCACAAAAGCAGACTTGAGAACACAGGATCGAACAAGGTCTTAAAGAAAGTACGAAGCAAATTACCAATTTTCCCCAGATCATTTCTCCCCCTCCTGACAAAATTGGGAAGGGTGGGGCAGAGGCAGAGGCGATGTAGCCGCCTTCGCGTGTCTATCGAATTTGGGAATCGACCTTAATTTTATTCATTCCAGTGTCGTGGCGAGGCGGCGCGCGGGCGCCGGACAAGACCCAGCCGGGCTAGGTCAGACTGGCCGGCCCGCCCGGCCACCCCACAGTGGGCCAGAGGACCGGCGCGCGCGGCCAAAACTCTAAGACGCGTTTTGAGCTCCACATTCACTGAAAAAGGACTCGAACCGAACGTGCGGCCTGTGACCCCCACCATGGATTCCTCGTTCGTTCGGAGAGCTGTCCCTTGGTGGGTTCGCACGTTCGGTTCGAGTACCATGTGGCGACTCTGGAGCTTAAAACGCGTTTAGAGTTACGACCGCCTGCGCCGGTCTTCTGGCCCACTATGCGCACCAGGACACTGGACAGGACTCCGGACCGTGGGCGGCAATCATGGCAGGGGCAGGTCTGCAGGCTCCTTCCGAACAGTGCACCGCTTTCGTCACTCTGTCTCTCTCACACTCACGGTGCGTCCCGTGGCGAGAGACAGAGCGACTGTTCGGACTGGCAGTTGCGTGGCGGCCCCCAGCGTGGCCGGTCCCCGCCTCACAAGGCATTTGCCTCACGGTTGAAAGTGAATGAGGGATACGCAGTAGTAGGCACACACGCCAACTAGTGAGAGCTCCGGCCGGCAGCCGCGCCACGCCAAAGGCATGACAACAACAGTGTCCCACACTGTCTGGCACGTCCACGTCCAGCACGCATGCCACCCATTGCATAAAGTCCCTGGCCGGCAGCGCCCCCGACCGAATTTCACATTTCTGAGAGAGTAAAGGGGAGGGGGCCGAGTGGAATTTCGTACATGTATCTCCTACTCCAACAAACTACGTCTCAGAGGAGTAACTATGGTCGCTACGAAGGTAAGAGTGCCACGGGGGAAGTCCCAGGGAGACGGAGACAGAGACTGATTCCGAGAGTGGTTTTCGTTTGCCTGTCTTTCTTCAACTCATGGGGGGCATTCCTTGTAGGTGCGAGAGAGACAGAGCGACATAACCAACTCTCGAAATCAGTTTGCAGAGCAGAGCAACGAGTCGACCGTGCCGCATGGCCTGCGCCGTTGGCCGACCGGTGCGGCGCCGACGGGGCCCTTGGAGCGGCAGCCAATCAGAGGGCAGCGCAGGCGAGCCGGATACCGCGGAACATCCTGTACTTATCCATTTAGCGCTCCGACGCCGCGCCCGGCCGGACCGGACCGGCACCACGCCTCGCGCTGTCTCCCTCGCACCCATGGGACTGCCCGAAGGGGCGCGAGAGAGACAGCGAGCGACCGAGCACTGCGGGATTGCTTGCTCCGCAGGCAGGCCGGGCCGGACAAGCCAAGCACGGCGCCGTCCCGTCTTGTCTCCCACGCTGCCCTGCCGCCGTGCCGGCTGCCCGTGGCTATGGCTGGCCGCCGCTGGCCGCCGATGGCCCCCGCTTCACACGCACACGGGTCGCCACCGCCGCGGCGCCCACCACGGCCACCTACAGGGCGGCGGCGTGCTGCCAGCAGCACCCAGTGGGACGTCCCTCCCTCGCACTCCAAGGCGTCCCTTAGGGCGGCGAGACCGACGGGGCGTGCCGTTCGGAATCAGCCTGCAGGCCCGAGCATGGGTCCTGATGTCTAAATTTGGTCAAAATTTGAAAATTCATGTCCAACCTGATGATTAAAAAAGACGATTCTTTGTGATTCTGCCCCCCACCCCCCTGGAAGACACAGCGGTCGCGACTGGCGGACAAAACCCATGCGGCACCCCATGAGTGGCGGGCGGCGTACCCACGCAGACAATACCCACCGCGCGCTTGCATCACTCGTGCACAAACACACGCACACCAACACAATCACACACACACACACACACACACAATCACGCCTAGTGCATCCATTACGCCCCCTTCTCCCCTTCCCCCGCTCCAAAGTCGTAAACTGGCGGGATGTACGTGCCAGACGCCGCACGGTGCAGTTCAGTGCAGTGCGAAGGATAACAACCGCGACTGCAGTTTTCCTCGGCAACAAGTCGCTGCTGCTGCGGCTGCAGCAGACTCATTCCGAGAGTCGTTTTCGTCGCTCTGCCTCTCTCGCACCTGCAGGGAAGTACCCCCGAGTGCGAGAGAGGCAGAGCGACGAAAACGAATCTCGGCATGAGTCTGCTGCTGCAGCATGCTGGGGCGAGCCGAGCACAGACGCAGGCCCCGCCTCGATGGCACCTCGATATTCGTTGCGGCCGGCGGGCTGACACCCTCTCTCTCGCACTCACGGGGCGTCCCGAGTCGGAGCGAGGAACCACGCGCTGCGGAATCAGGCACAGGCAACGCACAGCGCCGAGGCCGCAAAAGTAGCACCCCGACTTGCTGCAGCAACGCCCATGTTGCGGCCACCGAGCGGACTGACTACCAGCATCAGCTCCAGTCAGAGACAAGATAGGTTATTTTGTCTACGGCTGAAGTGGTAGAAATTAGGGATGGCTTCGGTATTTTGTAAGTTGGTATTTTTCGGTATTAAACGATTGTACACCCGGTATTAAACCGGGATTTCTGAATTTCTTGGCATTTTACGGTTTTAAACCGGTATGTTTCGGTATTTTATTCGGTGAGTGCGAGAGAGACAGAGCGAGAGGCGCGGGCAGCCGCCTCGCCCCGGGGCGGGCTTCCGGCGCCGCACTCGCCACTTCCACGTTCACCGAAACAAAGCCAGGTCCGCGGCCACGGCGGCGCCCGCGCGGTCCGGCAGGGCGTGACAACGCGTTGCGAAAGCCGCCAGCCGGGCGGGCCGGCGGCCGGCAGGCAGGCAGGCAGCCAGCGCCACGGTCGTGCCCGCCGTCTTTATTTGTCCGGCGCCCAGTCCAGAAACACGGCCGACATTTCCGCCGACCAGCGAGCACCAAACCAGCGGGAACAAGTCGCGGCGGCGGCGGCGGCGGTGAGTCACTCTGGAGCCTCCAGCTTAGTCACTCTCCAGGCCGGCCGGCCGCCGTCACGCTCTTCCTGCCCTCCAGCCAGACCGTGACCCCGTGAGCAAGCAGCCCTGGGGAGCCCTGGGGTGGCGGCCGCGCGCCGGAGGACGCAAGACGAAACCGAAACACGGCAAGGGCAGAGGGCGGCCCGGGCACCCAGCGCCATGAAATCGCTTCATTTTCGCCCCATTGGGCCCTCAAAAAGGCCCCCGTGCCGGCCGCCGGCCTGTCTGGGCCCCACGGCGCGCGGTGCAGCCACAGCCCTGGAATGGATTGGACTAGCGGCCGCCACCGCCTCCTTCGGGGCGGACGCCCACCGCGCGCCATGCGGACGCCCACGAGGACCCACACATTATCACGTCTCGGCAGGGCAGGGCACGGCCTAAGCAAGCCGGGCCGCCCGCCAGCATTCCAATAACAATAAGCCATTTACATACGACCGGCCGGCCGCAGCCCCGGTGCCTCTGCCCCCGCCGGGGCCCAACCCCAGCCCTGCCGACGCCGACGACTGGAAAATCGCGGCGACCGTTTCCAAGACGCATGACAAAACGCGGTGGGTTCCAATGACGGCCCGGTGCGGTGCATGGGCCCCGCCCGGCCCGGCCGCCTATCTCAAGAGTACGCAACTCTTTCTCTTCATTAACCCCACAGCAGGCGAGCGAGCACCTTGAAGCGACAAGAAAAGGAGAAAAAAATTACAGTAAAACACGGCGAAAAAAAAACAGCACTACTCTCGCAGGCGGGCCCTCTAAACTCCATATACACAACGGCCACGGCATTAATTGCGAAATAATGTGAGAAAACGCGAGCGCGCGGGTCCGAGGATGCAACCAACCGGTCTCGTCTATTTCGCTCCTTCCTTCCTCCACTCGCGGGCAGACCGCCTCCGCCGGCAGCAGTTAGCGCCCCGCGGACGCTAACTGCAAGGCAGTGGCGGAGCCAGCGGCGGGGGAAGGCAGCCCTCGGGCATGCCTCGGGGCAGCCACTCATTCCGAGAGTCCGTTTCGACGCTCAGTCGACGAAAACAACGCTCGGGATCAGTGGCGGAGCCAGAGGCAAGGGCGAGATCGCGGCGCGTTGACAAGCCGGCCAGAGTGAGCAGGACAAGGGGGAGCGGGCAACGGAGAGAAAAAACAACAGCCAACTAAATTAATAATAACAGTGAGTGTCAGGGATGCTCCCGCAAGGCGCGAGCCCGGTCATTAGCCCCCGCCCCCCTCCCCCTCCACTCCGTCGGGGGCCATGCACGCGGCACGCGGGCGCCTAGACCGCCTAGACCACTGGCCAGGTCAGGATGAAAAGGCGGAGGGGAGACCCGGGGCCACCCAACTAAAATGGATGAGGGAGAACCCATCCAGACGTAGTAGTGAAAGCACCACTCGCTCCGATGGAAGCCCATCCAGGAATCCGCTCCAATCGGCCCCACACACACTAACACGCACAGGGCATGTAGCTAACACAAACACACACGTGGACCGTCCGACGGCGGGACCCTCGACCCGATATGGTGTCCAATACGAGCACTTACTGCCTCTATAAAAGGACCACACTTTGACAGCGTTCGCGTTCAAACACTCCAAGAGCCCCGCGAGGAGCAGGTCGGGAGGAGGACCAAGGAGGACGCTCTCGAATCGAGAGTCTCGATTACGAGCCGCGCCGCCCGCCAGGGCCAGGAGGCTGATTCCTGACAGCACTTTTGTCCCTCTGTCTCTCGCGCACTCATGGGGCGTCC
This sequence comes from Stenchaetothrips biformis, assembly GCA_030522485.1. NCBI lineage: Eukaryota > Metazoa > Arthropoda > Insecta > Thysanoptera > Thripidae > Stenchaetothrips > Stenchaetothrips biformis. Next base: position 13,532,791 of record CM060092.1, on the reverse strand, counting down.
CGTGGAGGTGCGAGTGAGACAGAGCAACGAAACGCTGTGCGGAATCGCACTGCAGGACGCCAGACGTCAGGCCTCGCCGGGGCGCCTCACGCGTATCGGTGACACGCTCCTTTTCCGCGAGTGGAAGTGGGTGGCTGGCGTGACAACATCCTCCCCGTGCACACACACACACACACAAACGCGCGCGCGCGCGTGCGGGCCACGGCCACGCCCCGGCTGGCGGAGCACGGCGCCCCAGTGGACGACTTCGCGACGGTGGTGGTAGAACTCCGAACAGCGTTTCCTCGCTCTGACTCTCTCGCACACCTCTCCGCGGGACGCCCACCCCGATGAGAGTGCGAGAGAGACAGCACGACGGACGTGAGATCGCTCGCCTGAGACGCCAGCCCGCCCGCCCCTCTCTTCTCTCGCGGCGCCCTTTGAGTCAAACGTCCCCGGGATTAAAAACCGGAACCGCGGCGATGCAAAAAAAACCGGGAGGCGTCGTCGCTGCTGGCACCCGCGGGATCGACTCGGGGCGCGGGACTCTGGCGCGAGAAGAAAGCATTCCTGGAGAGACTCGCGGAACCCGCTGCCGCAGTGCTGCCTGCTGCACCGCGTCGCAAAGGTCAGCCGCGGCTGCACGACACCGTGCGGCACAGCGGACTCATGCCGAGAGTCGTTTGCGTCGCTCTGTCTCTCTCGCACCTGGGCGGGGCGTCTCGTGAGGGCGAGAGAGACAGAGCGTCGAAAACGACTCGGCAGCGCGGCGGACAGGACACCGCGTCGCCGCACGCACCGCCAGCAGCACAAGGCCCCCGCTGAGGCGGCCAAGGGGCGCGCAGCGCGCCGCTCGCACGACTACCGTTTCGTTTCTTTGCGCCCAAAGAAGCAACGAAATAAAGGTCGCCCGGCCGCGCCCGCCGCTGCAGCCGCCTCCGCCGGCCGGGGCGGAAATTAGAAATGGCCATTTTCTGGTCGAGAAGCGACGGCTCGCCACTTCCAGTGGGCCGGGCGCAGCTGGGCGCCGACCGGCGGCTGGCCGATGCGAGCGAGTGACGGACGCCGGGAAGGCAAGATACGAGTGCAGGAAGGCAGTCCCGGGCAGAGGGTGCGCAGCCCGGAGAAGGAGGAGAAGACAGAACAAGAGCAAGAAGCGGAAATGTTGCCTCCGCGGCCACCAGCGCCACTTCCGGGCGGACAATGCCGAGGGCGCCTCCTCTCGGCGTGCTTGTGCTGCTGGTGCCACCAGGCGGGCGAGGCAGGCAGCCAGCGACGCGCTCCGCTGCACATGCACACAGTCGCCCTGGCCGCCGCGCCCGGAGTTGCTTTCAGCGAACGTTTACAGCGCGGAGATGCTCCCCCCCCCCTCGAGTTTCCTTCCTTCCCACAGCAACGCGACGTCCACGACGACGGCGATGACCACGCGCGACGACGCCCACCACTCGCACACAGACAGAGCGGGCCGCCACTCAGAACACACTCACAAAAAAAATTAATTAAAATTCACAGGCCGGCGCTCCGGTCACAATACGATTCGCACGGTGCCCGCCGACGCGGCGGCCAAGGTCTTGCTGCGGCCGCGGCTGCGGCGCCGCCGGCCCTTATTAGACCGCATATATATTGTTGTGATGTGCAAGTATTCGCATTCCATGCGGTTTGTTCACACACACACACACACTCCAGCAGACGACTCTCTGCCGATCTGCGTTTAACGCTTCCCTCACTGCGCATAGTGGCGCAAGCGACGAGCGTGCGCATCCGCGCCGCCCCTGGCGGCCGGTGCGGTAACTACGACGGCGGGGCGGGCCGCCCGTCCGTGGCGACTCGGCGCATCGGCGACACTCGACAGTTGCGCCCAGACCGCTCTACTAGCAAGACCTACGTGCCGCTACTCTCCGCGCTTCGCGTCTCCAGCTTACTGCTACAACTCGAATTATAACAGACTCTTATCCTGAACAATCCTCTCTCATTCTCCCTTGAAGCCTCCTGCCGCACTTTAACAGTGGTGGCAGCGGTTTTAATCGGAGGAAAGGGGAGGTGATAGGGATAAGAGTTTAAGGTTTGGGAGAACCAGGCAGCCTCTGTCCGTTCCCCGGGTGCGAAAATTCAGCTTCTGATCTCGCCCCAAGCCCCCGAAGGCTCTAAACACTAACCTCAATAAAAGGAGAAAAGCCCCTTTTCCCTCACAATGACGGGTTAGGTTTACACTTGCAACTTCGGCAAGGAGTTCGCCTCACACGAAAAGGACGCTCAGGGCGCCTTTCTGTAACTGATTTTTCTACCTCGTCGTACGCCGCTTCCGAATTCGTCCCTACTGCTTTGGAAAAGGTTTGTTAGTGCCCCAGTGACCAGTGATTTGTTCGTGAGAGATATTAGGGACTCTGTAGCATTTTCAAGCCAGCCGTGCGGCCGGCGTCGTTTTCCCGCGAAGCAGTGCGTTACACCGCGAGTGATAGATTTTCTTAGTGAAGTGACTGTGCTGTTGTGATTTTGTCGTGTCGTTGTTTTGGCCCGTTGACGCGCTCATCACATGAGGCGTGCAACGCGACCCCAGGCCGCGTCCCGCCAGGCGGACGCGCGTCGCAACAACAACAACAACAACAATGACCCGGGCGGCGTCGCTGCCCCGCCGCCTAGTGACGCCTTGGCAACAAGCGGCCCGCGGCCGGCTTCGCGCCACAGCCAGCCGGCCCAGGCTGCGTCCTCGGCTTGGCAGACAACTGCGCTGCTAAGGACGAGCTTGCCGTCGGCGGCCTCGTCGTGGTGGTGCCTTTGTGATCCTAGGACGGCGCGGCGGAGAGACGCTGGCGAAGGCCTTCCTGATCCTGGGCCTGCGTCAGCTGCGGAGCCAGGAAAAATCCCGAGTGCGGGGCCCGCTGCCGCGGCGACCCGTGACGGCTGGGCTGCGGACGCGCCCCGCGCGGCATCTCATGCCCATGGTGGTGTGCGTCAAGCAGGACACGCTGACTTACTTCGGGGCCACGCTGACGCGCGCCGTGGACGCGAGCCTCCTCGCCCCATGGACGCCGGCGACGCCTGCCGCCCATCTGGTCCTGTGTACTCGCGGTCTGAAATTTTATTTGAGTCCCGAACGCAACCAGACTTAGGAAATTATTTCTCCCACAACACGGCATGTCAAGGTTTCGCCTCTTTCGCGGCGGCTGAGGGGATCGTTTCCCGGGCGCACTCGGCCCCGCAGTCCAGGGCAGGTTTCTGCCAGGCCGCCGCCGAGAGGGGCGCATCGTCCCCTTCACGTCCCCGTCCACGACGTGCACACGGGCAAGCAAGACCGTCGCCGTCCTCGCCAGCCTCTGGTGAAGGGTTGGATGCGCGTGGGCGGCGCGTTCGCGGGCAGGCCCAATCGTGGAGCTCTGGCCTCGACTCATGCCGCCCCCAAGCCCGCTCACCTCGGCGTCGACACGCGCGCTCACCGAGTGTCGGGCGGCAGCGCCTGCCGCACCGGAACGCCGCGGCCGCGCACGGCGCGCGCCAGGTAGCCGTCGGCTACGTAGGCGAACAGGTTCATGTTCATGCCTGGGACATCCACACCCCCTTCATCGTCAACGCGCACCCCGCGGGGGCGGGACTGACGCCATGGAGTTGCGGTGTGCCCGGAGCCGTTCCCCAAGCCCTTCATGAAGGCGCGGAGCAAAGTGCTCTCCCAGCACAGTCACAGATGCTGCCCGTACTGCCTCAGTACAGGATGCTGGAACGGTTCACAGGTACAGTGGATTACAATTTGTACCGCATTCAATTTTTGCACTATGCCGATCGGATGCACTGGGACGAGGCAGAGAAGGGCAGGCAGCTGGCCTCCTCGCTCTCGGGTCCTGCACTCGAGGTGTTGCGGTACATGCATCCTCACCAGGTCTGGGACTTCGCCATCCTGGACAGGGCGTTGCAGAGGCGCTTCGGCGTGCGTGTTGATGCAAACGCCTGCAAGGCCCGCCTCAAACGCCTCAATCAAAAGCCAGGTCAGGCGCTGGCCGCTTATGCTGCCGAGGTGGAGGACGCCGTCCGCGGCGCCTTCGCTGGCTTCCCGGAGACACTGCTGCAGCAGCAGATGGTGGGCGCCTTCATTGACGGCCTCACCGACGCCACCATGGCCTTGCTTCTGGTAAGAGAAGCGCATACTTCTCTGGATTCGGTGCTGGCGTCAGCTAGAATTCAGCCGCCACAAATGTTGGTCTGAGGCACTCGCAGTGCGCGAGCTGATTGCGATAGTGAGGCCTTGGAGCCTCCAGTGGCGCTAAAACCCCGCTTGAAAAAAAACTGTAGTTAAGTGCGGGCGGTGAAAATTAATCATCTTCAAGACTGAGTGACTGCTCAGGACGGTTTCATGGTTTTTGAAACCGCGTTGCGTATCCTTTTTAACCCTTCCCTGCAAGGGCTCATCTTGCACCTACGGCGTAGCCAGTTATGACACGCGTGTCGCGCCGCCGCGGCCAGCGCGAGCAGCTCGTGATCTTGGTGGGGTTGGCCGCCCTTCCATAGTCAAGCTCGCGGCTGTCCCGGCTCGCGCTGCGTGTCTGACATCGGGGCGCCACGGGCATGCCTGCGCTGGGTGCTCCAAGTCTGAGACGCGACCCTCGCGGCGCAAGTGAGACCTTGTTCCCTGCGACTGGAAGCGGTGCCGCTGCACCGGCGAGCGCAGCCTCTGCGCCGCCGAGGGCGATGCACACTTCACTTTCGCTTCCCACCTCAGTCTCTCTCGGTGCCGCTACATCCGCGGAGACAGCCACTGTCCCGTCAGAGAGGGCGAAGCACGCTAGAGCTGAGAACTCCCCTTCCAGTGTGGCCGGTGCCGTTACATCGGCTAATGCAAACCCTGCATTAGCAACGAGGACGATGCACAGCCAGCATTCGAAGACACCCCCCCTCGGCCAATGCCGGTGCCGCCCACCGCCTCGCGGACGCAGCCGCTGCGTCGGTGGCCGGGGCGATGCACAGCACAAACCCGAGGGCCTCTCCTATGTGCAGGTTTGGAAGGGAGTCGCGGACTCACCTTCGGTGGCGAACGAGCAGGTGGTAGCACCCCTGCCGGGTCGCTCGCACGTCCCGCAACGGATGCTCGTCAGGGTGGCGAGCATGTGAGCAGTCTGAGGTACCTAATTTTGGGTACCTGCTAATTTTATCCTTTTTTTTCCCGCCAGTACTGGTTCTAAATTGCACACGAGAACGCAAGGTGTTGCGCTCGTAGTGAGAGGAACAGGACAGTGTGCTTTCAGTAAGCCGTCAGTTTGATCTCTTAAACCTTTCGGTCCGGTGACTGCAATGAGCTCTAGGGTGAGCGAGCGGTGGAAAATGGCGCAAGGTTTTTGAGAATTGAAAATGTTTCGATTATCGGGTCATCATCTGGTCATCGAAAGATTCGAATTTCAAACGGGTACTTTTAAAAAAATGCGGTGGTTTTAAATTTGTTTTGGGTGGCACTGAAAAGTCAGCGTCTGACTTGGCTCAGAGCGGAGTGTGGACAAAAGTCCTTCCGCAACCCCCAGATATTTTTTGGCACTGGTCAGCTTCTGATTCGGCCCGGTACACTCAACTCTTAAATTTTGGGTGGCTTTGGACAGCCTCTGACTTAGCCCTGTTTGGAGTGTGGATTTAGTCACTCATTACCCGAATCCCTGTGACGAGGAAATTAAAAGTAACGAGTTACTCCTGCACCCTGGATCTGGACAACACGGTTTGGAAACTGCAACAGCATCAGGGGACGCTGCACTTCATCGAGATGTTTCCTTCCCTGGATGACAACATGCTGCTCGGCGACAAATTGGTTCTGTTTTGACTTTCCTTTTTGTTGTTTTCATTGATTTTCTAAGTGTGTATCTTAACTAGATTAAATGTTTAAAATATCTGGTTCCTAAAATTTTAATTTTAATTTTCTGTGGCTCCGTGCCTTGTATTAAATTCAAGTAGTTGTCTCAATGCATTAACATTTTTCTTTGTGAGTTTAAGGTGAAGCTGTCAAAAAAAAAAGGGGGAAACACCTAGTTTTTGGTGTTGGTCCCGCTTTTGTTCAATTCGTTTAGGGCGGCAAGCTTGGCCCAAAGAAATGTCAAGATTAAATGCTGTGCAAAATGATAACGTGTTTCAGGCTTCAAATTTCGAGATGCATCTGGACTCGGCTTTTGAACTTCATTCGCGACTGATCACTTCTGGCTGAGACCCACTTCAACTGATGTCCGTTTCCTGTCGTTCACCTCGTATCCTGGTTCCTGACTACATTCCGAAGAAGTCCACAGTTTTGTCTGCTTCTAGCTCGTACTGGATGTGTTCTGAGTAATACAGCTGTCGGGAGTCATCGAACTTGTCAGCTGCTGACAATTCCTTGACCTAGGCAGCCTTGTAGCTTGTAACCTTCCTAAGGTCTCCGGGACTGGTTTTAGTGAGGTTTCCCTTGTCCTACCGTATCCCGAATGGGGGAGACACGATTTGCCACGACACTTTGATGGTCAATCATGCAGATCGGCAAGTCTTCTGACAGAGAGAGGGGGGTAATGTTGTGATGTGCAAGTATTCGCATTCCATGCGGTTTGTTCACACACACACACACTCCAGCAGACGACTCTCTGCCGATCTGCGTTTAACGCTTCCCTCACTGCGCATAGTGGCGCAAGCGACGAGCGTGCGCATCCGCGCCGCCCCTGGCGGCCGGTGCGGTAACTACGACGGCGGGGCGGGCCGCCCGTCCGTGGCGACTCGGCGCATCGGCGACACTCGACAGTTGCGCCCAGACCGCTCTACTAGCAAGACCTACGTGCCGCTACTCTCCGCGCTTCGCGTCTCCAGCTTACTGCTACAACTCGAATTATAACAGACTCTTATCCTGAACAATCCTCTCTCATTCTCCCTTGAAGCCTCCTGCCGCACTTTAACAATATTCATCTGCAGCAGAAGGGCCGCCCGGAGGCCCCAGTGGGTCCGAAGGACGGCGCGTCCCTTAGGCGTCCCTTTGGCGGCGCCGGATCGCCCTTCGAGATGTATCGACGCGATGGCGGCGATAGCAAGGGGTGCGAGAGAGACAATGAGCCCTTACGACCCTCCAGGGCCTTCATTGCCTCCATTCCCTGTGACCCGCGGCGACTCGGCCAGGCGGCACTGCACTGCAGGCTGCTTCCGAGGAGCGCTTTCGTCGCTCTGTCTCTCTCGCACTCATGGGACGTCTCGTAGAGGTGCGAGAGAGACAGAGCACTTGACGCGGAGTCAGCCTGCTGCAAGCTGCAGCGGGGCCAGCCTTCCCGCGCCGCATGGGAACAGCACCGCGATCAAAGCCCCCTTCCCCCGGCCAGCCGGCGGACCTATCGCGTCGGAAAATCGGCACCAGGGTGCGTCGCTGTCGCCGCACAAAACAACATCGCGAGTTCGAACCCCTGCGGCCGCGCGGCCCCGCCTACGCACTCCTCAATCAGGGCCACGCCCATCGCCATCGCTGAGGCCTATCGGCGGCCGCCGTGGCGCGCGTCCTGGGAACGCGGACGCCGATAAGACTGGAGGCGGCGGAGACAATTCAATTTGGGGCCGCCGACGACGACGGCGACGACGGCTAGAGAAAGGTGCAAAAAGCGGGGCGCGCGAACCAAATCTACGCCATCGCCAAATCTGGCGGCAAGCATCGCGGAGGACGCCCTCCTTCCGAAGCCCTCCGCACACTAAGACCGCGCACCGGGTGCGGCGCGGGAATCCAGCCGCGACTGAGCACAGAGTACTGGACAAAACAAAGCGACAAACCGTGTACACTCTCTCACACAAACACAGGCGCGCGCGCACACACATGCACGAGCACGCACACAAACACGCACGCGCGTACAACATCGCGGTGCCCCGCCCCCTCTGCCTCCTCCCCCCAGGCCGCAGGTGGGCGATGACACTGACTCCAGCCGCTCCAGCGCGGCCGGACGACAACGCCGCGCCACGCAACAAACCGGGCTGACCAGAACTGGAGACGGCCAGACGGCGGGCACGGCGACGGGCACGGCCAAGCCGGGGCTGCAGAGCCATGCACAGTGCAGCGCCGAAATCACAGACGGACAGACAGACACAGACACACACACGGGACCGAAACGTGAATCGAACCGAGGAAGGGCCGCTGCGGGGGAAACGAAGCGGTGGCTGGCGAGGACGAGCAGGATCTACCTGATCCGGGGGGAGTTTCTGCGCCACCTGTTGCGGCACTTTCGGCTGAGACGAATCCTGGAGCTTGAGGCGCAGTTGGTGCTGCTCGACCTGTTGCTGCTGCAGCTGCTGCTGGCGCTGCTTGTGGTGGTACTCCGGGGGGATCATGAGCAGCCCCTCGTACTTGGGCTTGGCGTCGTGCTGCGGGGGCGGCGGCTGCTGGTACGGCGGCGGCGCGGGGGCGGCGCTGCCGTGGCCGCTGCGGCTGGGGAAGCTGGCCACGGAGGACCGGCCGCTCGAGGACTGCCCGTTCGAGGAGGCGTAACCCACGTCCGAGCTCGAGTTGGACCGCGGGTAGCAGGACGAGGGCGGGGCCATCGGGTTGGGCGACGTCGGGTGCCGGTAGACGGGGGCCTCGCTGCCCACCGGGCCCACCGCGTACACGGGCTGGGCCTGCGCGCGCTGCAGCGGCGCCTCGCCGTAGGGGCCGCCGTTGAGGATGGGCTGGCTGGGGAAGGGGCCCGCTGGGTGCCCGGCCCGGACTGCAGGTTGCCCTTTGCCGTTGACTGGGTGCCCGTTGACGGGGTGTCCATTGTGGACGTTGTGGGCGTTGACGGGTTGACCACTGTAGACAGGGTGCCCGTCGGACGGATGGCCGTTGACGTGCCCATTGTGGACGGGAGGGCCGTTGGCAGGGTAGCCGTTGACGGGATGCCCATGGTGAGCGAGGTGTCGGTTGACGGAATGCCCATTTTGAGCGGGCTGTCCGTTGACGGGATGCCCATTTTGGGCGGGGTGTCCGTTGACAGGGTGCCCAATGTGAGCTGGGTGTCCATTGGGCCTGGCCCCGCCATGGGGCATGTTCCCCACCCTCGAGGGCTCGTGGCTGACAGGGGCTGCCGTCCTAGTCAGCGCCACGGGGTTCGGGTGCGCGCTGAGGTAAGGGGCGTGGCCGGAGGCGCGGGCCGCCGTGGCGTGCTTCTGCATGACCACGGCGTCCTCGTACAGCACGGCCCGCGCCTGGTGCAGCCGCTCGCGCTGCCGCTGCTCGCAGTACTCCTGGTACTCAACCAGGTACTTCTCCTGCATCTTGCCGCCGTTGGCGAGCTGCTCCAGGATCACCTCCGCGGTGGGCAGCTCCGCGTCCTTCCTGCGCTGCTTACGGTACCAGCGCAGCCACTGTTCGCGGTGCTGCTCCTGGTGATAGAGGTGGAACTGGTAGTCCCCCGCCACCGCCATCCTCCCCGCATGGCACGCGCAGCACGACCGCCACGGTACAGACGCGGTGCGGCACGCGGCACGCGCGACAGAGCGGCTGGAGAAGACGCGCACTCTCCACCAGCTTCCAGCGGCCGCGACGCGGAGCGTGCGTGCGGCTCCAGGCGGCTCCGGGCGGGCCTCACCGGGACGGGCTGCAGCAGTAGACTGAGTCTACTCCAGGCAGCCGCGCTCCGGCCGCGCCAGCCCCAGCAGGTGCATGGCCGCCACCGCCACTGCAGCGCGCCGGCGGCACGGCGGCGGAGCGAGCCCTGCCATGCCCCCTACTCCAGGCCACTCCAGGCCGCCAGGCTGGAGCCGCGCGGTAGGGGACAAGGGGCGTACGGGAAGGACAGGGGGGGAGAGGGGGCTGCAGCAGAGCACGCCTGCTGCCGGCTGCGACGCGATGCGATGCAAAGATGGAGCTCGCGGGTATCGAACCCTTCCGCTGATTCCCCTTGCCCCTCGCAAACAGGATCCGCCCGGGTCGCCAGCAACACACACTGACCGTAAGGCGGGTCATTGTTCCACCGGCCAAATCAAAACCAACGCTGTGGAGGCGCAACAGCCTCCCCGCCTCAGCTTCCAGGTCGTCCAGATATTCCCAGTCGTCCACAGCTTCCAGGTCCTTCAGCAGTGTAGGTGCTTGGAGAGCCGGCCAGGCCAGGCCATAGGTAATCGGCAGCCGGGCCGAGCAGGTCGTCGTGGCTCCCTATCACACCGCCTTGCGCTGGCGTCGCGACGCCTCGGGCGCAAGGCGCGGGCCGGCTAATGGCTTCCAAGTTCCAGGAGAGCCTCGCTGGAGCTGGAGCCCGCGCCGGGCCGTGCCCTGGAGGAGGCTCGAGGCGGCCCGCTGCAGGCCCCGCGGCCACGGCCCAGGGGTCACCACGGCCATGGCCCGCCGCTTCCAGGAGCTTCCAGGATAATTCCAGGCGTGACAGAGGACAGGCTTACGGCAGGATTACAGGGCCGCTGCACGACCCCGGCAGCCTGCGGCGTCCCTGCCGGCGTCCCTGCGGCAGCCCTGCCCAGCCGGCCGCGTCGTGCAAGTCATTATGCCGAGTGGAGCGTCCACACTACGGTCGTGCCCGCCCGACCCGCCGGACCGCCGTTTCCAAAACACACAAAACGACGACGCGAAAACGAGGGGAAACGCCGAGTAAACAAGCAGTGGGATTCGAACCCGGGGCCGCGGGGGCCGCGCACGCGTGACAAGTCGCTGGCAAAACTTGACCCTGACCCTGAACCCGGAGCGCGGGACCGGCCGCCGTCGTGGTTGCAGGGACGCAGGGTGGAGGGCCGGCCGAGGCCGCGGGGGGGAAAGGGAAAAGGAGGGGGGATCCCTTCGTGTTCCCACCAGGTGTGTAGGAATTATAAGTGACTCGGGTAATGACTTGCCCCCTCCCGGCCCTCCCCCAATCCTCGATCCCCCTTCCTTTTTCCTTTTCCTCTTCGGCCGGCACACACACACACTCACGCGCAGCCGGACCCCCCACCCCTTCACCCACCTGTCGGATGGGCGGGCGCGGTCGGGTGAGCAAGGAAAAACAAGTGGAAGAGAAGAAGAGGAAGCCGAAGACGTGGAGGGGGCGGGGGGGACTCCACTACACGCCGGCAGCGTCCCTGGTCGGCTTGGTCGTACGTATACGTGCCGTGCCCCATGGCCCTCCCCCTTTCCAGTAGCGCGGTAGCAGCCCGGCCAGGGCCCAGGCCGATGGGTGTCCCCCGGGACGGGACGGTGTGGTTCGGCGGGGGGGACGGCGGCGGCGGGGAGTAAAAGCCCCGATAGGTACGTGGTACTCTTGTCGGAATCAGTCTGCTGCTGCTCTGCCGCGGCGGCGATCGGTTCCTCCGCCGACGTCACGGACCAAGGCTCGGCCCGACGCCCCACGACGCGTCGCGCTCGGCTGACCCGCGTCGCCCCCCCCCCCCCCCACGCACACACATCCAACAGGACTGCACTCGACGGTAACGTCGTGGGTGCTCCGCCTCGTTTTTCCGCTGCTTCCTCCTACCGAGTGATTCCCGACAAGAGTCGCTTCGTCGCTCCGTCTCCCTCGCACCGCGACGGGACGCCCCGAGAGTGCGAGAGAGACAGAGGGAAGACACGACGCTCCGGAAGCAGGCCGCTGGACTCGCTTCGGCGAATCCGTTCACACGCTCATCCATCCATCATCGCATTCATTTCCCGAGCGACCAAACGAGTGCCGAGCGCGGAGCATGGCCGAACAGCCCGCCGGCGCCGACCGCGCGGTGGCGCGTCGCGAAAAGGAAAACACAGGAAAAGCAAAGAAAAGCGCCTCGGAGCGCCTCGGCCGGCCGAAGCCATAACCGCGGTGCGAGCAGCAGACCGAGGTCGAACGGTGAGACGGTCGCCCGTCTCTCTCTCTCTCTCTCTCTCTCTCTCTCTCTCTCTCTCTCTCTCGACGAAAGCGAGTCCGGCGCGCACGGGCGCAAGTATCACTTGACAGCAGCGCATGCATAAATCATGCCGCCGAGGCCGGGCTGCCTTTCGCAAAGCCCGACTCGATTACACCTTTCCAGAAAACGGCGGCAAAAATCTACGCCGCCTTCTCCCTCCTCGGGGTAATTAATAGGAAACACACACACACACACACACACTGACGAGACACGCGCACACACACATCGAGGCGCGCACACACGAGTGGGAAGAAACGGGGCCACGGCAACGACCCGCGTGCCACGCCCCGCCACGCGTTTAACTATGTGCTACACAAACGCAACACGGGTTGACTCGCCAGGCGATACCTTCAAAACCCCGCCAGTCCGCTCCGCGCGGCTCACGGCCTGCTCCGCCGCCCTTGTGCGCCGCCCCGCCGACGGAGACTGACGACCCGGATTTAATTGTTACACGATCGTTATCAGGGGCGGCTTTACGGACTTCAGCGCGCGAGTGTGTGGAATGGGTGTACCACTCGTGTGCGAGGTGCAGGGAGGCGGGGCGGGGAGGCAGGCCCTCCCTTCTAAATATTCCCCCGGCGGCGCGGCGCACGAAGGCCAAATCGGAAACCAGCGGCGCTCGTGCCGCCGACCGCGCACAGCGCTGTCCTGCCGGAAACAGAGATTCCTCGATATCGACACGCCGCCCCGCCCCGTCAGTCCGATACGTCGCTTAACTGTCCCGGCCGCGATGACCCCGCCGGGGTCCTTGCTCCATCCAACCGCCAACCAGCCCGTTCCGGAAAGGTGAACGCGCCCCCTTCCGTGCAGGGCCGCACTTGCACTTCCACCCCAGTCGCGTGTCGCGTGCGTGCGTGCCGCGAGCGTGGCATGACTGCACCGCGCGCGTGACCTCCTCCTTCTCGTCCCCGTCCGCAGCCAATCAGGACAATCGATGCGAGAGCGCTCCGTCGGCGGCCAACATAATTAAACTCGCGAAAGCCGAAGCCCGCGGCTGTGCGGTTGTCCGCCAGCGCACGACTCAGCAGGCTGATGCAGAGTGTGAGGTCCCTCCCTCGCACTCATCGACCGTCCTGCATGGGTGAGAGGGAGACAGCCCTATGGCACCAGCCTGGTGGGCCGCGCGCGGCAGCTCCCTCGCACGACGGGGCACTTGAGGAGGAGGAGGCCGCGGCTCCCACGGCTATGATGCACTTTTAATTGCGCGTGACGGCGAGCTGGCCGGGCGCCGCGCTTCAGCTGTAGTGCGGCGGTCGGTTATTGTTACGTTTTAATCAACGGCGCGGCATTTGGGGCCTCTGGGCTGATGTCCCGGATGGCCGCGTTTCAGCCGCACCCGCCGACGTCGGGCCGCATTCCCTCCAGATTGTTGTGTCCCCCGCGTCGCGGCGCGTCGCCGTGCGCTACAGCGGCAGCCTTCACAAGCCAGCAGCCCACGCGGGCGCTACGGCGGCAGCCTTCACAAGCCAGCAGCCCAGGCGGGCCCGCCCGGCCGCCGCCAGTCAGGTGCGGCGCGCGCCCAGCAGAAGGGGGCGGACCGCGCACCTCGCCGACGACGGCCCGGAAGCCGCGCCAGGGCGTGGTTGTTCCACTCAAGGGGGTGGACAGCCTGCTTGACGGCCGGCTCGCAGGCGAGCGCTGCTGTCTCTGTCGCACCCGTGAGGAGTCCCAAGGGGGCGCGAGAGGGACGGTGCGATGAAGTCTACCCGTGGGGCGGAGTGGCGCGGCGGGGTCAACAACTCGCTCGCCATTTCACTCCGCGGAGTGCATCGATTCCGAGTGCCGTCACGCTGCCGGCAATGGGGCGTGGCGGCGGGGCGTGGCGGCGTCGCGTGGCGCGCAGAGTGCACTGGACGCACGCCACGCGTGCGCGGCACGGTCCAGCGCAACACGGCGCGACGCGGTACGGCGGTGCGGCGCGACGGCATTCCACCAGTCAATGACGCCACGACACGGCATGGCGCGGCCGGTCCGCGTCCAGTCCATCCAGAGGAACCCTTCCCTTCCCGCGACGCAGAGTCTCTCTCTGTCTCTCTCTGAGGCACGCGCACCTGCCAGGACCGGCCCACGTTTATTGCCAATCTCAGTCAGCACCTTCACCACCTGCCCAACCTCGGACTAAAGACATTCGCCGGCGCCGCCCTCGGCCACGGGACAATCAGCCCGACTTCCAGACAACAACAAAAGACGACAACAAGCGAAAAAGAAGCAACCAGACAAAAAGCAACCTTGTTGGGTCTGCAGTGAACCAGCAAATAAGCCTTACCTTGGCGGCGACGATGCTGAGGCCCATGCCGTTGTTGGACTTGTGCAGCTTGATGACTTGGTACTCGGGCTGCTGCTGCATGGCCGGTTGGAATCCGCTCGAGCGGTTGCTCATGGCACTTGGGCTCCTCGCCTGAGAGAGAGGGAGAGAGATAACAAGGCAAGTCAATTATTTTCATCACTTCCAACTGCTGGCCATTTTTTCATCCACGCTGAGCTCCCTTGGCCCCTAGATAGCCTAGGAAAAGAGCCACACTTTGAGCCCGTAAGTAGGCAATGAATGCTTTTTCGCCCTTTGCCCCTTCCTCAGGCCGGCTCTGGATCCGCCACCGCGCGCAGTGGGCCAGAAGACCGGCGCAGGCGGCCAAAATTCTAGCGTTTGGAGCTCCAGAGTCGCTAAATGGGACTCGAATCGAACAAGCGACCCTACCAACAGATTCATCGGTAAAAGACCAATCAATTGGTGGGGTCACACGTTCGGTTCGAGTCCCATTTAGCAACTCTGGAGCTCAAAAAGAAACCCACTAGAATTTTGGCCACCTGCGCCGGTTTTCTGGGCGACTGTGCTGCGCGGCGTGCTGGCGTATAGCACTCACCCCGGGGTGGCTCTCCTGCATCTGGTACACGGTCCACAGGCCGCTGGAGGTGGGCTGCACCGTCATGCGGCACAGGGCGGCGTGGCTGAGCGGCGCCAGGAAGTCGGCGAGGCCCTGGGGGACGCCGCGCACCACGTCGCAGCTGTAGCCGTCCTCGGGCAGCAGGAAGGGCAGCTGCAGCAGCGGCTCCTCCGTCAGCTGCACCTCGCGTCCGTCCGTCCGCGCCAGCTCGTCCGCCACGTTCTCCGCGACCTGCTCCAAGGCCAACAATGTAGTCGCCGAACAGCGTCACACAACCACGGCGTCAAAAGGGAGAAAAGTTTGGTGATTCCGCAACCCGGCAGAGTTAGAGGTCTGGTTAGCACAGCCCATGATCACCTTGCACACCACCTGGCTCAGTAAGTTCAATGCCATGTTAGTTCAGGGGAAAAAAAGGGGGGAATGTTTACTTCAGGTCAAGAAGACGGCTTTAGACATGTTAGCCAGAAACAGAAAGAATGGATAAAGCAGAGAAAATTTGAATGGGCATTGAAAGACTGGCCAGGTAAAACCAAAAATGGAACGTACCCTCACCACATTCTCCACTAGCTCAGGTGACAGACGTGGCTCATCTGGAGCAGGTTGGTATTTTGTAAGAAGTGCTCTTAATTGAAGTGAATTTAATTTAAAACACGTTGAGCTTATAGTTGCTAAATCATCCGCCGTGTACTTTGGTGCCTGCAGAGAAATAATAATCATAAATATTATGTACATATTCACCCTTGAATAAAATTTAAAAAAATCAGAAGCTTTAATTTTTTTACCTGCAGTAAGTGAGCAGCTTGAATTATCCTAGCCAAATGGCAGTCTGCAGCCAGCTCCAAACCTTGCCTCTCAGCCCAAACTTCCAGTTGAGCCAACCTCGCCTTAAATCTAAGTCCCCAAGCACGAGAGCAGAAACACACGCTTGATGCTGGTGATGGACTGGTAACAACACAGTTGAATGCCCACACATTGACAAAGTGGAACAGCTGTGAGAACAGCTGAATGGTTAGCGCCGCGTTAACACGGCACCGCCGCAGCAGGCTCATCGTGTTGGTCAGCACTTGCAAAACCTGCCACCAAACAAAATATTCAATAAAACACCATAAATAAAAAAATTAAGAAATACAAGGAAATAAATTACTGAGAGCATTAAATACTTACAGATCCATTTTCTTCATCTTGTAAATCATCCCTTTCTGACATAAAAGATGGCATAACGGCTGATAATTCTCCTTGTAAACATGATACTAAATTTCTAAATGCCATTTGCACTGCTTCCGCTAGAATATCTTGGGCATCCAGGGAAAACGCCGAAACATGTCGGTCTGACTTTAAGAAATGAAGTAATTCTGATGCATTAGCCATCCAGAATGCCAACGAAAGGGAGTCTGAGTAGCGTTCCTGAAAAAGAGCACAACATGGTTAAGGCAAATTGAGATCAAATATAAAGATTCTAAGATTACATGGAACAATTAAAAAAGAAAAACTTACTTGGATAACATTTTGGATCATGGCGGCTACTCTAGCCAGCAAAATTGTTAACCTATCTGCTCGCTCAGTGGGTGTCAAATCAGGCTGGTAGTGGGTTGATGCTCTGTAACGAGCAGCCAGGTACAATGTGTATGTTGGCGCTAACTTGAGCCCAACGGCATTTGGGTCCAGGTCGGTGATAATGGCATGCAAGAATGCTTCTTCCGTCTCTTCTCTGAATTCAAGGACTGCTGGGAGGATGGCATCAGAGCCCCTAGGATATCGCTCGTAATTGGATAGCCTGAAATAAAATTAATGATAGGTGATGTGAGAACCAAATTTTGACAAGTACATCCTTGTCAGTAAACAGAAAAAAAAAAACATGACACAAATGTAGAAAATAAGATTTGAGGCAAACAAAAATTGCACAAACATGCCAAGCACACCACAATACAGAGTAGTAGAAATGAAAACGACTGTATTACCTATTTCCATCTCGACTACTGCAAACAGATCGTTGAGACCGTGTTTCATCTTTGTTGCCAAGGCTGGACGTTGAAACTGTTTCTACATTTCCATCCACATCAAAAGTGGTCTCGTAATTCTGCGTACTATTACCACCAGGCATGCCTGATGTATTGTTTAGGACACCAGAGGGAGAGGTGGGTTCTTCTCTTGATTGACTGTGGTTGGTAGCGTGCAGTGCATAACAAATAATAATAATAAAGTAACAATAAAAAAAATAACAAAATTATAACAAAAATAGTTTACAAAGCACAAGTGTCCTAGAAGCAAATTGCGTCGAGTGAACAAAATAACACTACTGAAAGAACGAACAGTTCAGTGCCTCCAGTTTTGTGCGTCACAGTGACTGCATCCTCCCTATGCGATACTGACCTGTCATACGAGTATTCGTGAGCTAGCCGTTGCCTGTTTCTGTCCTCAAAATTGGGGTCAATAAACCTGAAGTTGTGAAGCCTTCCGAATTTGACTGTGGCTCCATTCTGTAGAAACAGCCAACACAAAATAAAAACCTCAGCTCGAAATCACTCACTTTCAATTGGTCACCTCAACAAAACTGATGATCCTGGTGGTCGTGATTACTTTCTTTCGGCCATGACCAAAAGCAACGCACCTGCAGGATGGTGGTCTCGTAGATGCGGACGTTGTTGACGTAGGTCTCGGCGTCCCTGCTGCACGGCGTCACCGTCACGATGCCCTCGGTGTGCGCCACGACGCAGTGCCGGGGCATCACGTGGGGGCCGTGCAGCGTCAGGCACTGCGACTGGGACTGCATGGCCTGGTGGCCGTTGACGGGCCGCTCGCTGCCCACCTCCGTCACGTTCAGCTGCAGGCGGTGGCGCTGCGGCGTGGCCGACATCATGTCCGTGCCGTCTGCGGAGTGGAGACAAGGCGGTGTCAAACCCAAGTCACAACCCAACATTCATTCTTATTTTGGCACGCAAAAAAAATTATATTATAAGAATAATTTTTTTTTGCTCAACGACAATTTTTTATTTTAAATAACAAAATAACAGGAGATTTTTGATTATTTTTAAAAATATGACAGTGTGTCGGTGGCGCAGCACTGCACTCGGCGGCACGACGGTTGCGTCACGCATAATTGGGGCGACCTTAATTTAGAACGCAGCTTCAGTCGATCAAAGCGGATCGATGCGAGCCATGTCGCCCTGCCGCTACGGAACAAGGCGAAGCTAGGCAGCCCTGCCTGGCCCTGCATGGCCCTGCCGCTACGCCTACGTCGCCGTATGGCGCATCACCGTGACCCACTTGCACGGCCACCCCGGCGACCGCCGGCGTCGACTGCCAGCTCGGTCTGCTCGGCGCGCGACTAGGCCCAAAACGGGACTAACGCAGGGCTGCAGGCCGGGCCGCCCCAAAGCCGCGCTCCTTGCTACTCACCGGGGTTGAGCTCGAGGAAGAAGGGCATGTAGGTGTCGTCGTAGCGGCCGTCCGCGTCCATGCCCTCCAGGCCGTCCTTGCCCCACTTGCCCGCCTGCTGCGGCTTCTTCTTCCGCTTCCGAGGGTGGTAGTCCGCGGGCCGCCGCCGCACGTGGAACATGATGGAGCCTGCGACAGAAACACAACGTCAGCACGGGTCGAGCAACAAAGAGGGGAAAACTTAACAGGTTCAAATCGCCACAAACATCAAAATCGACCGCGACATTTCGTTTCAGTTGCTGTCCCACACCCACTGCGTACTTGGAGGTCATGCACGTGTGTCTGTGTGCAGCCGACACGTGTGTGTGAGCGCGAGCAACAAAACCATCATCGTAAAACCCAAGGCCCGTACACAGATGTAAGTGCCCGGGCTCCCGAACCAGAAACACAGCCGTTCGCCGCACGCAAGGCAAACGTGGCGTGTCGGTCCGACCGCGACGCGCACGTCACCGCCATCGACGACACCGAGACTATCATCCCTCACATACAAAAAATATATTTATATATAAAAAAGCCCACGCCCCAAAAAGTACTGCCCCCCGCGCCTCCCGGAAAGTCCGGGGCGAAATACCGGGCCAGCCGATGCCGCATCATTGCGTGGCTGCGGCGGCACGCCTCCTGCCGAGCGATCGAGTCGTCGCTCGGTCTCTGTCGCACTCGTGGGGCGCCCCGTAAGGGTGCGAGAGAGACAGAGCGACGAGCAGACAAAGGTCATCCTGCCCGGCCTGCCCCGGCCGAAACACGAAGGGCGGGGCCAAGGGCCACAGTATGCGGTCGCCCCGCGATCACTCCGATCCGCGATTCAAGTTTAAAGAGCAGCACGCTGGGGAATCTGGATGAATGCGGGCTGGACGGAGACAAGAGTCGAGCCGCTTCACTGCACACACTGCTTCCGTCGCCACGTCTCGCCCCCAACCGCGGCCGTCCAGTTGGGGGTGCGAGCGAGACCGAACGAGCCCCGTTTGGAATCGGCCTGCAGTCCACCGCGCCCTCCCTCGCTGGCCTGTCGCGTATAGCGTGACGGTTATCAATACGTACATGGACAGAGCACGATTAGGGGCTGTGCTAGTGACAGGTGCCGCCCGCCCGTCCTCAGTAAGTCAGCCTGTCGGTCGGTCTGTTAGTCTGTTAGCTTGTCTGTCGGGTTCGCACACGATATTCACTGCACTGCTAACAAGCTTTTGTCGTAAATTATCAAAATTTCCAGAATTTTTAAGTACTTTGGCACTAAACTCTCTGACTGGCTTTTTACTGATTTCCCCGACCGGTTTTGCTCTGATTTCGCCGATTTTAAATTCTCTTTCCATTTTTATTGCAAAGGATTTTTTTTAGAAAAATAAATTAATGGCCATTTTATTCCTTGTAAAATTTTTCAAACTTTGTTCATTTTACATTTTTAGGAACGAAGTAGCCTTTTAGTTTTGTCTCAGGATCGGGGTTTTGAGCTCGCTTTTCATTTTTAGGGGTTCCAAAGAACCCCTATTGTTTTCGCTTTTTGGACTGATTTTTCTGCCCTCTCGTATCGACACATGACCACTGCCATAATATTCGTTACATTAAAAAACCAAGAAATTCAATCCCGTCTGTCTCTCCGACGGAGGGCGCTGCCCGAGGCGCAGCCCGACGCGTAAGTGCAACTATTTCGTTGACCCGAGCTGCCGCTCCCACGGGGCCGCGAACCCGAGTCAGTCGCGTGCAGGGCGGTCGGTCCGGCGCCAAACTGTTGAATTCCGTTTCATACACCGCAATCGGCGGCACTGCTAATGGCTGCAGCGACCACGCGGTACGCCCACCAAGGTCAGCGTGGCCGCCGTGGTCGTGATTCATTTTTCACGGTACGGCGGCGTGGCGACATGTGGTGGGCTCGCCCCACTCGGCGGCCAAGGCGCGCCCAGGGCGGCGGCGGTGACGTCAACGCACACTAATTAATTAATTTCATCAACGACGCGGCGTGGCCGTCGGGGGAGGCACGCCGGTACACCAGTTCGATCATCGCCGCCACCCTACCGGATACTCTGAGGGGACAGCAGCTAGGGCAGAGTCCAGAGTTTATCTGTTTGCTCAAATCAGAACCGTTGTCCCAAATAAGACGCGTGCGGGCTGGGTCGTCAACACTCTAAATGTCTTACAATGAAATTTGACCTATATTATTCGTATGTCACAGTGCAAGCATAATACGAAGCAATATTTCTTCGCAAGACATTTTTTTTTGGATAAAATCAAAGTATACCCTGACCGGTCTGAAAGCCGACGCGCCACGTACCCAGCACCACCTCAGTGGATGCGTTCCGCAGACGGAAGTTGGTGTAGGAGCACAGGCCTATCATGGTGGCGGCCGGAGTGGCGTGTCGGCGACCCGGCCAATTCGTCCGGAGGGCAGCGCGTCTGGCGAACGTCTGACCGAGCCAGTGGGCCGGGCCGGCCGGACCCACCGCCGGACCCACCGCCCCACCCCGAGGCGCCGCCCTCCCTCCAGCGGCACGCAACGCACCGCGGTGCCCGCGACAGGTCCCATCCAGACAGACAAATTAAAAAACAAAAAGTCAGGCCTGGCGACCAACACGGTACAGGACATGGGGTTTAGTACCGGTACCGTAGTGTAAGTGGCAGTTGTAGTTCAGTGATGGCAGAAGTAGTGTGTCACGTGCATTGGTTTTCAACGAATGTGACGACATGTTCGTGTGAAAGCGTACTGTGTCTCGTTCGTTTGAGACAATCAATTGTGGCGGTGTAGCCTCTCAAGACCGAGCAGCGTAGCCCACCAGCCGAGGCGGCCGGTGCGGCGCATTGCCTATGCTCCGCTTGGCGGGCGCTCCGAGCCGAGCAGTGAGGCGGCGGCTCCAACTCCAAACCCCCGCGGCCGCACGACAGCCTCTCCGACCTAGGGTTCCGTTTGCCCTGCTCAACCCAAAGGCACAGCACTAGAGTAGGACGTCTGACGTCACCGGCGTCGAGGTGATCGCCCCAAAATCACACAAAAAGAAAAAAAAGAAAAAAAAGGAGCGCAAACAGCGCCAAAAGTTTCCCCTTCTCGTTCCCAAAGATTCTGGGGTGTTTACCACCAGAAAAGCCCCGGCAGGCAGCCTCCGCGCCTCGTGTGGACTTTACACTAGCGGCATACATTTTCCACGAGCACCGGGCTGATTCCGAGTAGCGCTTTCTTCGCCGTCCCTCTCGCACTCACGGGGCGCGCCGCCACGGAGCGAGCGGGACAGGGCGACGAGGCGCCGCCCGGAATCAGCCTGCAGGCGGCAGCGCCAGTGAAAGGGCCGAGCCGGGCCGAGCGCTGCGGCGCCAGGCAGTCTCCAGGAACCCAATTCGATACCTACTAGGTAGAAAGACTCAGTTGCTGCTGGATTCCTGTCGAACTGAGCCTTTCTTCCCAGAAGGTATCGAATTGTCCAGGTCCAGGGCCTCATTGAACGAGCCTGAGACCTGCAACGGCGGGGCGCGCGGCAGATTCCGAACGGTGGCTCCGTCTTTCTTGCCCTCACGAGGCGCCCCGCGGGGCAGCGAGAGAGACAGAGCGACATGCTTGGTTCAGCCTGCGGGCCGTGCGCGAGTAATCCACTTTAGCGACGCGTGCAAAATTAACCGTCGCCTGTGCGCCGCGCACACGCCGCCGGAATACCGAAGCAAAGGAAATTATTCAGCGCCGCTAAAACACGCCATTCGCGACCATCGTTCGCACCCATCGCGACGCAGGCCGGCCGGTCACGGCTAGAGGGTCCGTAGGGAGCGTCTCCAGTCACGGCCCGTCGCGCTGTCTCTCTCGCAGAGCAAGACAGGCACCGCGCGGACGGACCAGTGGCGCCATCTGTCGGTGGCCGTCGCCTCGCTGACGCGGGGTAGCGCGGCGCCGCGCGAGCCGACCGCCGCCACCGCAGCAGCCGCTGTCCCTCTCCCGCCCACACAACGGGGATGCAAACCCGCGGCACCGAGATGCCCCCCGGCTCGCCTCGATTCAATTCAACGCCCCGCTGGGCCGACAAGGAGGGCCGCCGTCAAGAGCCCCGTCCGCCTGCACCCCGCACACGGCACGGCGCGGCGCGACCAGCGCGCCCGCTTTGCATATGGGGGACCGCCACCAAGCCGTCGTCGAAAACGATAATGGGCCCAACCAACTTGATTCTGGGAGCTCTTCTTCAGGAGCCCGTGTTGCCGTCGTCGAGGTCCTCGCCTAACCGATCCGTGTTGTCGCTTCGCTCTGTCTCTGCCGCACTCAAGGGGCGTCCCTTCGAAGAGGCGCGGCAGCGGCACAAGGGAAACAACAACAACAACCAGACAACACCGGCAACTAGGAACACCAAACAACAACAACACGAGGCGGAGCAGGCCGATGCAATATGCGCCGCACCGGCCATAAACTGAGTAACGACATTCACACGCCCCGTCATGCGGCCGAGAAAGGTTATGCCGACAATGATAACCACCACTGCCATCCCCCTGGGCAAGCCGGGTGGGGCGGGGGTTGGGGGGGAGGCGGTACACCCGGGGGCGCCGCCACGGGCCAGCCAACGGGCGACACAGGCGCCGCGCCCCTCGGGGGGCTCGTTTCACCCGTAGCAGCAGGGGACGGACGAGACTCTGGGAAAAATGGTGACCGCGCTTACCTCGGACGGTATTCTGATGCACGTATCGTTTTGTTGGAATAGCAACCGAGGAAGAAACGACTTGCCTTCTTCGCTTGGTACACAAAAAATCAAAAATTCTTAAATTTTAACAATATTTTCAAATTTTACACGTTTAAGGCTAAGTCTAGAGACCACTCAGTTTCTGTGGCCCAGTCTCCTCTCCTTCGTCAAATCACGCATGACTTCCCATTTTGACGCCACCACCGGAATCCCACGCTGACTGTATGTTGCACACAAATAACGGCACGACGTTTACGCCGCCAAGTGCTGCCCTGCAGCTATCTTGTGTATTCAGGACCCTCCGGCCCGCCGACGGCCAGTGGCGGTCGATCCGGATCGACCCGATATCCACTCCCGGCGCCACTAATCACTATCGTGCCGCCGGACAGAGACTTGGGCCGCAAGCCCTCGACCCGTGGCCCCCGACGCCGGGAGCACAAGTAGCACGTCCCCGTCGACGGCCAGGGCCCCGTGACGGGGCCATCTTTATTGGCGGAAGTACAATGTGGGGCCGTATGAACGTCCAACCCGACCTCACACCCACACCGCTGCGACGGCGACGTGAGAGAGAGAGAGAGAGAGAGAAGAGAGAGAGAGAGGAGAGAGAGAGGAGAGAGAGAGAGAGAGAGAGAGAGAGAGAGAGAGAGAGAGAGAGAGAGAGAGAGAGCGCCCAGGGCGGACAGGTGACTGCCATAGCGCCGCGCCATGCACCGCCATGCCATTGAGGCCGTCACGGCGCTGCGTGCGAAGAGCCCGCCCGCCCCCGCCCGCCTGCCCTTTGAGCCCGCCCCGCCCCGCCCTGCCACGGCCGGCGAGCACTGCGGACGAGGCCGGCACGTCATTGATAGTGTACACCGGCACGGCGTCACGACAGAGGGACGCCCTTGGCTGGAGGGGGGGAAGGGGGAGGGAAGGACAACGTGGATGCCAAATAATGCCGGCGGCAACGTGAGAAATGAACCGTACCCACGGCACACTCAAACACCACACTACACGCACTTACACACACACACACACACACACACACACACACACACACACATACACAAGAGTAAGTCACAGAGACCATGTGCCGGCGGCGCATATATCCGAAATCCATCGAATAAAACCGGCCACCATAACCAAAAGCCCGATTATTTAGTTAAAGCGCTGCACCAGTATATACTTTCCCTAGTCGATACGACGACTGCCAACCCCAAACCACCCTGAAAAAAACAAGGCCGCCATTGGCTGCGATGGTCGCGGGGATGGAGAGGGGGGGGGGAGGACGACACCACGAGCGGGAAAGGAGGCCCGGTGACTCGAGTTGAGGGCGGGCCCCATGCGCCATACGGACCGAGGAGGCCCCCCCCCCCCCCCCGCCCGGGGGTGACCCTCCATTGATTGCTGATCACAATCATTACGTGCCGGCGACAAAACCAAAACGCCAACCTCGCAGCCCGCAAGCAAGTGAGCCACGTACAAAAAAAGAACATAACGAGTTAACCCCCAGCAGGCAGGAATCACGCACCGAGTCGCACTGGCCGCTGTCACGTGGTGCACCGGCCATTAGTCGGTGAAGGTGACGGTGGGTAAAAGAAAGGTCGAAACGGCATAGGAAAGAGAAAGAGGGGCCTGCCATGTCGACTGCGGCACGCATCCAGGCGGGTCACTTTCAATTGACCGTGATTCGGCGCCAGTGCGATGCCCGGAGCAACAATCCCCGCCACAATGCACCAAAATAAAAATAAAAATGAACTGACGCGGCAAAAAACTTTTATCAACTTGCAAATTGCAATCGGAAGCGCACAAATTCGAGCGACATGGGCATGTAGGGTAATGTAGGGCTCTAGCCAGGGTAACTTATCTACGACGAAGCAGATCCATACAGTAAAAGTAACGCGCTGTGAGACAGCTGAATCGTTGCCTACCAACCTCGCCACTGTGCAGAGCAATACCCTGCTACAATACACGAAAAAGAGAGGAAGAAAAAGAAAAAAAAAAGCAAGGTGGGAGGTCGGTGGGATTTCCGGCGGAGCTGCATCGAATCGAGTGACACGCCGCCCACTCCGCGCGGTCCAGATTCCATTTCACACAGGCGCTCTGAATGGCGACGATCGCCGGCCGACGCGGCAGGGCCGGCTGCCGCCTGGTCGCCCTCACTCCCACACTCACTGTCCCACACGCGGGGCGGGGCAATTTAAAAACAACCCCACAACGGGGCACTGCACAAACGTGTCACAGCACAAGAGGCCAACAAAATGGATAACTTATATCGACGCCTCCTAATGGAACAATCCTAACCGGCAGTGCAGATCCAAGAAAATCCTAACCGTTAGGCCAGATCCACACAGTTAGGATTGTCTTGGATCCGCACTACATAGCAGTTAGGATTATTCTATAAGGACGCGTCGATATATGCAGACGAATCAGGTGACACCCGGCCGGCGGGCACGTAAACAAAGCGTGACACAGTCCTCGTTCTCGCGAGCGTGACGTCCCACTCGTCCGAAAACAGGGAATACGTACGGCGCAGCCCCCATTCCATCATCTTGGGGCAGAGCTGAGGTTAGGTTAGGTCGCGGCGAGCCGGTGGCCGCGACGAGGCGGCGGGGCGCACCGCCGGGCGGCAGGCAGACCACCACTGGTCCGGAGGGGGCGCCGCGTCGCACGGCACTGGCGCCATCCCGCCCACCGGCCCACCGCGCGGCAGCGGCCGCCGCGACGCCCGCGCCGCCCGCACCCGCCCCGCCCTCACCCACCCCGCCCCGCCCCGCCTGCCGACCCCGGGGCGGGCCCACGGCGGAGGCAGGATGCAGGGCGCGCTCGTTACAGTTTGCATGTGGTCTGGCGCAGCGACCGCGGCAACGGGAATACAAGAGGAAGGCCGGAGTGTGGGATTATTTGGCATATTTGTGTTAATGGTAGAATTATGTAATATCAAGGTATTAAAGGTGTATCGTGGACGAGGGGCTTAACACTTTCGTAATGCCCTGTACAAAAAAAGCCGTGTATTACGCGTAATACACGTATATGTAATACCATTTAACGGTCAATTGTGGCAAAATTTAGCATTTTAATGCCGTAATACACGTGGAATACCACCGTCCTACAGCGTAATGCCGAGTAGTCTGTACACGATTTCTTAAAGTGTTTACCCCCTCGATCGTGGATCGGTGGATTATTAAAGGCGTGTTATCGGAGGCCGTGGTGGCCGTGCGGTCTGTCACATTTGGCGGTTGGTAATGCTCGCCTCCTGGCCGGGGGGCCTGTCCGCCGCCCCGCCCGGCCGGCCAAGACGCGCCCCACCACGCCGCGCTGAGCAATCACGCATCGAATCGAATCCGTCGTATAAGCGCGGCGGCGACGGCCTTGGCGGCGCCCATCACCCTGCCGACGACGTCCGCGACGACGCACTCAAACGCTACGGCGCGACCTTTCCGCCCGGGGGCTGTAAAACCACGGGGGCGCGCGGCAGGCGCGTGCACAGAGGGCCCTCGTCGTGAGGGCAGGCCGGCCGGCCAGCGCGCCCTGCACAGAAGGCCCTCGTCGTGAGGGCAGGCCGGCCGGCCAGCGCGCCCTGCACAGAAGGCCCTCGTCGTGAGAGATCACGCGGCGTGCCCACGACTAAGGATCCTTAGTCGTATGGCGCGGTCAGAGGGGGGGTGGGGCTTTAAAACCCCTCCAGTGCGTGCCCCTTGGAGTATCTTGCGCGAGGCGGCGCGGCCTTGTCTTGAGACAGCCACTCGAGAGCGCGCGCCGCCGCGCCCCGAGGTGTTCTCACTCTCTCGCTCTCGCAGGGAGTCCCGGAGAGGTGCGAGGGAAACAGGTCGAAGAGGCACTTGTTCGGAGTAGTACAGGCGGGCGGGAGACCCGTCGCGGTGAACATCAAGGCCGCCGTGCGCCGCCGCAGCTCCGGTGAACACCACAGCTAGGACGCGCAGGCCTGCCCGACGCCGACGTGCAAACTCGTCCCCCGGGGCCCGACTGAGCCGACCAGCCAGAGGACGGTCCACATCGAGCGTCAAAATATTCACCGTCGCGCCCAGTGACACTCGAGGGGGACAGGGCCTCCAGCAGCGCTTCAGCCGCGGCCCCAACGGGGGCGGCATCTCGACGAGGATGGCGCTCGAGCGGAGCACAATCAGCATACATATACACGGACGAGATTAAAATACAAGTCGTCGTCGTCGTCGTCGTCATCGTCATCATCATGGTCGTCGTCATCGATGCCCCAGGGGCACACCGCCCCCTTCCCCCACTTGCAGAGGTCGGCCGTGCCATCATCACCGGCCCACCGTGTCCGGGCGGGGCGCGCACAGTGGGCGACGCACAGCAGGTGTCACATGGCGGTCATGTGAGGCGCATGTTGCGCGCATTAGCCGCCGGGCCCCGCCAACACAGTGGGCCACTCTCCCGGGGGGGTGAGGAGGGGGTGGATTTCGTCGCTCTGTCTCACTCAACCCCGAGGTGCAAGAGAGACCGAGCGATGCAACGCTTTTCGGAATGAGACTGCGGACAACGTGACGTTAGCGGCAAGCATGGTCGCATCAGGGCAAAGTGCCAAGCGGGCGGTGGTGGTGGTTGGGGGGGGCGTTAGAGCTTCCCCCGGCCTCAACCGGCTGCTACACTAGTGGGGCTGCAGCCGGCCAAACAAGACAACTGACAAGGCACAGGCTATGGGGCACGGAAGGACCCCTCGCGGTAACGGGCTGCGCCACAGCGGCCTTGACGGGGCGTCCTTCCTCCGTCCCACTCACACACACACTCTACACACGCCTACGGGCGAATAGCCACCTTAAGTTAGTTAACTATTCGCAGGAAATCAATCAGGGATGCGGCCGACAAACCGCGCACTTCAGAACCTCGTACCTGCGAATATACCGCCGTCCCAACAATCGGCAGCCTGAGCGCCGAGCACGCGGACACGGCGCACGCGAGGTGGAGGTGGAGCATCCAGAGCGACGAGACAATCCTTAGGAATCGCTGGGCAGGCATAGCCCACGCCCGGCCCGCCGCCACGATACGAGGAAACAAGACCCATTTCGGCTCCCGTCAGTTTCCCCGTCCCGGCAGCAGCGCGAAGCGGCAGAGCCGATCTATCGCTCTCTGTTGCCCTCGTGGAACACTTTCTGAGGGTGCAAGAGAGACGGCGACCACCGAGGAGAAGCGCGGGCGAGGTGCTCACTGTGACCGCGCTGAGACTCCGTGCTTAACCCCGCCACGTACGATGTAACTACGAGGGGCGCTGGCTGGCTGGCTCATTCTGAACGGAGCCCATCGTCGCTCTCCTATCTTTCTCGCGCCCTTGCGGCACGCCGGCACGGCCCACGAGTGCGAGAGCGAGACAGAGCGACGGAAGCACGGTCCGGACCGCCGCATTCGCACCACGTCCGCGGAGTGGTGGGGCCGTGCAGGGCCTTGCCGTGTGGGCGGCGGCCCCATGCGTCAGCCAACCCTACACGAGACGCCGCCGCGCCACGCCGGGGTGTAAGGCACCCCATGTCTCACGGCAACACGCGGCGCCCACGCAGTGCATCCTGGTCGATCCCTGAACAACACAACGGAATGGGCGGCGGCAGGCCTTGGCCCTGTGTGGCCGGAGGTAACGAATGGCCTGACCTGGTCAAACCGAACGCGGCCCGGCCCACTGGGGCGTAGCGGCGGCCCTCTCCTTCCCCGGCGGCGCGGGGGAGGGACGAGGACGGCGATACCCCGCGTCCGGCCGGGAAGGCAGGCCGTAGCGCGGCCGCCGCCGGACACGATGCTATTTCGGAGTGGCTTCCGGTGGCGCATCGTCCCATCTCGCGGCCGCCCCGCCCCTGCTGAGTCCGGCCGCCGAGCGACCACTGCAATTTCAGATTCGCCAACCTCCTTCCCTTGCACCGCCGCCGTAACAGGACCCCTCAGCGCGACCCCGTGCCACTCTACTCCGCCACGTGGTCGGCGTCGTCGCCGCGCGCTCCGGGGACGTCAGTGCGAGGGGGAATGCACTCAAAATTTTGGTGTACAAACGTGACCAATTTTTAAAATTGTTCAAATTTGAGAAATTTTTGAGGCGTTTTGTAAATTTTTAGGAGCTTTCAAGAATTTTTCGAAATTTGTGAGAATTTTTTTTTTTTTTAAATGTGAATTTATGTAAATGTTTGTAAGTGGCTGACGATTACACGCAGATATGTTTGAGGTGAACGCCTAGATTAGACTGGAGACGCGCAGCACCGCACACGAGAACAACTAGACCGCGGCTGCCTCTCGGCTCGAAAAACCGACACCCAGATGGCACTCAGCTCAAAATTTTTGTAAATTTTAATTTTTTTTTGTCAATTTTCAAAATTTTGGTAAGCTTTTAGAATTTTGCGGTGTACAAAAAAAGGGTAGTTGTTTTCCCCTCGGGTCAGTGCCCCTGCCGCCAGCCAGGTCACCGGCCAGGCCGTCAGCGCGGCACCGGCGTCGACCGCTCAGGGGCGGATCCGGGCGGAAACACGCCATGGCCCCGAAGGGGTAGATCCCCGGAGAGCAGGGGCGGCAGGGTGCTGCGCGCGCGCCGTGCACCGAGGCGTGCTGAAGTTGCCGTTGGCCCGCGGCGGAGTATCCATTGCTGTAGACTCGTTGGAGGGGCCGCCGAGGCGGAGAGCGGCAGCACTGCACTCTCGCCAGTTCGCGGCGCCGCCAGCGGTCGGAGTTCGCGCGAGGAGGTCAACACGGCGTCAGCCCAAACTTTACCTGCCCCGTGGAAGGACCGTGCCACGCCCCTCAACGCGGGCGGACGGACAGATACACGAACAGACAAACGGACAGACGGCGCCGCAGACGAACGGATAGAAGGACGGTCGGAGGGATGGGCCCCGAGACAACAGTGACCATGAGGCTAAACCCAGGCACTCGGTTGTACCGCTACAGCGCCCCCCTTCCCTTGTGTGCGCGCGCTCTCTCTCTCTCTCTACGCCACTTTGACCCCGCGCGTCTGTTCGTTTTGGTTACAAATGCATGAGATCGATTTTCCCGCGAAGCGCCGCCGCCGGTCGTTTTGAGTGACAGTCGCCTGGCCGCGGGCGGCAGTAGCGCAGCGCGTCGAGCAAAAAACTAGCCCCCCCCCACCAAAAAAAAAAAAAAAAAAAAAACCACGACAGGTTGGCGGTCGCGGCCGGCCAAGAGTCGTTTACGACGTCATCGACTCACCTCTCGAGTTGGGGTGGTTCATGAGGATGGCGAGCGGGCACTCGTCGTCGTCCAGGATATACTCGCGGTTGTTGGTGCCGCCGTGGTACTCCTTGCTGTCGTTGGTCGACTCGGGGATGTTAGTGTTGACCTGCACCAGGCAGTACACGTGCGGGTCCTCGCGGTCCAGCCCGTACTTGGCCAGCATCTCGCGCACCACCTGCGCGGCCGAGTCGCCGATGGACAGCAGCAGCGTCTTGTAGGGCACGTCCTTGCACAGCGCCTCGCCGTAGATCTTGAGCGTGCCGCCCGTGTCCGGGCCGCCGTCCTTGCTGCGGAACTGCTGCAGCTTCTTCTCCAGCTTCTGCTGCCGCCGCCGCCGCATCACCGCCTCCGGGTTGGAGATGGACCGCGTGAAGCTCGTCTCCGGCAGCTCTGCCAAGCAACACAACAGGTGACAAACCGCCGCATCAGGAGGTCATTCCGTCGATACACCACGCGTTATTAAGGGGGGACCGTCGGGACGGTATCGTGTACAGAAAATTGAAATGGCAGAATTCGCTAGATGGATCCGTAGCTCTTTTAAAAGGCACAGAAACGAAACTGGCGTCCTTAGACGCTTGTGTCATTTCTGTGACTAACAAATGATATTCAGTTCCTCGAGTTTTCAAAGGATGGATTCTTCCATTCCACTTTACTGCTTCACTCCACCAACTTACCTGTGTACAGCTTGCCGGCCACACCCGCGGGGTTCTCCTCGTTTTCGTTATTCTTTATCCTATTCTGCTTCTCCTGCTTCTTGAGCATCTTCTTCTCCCGTTTCGACAGTTTCCTCTTAAAGCTAGTGGCCTCCTCCTGGAAAGTATTGGCCGGCATCTGAAAGACGGAAGCAGGCACACTTGTTTAGAATCACAGTCAACATAAACCAATACTCAAAACGGAGGGGTCTGCGCGGCAACGGAGAGGAGTTGCAGACGACAGATGTTACATTAAGAAGCAGAAGCACTCACTTTCTGAAATGTGACACTAACATTGGTCTTGTCGTTGATCCGCCGGAGCAGAAACCTGCCTTCCCGGTCATCTTTGTGCCAATTCAGCTGCACCAGCAAGGGCTTCTCCTCCGTGCCGAGCCGTCGTTCGTCTGCAACAACAAGCAAAAATTAAAATATGTTTCACATCTAACATCAGATGAATCTAAGCGTCCGCGATAAGTAGACCATCCGAGACGGGACTCGTCTCACCTCCATTTTCGTGGATCTCGTAGAGGGCGTACTCGGGCACGGACAGCATCCGCATGTCGGGCCGGAACTTCTCGATGAGCGTTTCTATGACGGCCTGCGACGTGGCGTCCGAGGCCACGCGGATGCACTTGGTGGCCACCTTCTGCCCGGAGTCTTGGAAGTAAAACCGCATCACGCCGTGGAACTCGAGCTCCTGAAACACGACAAGAAGCGCGCGTTAGCGACAATCCAGGCGCGGCGGCGCGGCATGAGACGGGGAAGGCTCCAGGGCCGGTACTCCACGCCCCCCGGCCCAGCAGCGCCTCGCGCCACCAAAACAAACCAGCACGCCGTCGCCATCTAGCGGCGACCGGTCGAACCACCACCGCCCGCCCGCTCCCCGGCGCCGACCGAGTGGAGTATCTACCGCGCGGCAAATGCGACACTCTTTGGCCTCCAGCCTTGTGAGACGCATTCCAGCGGACTTGGTCGCAGCGCCGGGAGGTGGCGCTGGAGTCGCGTTTGCCGCGCTGTGGCTACGCCTCTGGACCGTTACCGAGAGGGCCGGGCAGGACTGCCACGCCGCGCCACGCCGCGCCACGCCGCGCAACGCGGGGCAGGTCTCGCTCGGGCCTTGGCAGGAGTCCCAGTCCCACCTCGACACCGCCCCAGGCCCACTCCAAACCTGCCACCGTCCGCACTCCGCCAATTTCCAATCACCGCCGTCACCGCGGCCCTGCAGTGGGGTGGCCACAGCGACGCCAACCAACGGGCGGTGTCTTTCCGAGAGGCGGCAGCGGCGTCACCGCCGTCCCGGGAACGGCGACACCGAAAAGGGGGTGTGGCCGCGATGACAGGTCGCCGCGCGTCGGGGAATACTGGGGAAGACGCTTGCGCCCGTCTTGTTCGGGGTCCGGAATCTAACATACATACAGGCGGAGCGTTGATCGGAAAAGAGCCACAGGCTGTCAATTAAACGCAACTTTGTTGCAATTCGTCCACGACTCGACACGCCGGCCGGCCGCGCCGAGGGGTCAGTTCCGTCCGGCTGCCCCGTCGTCCGGCTGCCCCGTCGTCCGGTCAAGCGCGCCGCGCCACGCCGCCCCGCCACCCACCTGTTGCCGACGTCGTGGCTACCCCTCTGCCTTGCGCAACACGCCAGCACAGTCCCCGCGCATGCGCCTCCCAGCATCGCATCATCGGGCCGATTCACCCGCGGGGCGCGGGGCGGGGAAGTCCCCGCGCATTCCAAGGGACCGGCACTAGAACGCCACGCCACGCCGCTGCCATCGTGCCCCGCGCGTCGCTTGAGCAGCCACGTGCGACTGCGCGGCCCCACCCACGCCACGCCCCGCCTTCAGGGCAACGCTAGACAAAGTAAGGCGAGTAAAGGGCTCCATGCCATCAGCGTCGTCGCCCTCATCACGGCCTTCCCTCCGCAGCGTAGCGTGCGTGAGGGACGTCGCGCATCGTCGTCGTGCAGCCTCAATGCGATGACCGCTTCCGGCGGACGCGCCACGCTGGCCGCGCTGCGGAAACAGAGAACGCAACGACGCGCGCGCACACGCAGGGCGCACGCACGCGACAACGGCCAGCAGGCCGCCACTCCCTCCCACACACCTTCGCGACGACGCCGCATAACTTGAGACTAAACTCGGTCCAGCCCTGCGCGACATTTGCAAAGCACAACTCAGCCTCTTTACGCGGCCGGGCCCCAAGGCTGGCCGCGCGGCGCTGCAACGGGAATAATATACCACTCCGCGCACCGCGTCGCTGACGCCGTCCGTCCCGAGGCCCGCCGCATTCCTCGGCGCGCACAACGAGGACGACGAGGGCGACGGCGGCGCGGAGGGGCGGCCGGGCCACCGCGGTGGGCTGCGGCGCACTCGACCACGAACACCTTCCCCAGGGCAGCCTGGCCGCCGCGCCCGGCTCCGAGTTATGGAAATCTGAAATGTCATGTCGACTGCAGCAAAGGATTGGGCTTGGGGGAGAGCGCGGCGGGGCGTGGCGGCGAGCGAGGCGCGCTGCAGCAAGCGGGACAAGCAGGACGACGGCGGCGACGCCCACGGCGGGGCGGCCCGCCCGACCGCCACGCCCCGCGAGGACGCCGTCAGACTCCGGTGCACCCGTCAGCCCATCACGGAGTCAGCCCGAACCTAGCCGAACAAATAGGTCAACCCGGTGGGTGCCCCCTTCCCTGCCTCTCGACCTCGGCGCCGCGAGTCGGTTCACCTCAAGGAGACGAAGGAACGTGCCGCCGCCTTGGCCAGCGTCGCGACGCGCCTCGCCTCCAACGCCCCCCACCCCTTCCACTCCGCAATCTACAGCAGCAGCGCCCACGGAATGACATCATCGACACCGCATCAGGAAGCAACGAGCTGCAAGCCTGGGGACGACCGGCCGGCAGAAAACAAAGAGGAAAAAATTATCGCAGCAGCGCCGACGGACGGACATACCGACCGCGGGGGCCGACCCACGCAGCATGTGAGTCAGGGCGGGACGCCACGCGCCGCCATCGCCGAATCAATGAATTCGTCCATTCATCACACCGCCTTCACGAGAACGAGCCGAAGAATGAATGAATGAGCGAATAGCGAATGAACGGGTGGGCAAGACGGCGGCACCGAGTGTGAGTCACGCTGTGGGGCGCGTGCAGGCTGTCGCTACCGCTGGACGGGCCAAGGCGGACTCGGAGTCAGGCGACGATCCACCCCGCTACAAGTGTCCTGTTGCCTCCAACACCCTAAAACGTATGCAAGTTCCCTACACCACGTTCTAGCGGGTGGGACCGGGTGGGGCCCCACGGGGGGCTTGCTGGCGCGTGCCGACCAGCCTGTCCGCGCGGCGGGCCTAACAGGGCCCAGGCGTTTCCGGCCGCGCATCACATGAACGAAAAGACAGACAGACAGACAGAAAGACGGACGGACGGAGAGACAGGCACAAGGCGAGCCAGTGTGATGTGCACGCTGCACGCTCCATGCAACTCGACAAACAAGCCGGGCTGTAATGCTGTACATACCCTTTCGAAATAAGGGGGAAATGACAAACACGGCTCTTGCCACGGAAACGCGCGTGCGAGTGGCGGTGGCGGGGCGGGGTGAGGTGCGGTGGGGCGCGGCGGCGTGGTCCACACAATCTCGACGGACAGAGGAAGGGAAACTTGATGCACCAGTCAATAAAAACGAGGTGCGCGGAGTGTCCGTAGGAAAGCGAGCTGGGGCGGACGGACGGACAGAAGAACGGGCAGACAGGCGGACAATCTAACTCCCGAACGAGAGCAAAGCCATAAAACGGCCCTCAACACGTAGTAAGTCCCGCAGCCTTTCCATCCCGCACGTCAGCCAGCCCGCGAGTCGCTCGCGCCACACAGTCCATCTGCCCGCCTTACTGAGTAGCACGCCAAGCAGGCGGCTTTTGTGGTTCGGGAAGGAACGAGCTGAGAACGACCCGCGCGAAGCGGCTGCAGGCTTGTTAAAAAACGGCCGTAAAAACATTAAGTGAAGCACTCCGTTTTCCACTCACTCGTACAGTGCGGTAGCGCAGCACCCGCCGCGCGGATCCGACACTAGAACGGCAGCACGCGGTTCGAGTCCGCGGCGTCCGCGGCCCCGCACAGTGGGCCCGGCCAACCCCGACCCCGTTGCCGTGGGACCACGCCGCCGCCCCCACCGCCCCCGCGGCACGCGTCGCGCTAAGGTATTCCTCGGCACGGACGCCGTGACGGTCGCGTAAAGGACGAAGCGCCTCCACTGTATTCCCCACGAAATGCTTCCGCAAAGGTACTCGCGCTGAGATACAAACCTACACCAGTCTGCGAACAACCTGCGAACCGGCAGCATCGAGTCGCTCTCTCTCTCTCTCTCTCTCTCTCTCTCTCTCTCTCTCTCTCTCTCTCTCTCTCTCTCTCTCTCTCTCTCTCTCTCTGCCCGTCTCCGCTGCAAGGACGACGCAAAGCCGCTGCGCGTCTGTCAAGATCCTGCAGCCAAGGTTCCATTTGTTCTCCCAGCGGAAACTCTCGTTTTTACATAATTTAATTTTTAGCTCTCAATTTAATATGATTTAATGTAACTCTAATTTTAACATGATTTATTTCTTAATTCTAATTCATAAATAGTTCCTTACTTATTTAGGCAAGACGTAGCCTCTAGCCTCATAATCTTGTCTCAGGATGGGATTTTTTTAAAATTAGTCTGGCCCCTTAAGGCATTTCTGATTTTTGCCCCTTATCCCCTTATAACATTTCTGTTCTTTATTTTTTTATTTTTTAACTTTTCTCAAAGGTTTGCTTTGTAAGACGCCGGGTGGAGGCGGTGGCGGCGCCGCGCAGCTCAGAGCCATATGTCGCGCGGGCCGCGCCACGCGCCGCCCTGTCGGACCAGAAGGGGTTGGAGTTTCTTCCGACAGGTCCTCCCGGCTCGGCGCACCTCAGCAGCACCTCATTCTCCCATCATTGTTCGCGCCGCGGATAAAAGGAGAGAGTCGATGATAAACCTCGCCGTTTGGCAAGCGGGCAGAGGTAGCGAAAGGCGCGTGAGGTCTAGTTAAACTACATAGAGCCTCCATTGGAATCTACTAATCAGCTAATCGCGCAAAAAAAAACACACAAAAATACAGATGTATTGAAATTCAAATACAAATAAAAATCTAACATCATCTCAAAGAGTTCATGCGTCAACCGCTCCCCACGTGCACGAACGGGCCCTCACAAAGTGGGCCAGCGAAGACCCGGCGCAGGCGGCTAAAACTCTAGACGCGTTTTGAGCTATAGAGTCGCTAAATGGGACTCGAACCGAACGTGTGACCCCACCAATGGACTCCTCGTTCGGAGAGCAATCCACCGGTGGGGTCACACGTTCGGTTCGAGTTCCTTTTAGCGATTCTGGAGCTCAAAACGCGTCCGGGATTTCGACCGCCTCCACCACCGGTCTTCTGGCCCACTACTGTGCCTCGCCATCATGGCCGTCAAGGGAAACACTGTAGACAGTTGTCCGCCGGAAGTCCTGGCGGTGCGACAAGACTTGACTCACCTCGTTGGGCTCGGAGAGCTCGAAGATGTCCAGGCGGTTGGCGTTCCATTGTTGGATCACGTGTCGCAAAGCCTCCCGGTCCGCTGCCTTCTTTGCGGCCGCATCCATCGCGCCTGCAGCAGAAAAACAACGCCATCCCATTTTCACTCCGAACATCAACAACAACAACAACAACAACAACAACAATCCATCGCGCCGGAGGCCAATCAATCATTCAATCGGCAATCACTCGGCGCTCTCGTTACTAATTACGACAGCAAAGGCCCCGAATGAAAAGAGAAAACGAACAGTGGCGCGGTGGCCGGAAGAGCGGCTCGTCTAGCCTCGTCTAGGCTAGTCAAGCCTCGTCAGGCGGCCCCCCCGGTTCATTCTGCAACTACTGTGGCGACACGGTGACGCAAGCATGCCAAGGCAAGCGCCAGGCCTAGTCGGCGGCGTTTGGGGCTGGAGGGACTCCGCCGCAGGGCAGCTGGACGCTTCACTCCGCTCACCAGCGAGAGCGACTAGACAGAAAAGAAGAGGAAAACCACACACGTCCCGCTTGCAATCACTTGCAGCCGACACCGCCGCGAGCAGCAGCGCGGACACGGCGTCGAACAAGCCGCGTGCCATTGTCTCCGGCAGTGCGTGCCGCAACACGCGGCGCCGTATCACCGCGGAGCAAAACGGCGCCGAGATAACCGCATTTTAAATACAATGGCAACGGCAATGACCGGCCCGTCGCACTTGGCAGGAGCGTTGCCGCCGTGCCCGACCTCCTCCAAGTCCATGGGTAGGTTTCCTAGCCGCTTGAGTGCACTCTCAGACTCGTATTGATTTTTCGTTTAATAACGTATTGACGATTGGGCTCATTAATGAGCTTATTAACATTTTTATTTGTAACAGTAACATTATTATCAATTTTGTCTTGACAAATCTGTTAAGCTTTTTAACGAAGTCCAATTTATGTGCACAAACGTCAATGAGTATTAATAAAATGGCTGTTGAAGGATGAGTAGAGTGTGGCGCTCCGTTTAGAACGCCACAGTTTGGCGTCTCAGACCACCTGAGTGCGCAACATTTGAAATTCTCACAGGGTTAGTAGGCCAAACTTCAGCGTGCAAAACAAAGCGACACTTAAGCGGCAAGCAAATTCACCAACCAAGAAAACAGCAGGAACGCCAGCCCCCCGGCGTTACAGTCACGGCGAAAACCTCTCCTCGGGGGGGCGGTCCCGCAATGCGGAGCATCATTCGCGACGCTCCTGCAGCTCGGCCAGCGTAGCGGACTCATTCCGAACACTTCTGTCGCGAGGGGTGCGAGCGAGACAGACCTGCATGGCTTGGCGCCGCGGCGACTCAACGCGCGTGACACTCGCGGGGCGCGACCACATTCTTCAACAGATTCGCCCAGATCCCGTCTCGCACGGCACGCGGCATCACAGTCGCGCCCACGGCCGCGCCCCGCCTTCCCCACGCCACCACTGCCATTCCGAACAGTGCCCTCGTCCCTCTCTCTCTTTCCCGCTCGCGGGGCGTCCAACCAGAGAGAGAGACAGAACGCCAAACCAGCCGTTCGGCATCATCTATTTGCCGCCGCCCCGCCGCTACTGGTGCTCGCTCCACTCACCAGCCCCACCCAGCGGCAAAGCCAATCCAATCAAAGGCAAAACGCAACTCTGATGCAAATCCCGCACCCGTTTGACTCGGTGGCGACAAGCCAGGCGACAGACAGGCCATTGTAACCAGCAGGCCGACGCCTGGACCGGTTCGGCCGCGCCAAGCGGGCAGGCCGGCCGGCCGGCCGCGGGGGAGGTGGGCCGGGCTAGACGCGGCATGTGTAACGCGCGGTAGGAGCGGGCCATCGCACGATGTCATCTCATTTCCCAGCCACCTCGCTGCACTTTCCTTTTCCTGCGCGTGTGTGCCGAGTCTGTCTGTCCGTCCGCCGGTCTTCATGAGCGCAGCGCGTCACAAAAATGTGGCGCAGCAAGCCGACGGCCGCCGTGGCGCAGAAACGTGTCAATCAGCTGCGCAGAGCACGGCTTATCGCGTTACCTGAACCCGACGGAATCACGCGGTCGCTCGCTCTGTCTCTCTCGCGCACGTCACGGTACGCCCCTCGAGGGCGAGAGAGACAGAGCGGCTGCCCGCTGGCGTTCCACGTCCACACGACCCGCGCGCCGGGCATCCACCCTGCGACAAGGCCCGAGAGTGCGGGACAGACAGAGCAACGGAGCCACCGGCAGCAGGGCAACCCCCGCGCGGCCAAAGCGAAGCCGAGGCACTAACCTGCCGGGCGAACTTCCATTTCCAAAATGCAATCATCGCCGTACAGCAAACTCGGCTGCGGGCCTCCGTGGCCTTCATTACGAGTCAACGGCCAAGTCCCCGCGGAGCACGCCAGCACTCCAGCAGGGCTCAAGCGGCGCGCACGCCAGCCAGGCCGACGTTCCGAACGCCGCTTCGGCGCACTCTTTTGCACTCGCGGGGCGCGAGCGAGACGGGGCGCTTGTTTCGGAACGCCACCGCCCCGCGCGCCGCCAACTTCGGTGGTATGGTGCGTCCTGGTACGGCCGCGGTCGATACTCGCTGGAGTGAGTCTTCTCCACCGGCACCAGCCCGGCCGGGTGGCGCGGCAAGGCACGGCGCACCGCGGCGGCCGGTGGCTCAGTCCGCGGCGAGGCCCCCGCCTG
Source organism: Stenchaetothrips biformis (assembly GCA_030522485.1). Classification (NCBI taxonomy): domain Eukaryota; kingdom Metazoa; phylum Arthropoda; class Insecta; order Thysanoptera; family Thripidae; genus Stenchaetothrips; species Stenchaetothrips biformis. Next base: position 13,494,004 of record CM060092.1, on the reverse strand, counting down.
CACATCTTGCAGCCAACCCTCCGGAAAACAAAAGCCAACCGGCGGCAAGGCCGGACCCAGACACGAGTTTCGTAGTGCGCGCGTGCGTGAGTGTGTGTGTGCATGTATGTATGTAGCAAACAATATTTAACTACTTACAGGGGCAAAGTGAGATTTTTGTCCACGTTTCAGGCAGCTTTGCCACCTTTAGAGTGAGCAACGCCCCTGTCCCCCACCCCTCTGGATCCGCGCCTCACTGGCATAGCAGGGCGCCAGCAGGGTAGGCAACCATGGCGCACCCATTGTGCAGCATCATAGCGCACCACAATGCACCCGCAGCTGGGGATCCGTTTCATCCCATTCAGGCGCGCAGCTGCTGCCCTGGACTCTGCCGGCACCAGAGTGTACAGGCATTATCATACATTTATAATTATAATTTCTGTTTCTGGTTTCCCGAATAGCTGTGTACATAAATGTATCATCTGCTAAAAATTACTAGCATCAAGTAAATTTTACTTGATTCAAGAAATCATTTTTCTGGGTGCGGACGACGCCATGCCGGCCCCTCGCACGCCAGAGAGGCTTTCCTTGTCGGGGATGGGCGCGATAACCGCGGCACGAGTGTCACTGCCAGCACTGACCTCCGCGCGGCCGCATTCCGACCGCAGCAGCGCACCTGTTCTGGAGAACGAGTCCGTCTGTCCGTCCGTCCGTCCGGCCGGCAGAAGAATCCTCCGAGGCGCTACATACACCGTCCTATCCCCTCTCTCTCGTCGCGAGAACGGGGATGTCGCGGTGTGATGCACCAGCGCGCCTCCTCGGTATTGCGGATGGCATGGGCGGAGACGCAACCGCGAGCGTGCGAAATGGGTCCAATAAATTGCTTGTTTCGCGACCCCAGCTTGCCGGGGGGTGGGTTGCAGATTCCGCCCGTCGCTCTGTCTCTCTCGCACCCCAACGCGGCCCCATGAGTGCGAGAGAGACAGAGCAGAGCACGGCGGCATCAGTCTGGCTGGGGAGACATTGCGACAGTCATCTTCGCGCCCAACTTCAGCTCACTGGACGACTTGGGCTGGGTGCTGGCCGCGGGGGTTGCACACATCCTTCATCTCTTTAGAAGCGGGCGCGCGCGCTTTGCGAACGTCATCCGATGCGAGTGACACGCAGACAGACAGACGGACAGACAGACAATTCGGCTCACAGCAAAGAGCGGCATCGCGTTTCACAGCACCGCGTGCCGCGACTCATCAATCCAAGGCGAGATCGATTCGCATTCATCCATTCATGCATCGTGCATTCACTCATTCATTGCATCAGCACACGGCGTGACAAAAAGGGAGGATGGGTAGAACTACAACGAGGTGGAAAAAAATAGAGTAGTGCAACGCAGAAAAAAAAAAAAAACTAAGGCAGTTGCAACATGACAAAACACACACGTAAGACACAATGGAGGTCCGCTACATGCACCACTTTGCCACATGCTTTGCCAGGACGTTTCCTTGATGAAGTCACACACACACACACACACACACACACACACACACACACACAGACAGACGGAAACGGGTGACAAACCGTTAGAGACGTGCCAGAGGCTAAAGATGCTAATTTTTTCCACTCCCCCCCCATCTTTTTACGAGGAAAAAGAAAGGTATAGTGGGAATTCGTCCAGTCCTGCCAACACCACAGTGCGAAAGAAACGGAGGAACTTATAGGACAGACAGACGTGTAGAGCCAGGGTGTACGACCATACAGACGTGCGTACATCATGGACTCTCAAACAGACAGACAGACAGACAGACAGACAGACAGATGATAGCTCTTGACAACGCCACTTTTCGCGACTTTCTTCTCTGCCACAGGCACGTTGCATCCCTCCCCGTTTCCGCCGCGGTCCGAGAGACCGAGGTGTGGCAACGAAATGCCAGAAAGTGGCGCTGTCGGCCGCCGCCGCACCCCCGCGAGGACATTCCAGGCGCCGCGCGGCGGACAGAGGCGCCTGCCTTATCAGTAGGGTCTCTCGCACCGCGAGGGAAGGCCCCATGAGTGCGAGAGAGAAGAGAACGACGGTCGCCCTGCGCCGCACCACCCTGCAGCTCAAGCGCCCCGGCGACCTCAATGCCTGGCGCGGCGCGGGGCCCGGAGCGGACGGGCACTATAGCAAAGCCACCCAGCCCAGCGACGTAGCCAAGGATTAGATTCGCTTCCGTCCGACAGGAAGCTCCGCGGAGGGAGAAAGGAGTTACTACGCCAGTGGCGATTTAAAGTAAAGTGACGACGGATCGCGGAGGACCTCTTCCCTCACATCGCCCCGAAGCAGTAAGCCCCCCTCCCCCCCCCCACACCAAGATCACGACTTCCCCCCCCTCATGCATCCCCACGCTCCACTGACTCCCTTCTTCCTCGGTCAGCGAGGGGGAGAAAGGAGGAGGGGTGGAGAGTCATCGCGGCGGCGGTTCAAATAGAGTCATCGATAACCGAGCATCCACGCGGCCGTTCCCGCGCGCAGGGAGGCACCGCGCAGCGCGGGGCTCCACTTCACACTGCATTCCTTTCTACAATTTTTGTACGTGCCCTCGCACAATTTTGCGCATACGTGCTTTTCGTACAAAATTGTACGAAATTTCGCACAAATTTGTACGAATAAGTCCGCACGTTGAAAACCGTGTGAGACCACGCACAAAATTGTACAAACACATTTAGTGTGTTGCAAAGCTCTGCCCAGAAAACAATGGCGGAAACACAGAGCGCGTCCTTTCTCCTTCCGTCGGATGGAATTTGCACGGTTTTCGTTCTCCGCAGCACGGATACAGAGCACCTATCAGTCATCATTAGAGAAAGCAGGGAAAAAATGGGAAGACGAAAAAAACCCGCGGCCGTTCTCTCATGTGGCCATCCGAGACTCACTAACCCCTTCCCACTGTGCAGCGCGTCGTCCGATTGCCAGTCCTTCATCATTATTTTAATGAAAAGATCTGGGAGACACGTCTTCATTATCTCCAATTTATTCCGCTTCGTCGCCAGGTCATTAACATGAATAAGAAAAATAACAAAACCGAAAAAATAAAATACAATTAGATTTTTTAAAATGTGGGTCGCGACCGCAAGTAAAGAGGTCGGTCAAAACCGCGAAACGTCTCGAGAGGGAGACGCGGAACAAAGCCGAGAAGACGGATGGGCTGATTGAATTAACATCGAGAGGTGCGACAAACAACCCTTCGTGTCATGCATTTGTTTATGTTTTCTTCGCGCCTGACGCATTAGGCAAGGCGAGGCGGGGCAGGACCACCCCTCCGTTCCCTACCCGACCGCACGAAGCGCTGAGTCGCGCCCCTGTGTTACGATAGGTACAAAGAGCGACTGCCGGTAAGTACACGACAAGAACTACTGCGCCCTGGACGAATCCACGAGTCTTGGACGTGCCCGCGACGGTACGGGCAGAGCGCGGCGCGCGACAGACAATGCCTTCATAAAGCTCATTGAGAGCGCCCTGAGGACGACGCACCACGCCCACGCACGGCGGAGGGCCCGACCCGGCGGCGCCGACCGTCACCAGAGGCGACTCCACCGAAAAAAAAAAGTGACTTCTTAATCTGAGAACATTTGCCTCACTATGATGGAATGCTCTCAGATAATCCGAGAGCAATCCATCATAGTGTTGCAAATGTTCTCAGATTAAGAACTCATTTTTTTTTCAGTGTCTGGTCCCGTCTCAGTCCGAAACTCACGCACGCACCCCGGCGCTGTAGTAGAGCAGGGGGCCCGGCCCACCTCGCTGTCACACGCAACGCCCCGGGCGGCGGGCCTTTTCGTCCCCGAGCAGGAACAGATAGGAGGCAGCCAGGTTCGCCCAACCCATTGCACTATCTCGGGCGAGCGACACTTGCCGGCACACCCTGTAGTAGACACCGCACTGTAACCAACCGGGAGCACTAACCTCGCCCCGCCCGGCCCGCCCGGCCCACCCTGCCCCACCCGCACTACGCGCCGTACGCGCCGTACCCGCCGGACCGGTTGCACGCCGCTCTGGTTACAGCCCCTCCCCCCTCCCCTTCACCACCACGGCCAACAAAGACGGCCGTCGCCACCAAGACGCTGCGTCTCTCGCGCGCGCTGGTTTCGCTTTCAAGTTTGGCGCCAAATCCGCCAGAGGGGCGTAGTCCATATCCGGTGGGCTCGCCAGCACCGTCTGCGCATGTGTGTGTGTGTGTGAGTGTGTGTGTGTGTGTGCGTCGTGCGCGCGTCTGTGTGCGTGGCTGTCTGTTTGCGCGCCAGAGCGTTCCCGGAAAACAGAGCCATCTGCTGTCAGCGCGTCCCACCGTCGTCGCCACATACTATGTCCACGAGCGAGACTTGGCCCGGTCTTGAAGAGGTGGTGGGGATGGTCGGGTCTTGGAAATGGCGCGTCAACGCCTCGAAAACTTGGCCCTGGGCTTACTACAAGACCGGGGCCACAGATCGGGGTCTTGTAGTAAGCCAAGGGCCAAGTTTTCGAGGCGTTTACGCGCCATCTTACAAGACCCGACTAACCTAACCACCTCGCTCCACCAAGTCTCGCGCGTCGTTGGCGTCTTCCTGGCGCAGACTCCCAGCAGACCCTATCCTCCCCCCATTTGCATACCGAGCGGCAGCGGCACACTCATTCCGTCTCTCTCGCGGATCGTCGTTCCCATGGAGGCGACGCGACGCCCGTCCCTCCCTGCGTGGGCCGCGGGCGGCGGCGCAGTCGGTCCGTCTCCCTCGCACTCATGGCACGCCCCGTGTGGGTGCGAGAGAGACAGAGCAGCCGTTCGCGACCTCATCGGCACATTCCGCGCGGCGACGCGCGCTCCGGTCCGCGTCCTTGCGCGCCGCGGCCAAGGTCTCCGACCACGGCGGCGACGGCGACGCGTTTCGGGGCACCGCGCGGTCGCATAGCGCGACAACTGACTCGGCAAAACGCAATCGCAACAACGGAGAAGCGACTGACAATCGCGGTTATTCAATCCACCGGCCGGTGGGAACCCAAGTGAACCGAGGGGAGAGGCACAGGGAGCCCCATGCGAATACATGCACACGCCACTCGCCGCCAGACGGCCACGCCTGGTCCTTGCCTGGCCCTTCAAGGGCCGAGCCCAGCACACCAATCGGAGCGTGGTAACGTGGTAACAGGGTAACAGACCCCCTCACTGCGACGGCACAGTGTAGAACACATTCATTCTCCACAATCATCATCGCATCGCATTCAATTTTAATTTCTTTCCAGATTCAATCTTCGCTCCTTCGAGGAATACGGAGGGATACTACCAGAGGCGCTTGATGGGGAACGTTGACCACTCGCCGATTGACTCCAAGACGCGAAAAAAAGGCGGTGCGACCGGTTAACACATTCGCCAAAAGACAAACAAAAAGCGGAGCAACGAACCCCTCGGGACACTCACACGTTCACACCTCGGGTACACTGGTCGGCGGTCGAGTCGGCGGTACGGCCGGCACGCCAGCACAGTCCTCACCTGGAAGCACAAAACGCAAAGCATGCCATTAGCCGGGTCCAATGATTACTCAACGTCCGCCGATAGCACTGCTGGCTGGCCCCCGACGCCCCCGCGGCCCCGCCCTGGCTGAGCCCCATGGGGCAGGCTCACTCCGAACCGTGCTGACACCGCCGCCTCTCTCGCACTCCTGCAGCGTCCAGTGAAGGTGCGAGAGAGACAGCGCGACGAAGCGCCGTTCGGAATCACGCTACAGAGGCACTTGTGCGACTTCCCTGACACCCCGCCCCGCGCAGGGCCCCGCGCAGGGCCCCACACTGCAGGCGCTTCCCGGCCCACTGTAAGGCCGCGCCGTCACCGACAAACCGAGCACGAGGAAGAAAAGAAAATACCCCGGCGGGATTCAAACCCACGCCGCGTCGCGCCGCTTCCTCCGCCACGCTCCGCTGGACACAGGCGGGGGCATTCGACACACCACTTGAGTCAACAGACACGCGTTTAGGCCGCCGTGCCGTTTCGGGCCTTTTGGCCAGTGACCCCGCCCCGCCGCGCCACGCCTCCACAAAGACCCTCTTCATGGACGCGAGCAGCAGGCGCTTTGCAACACCAGCCGTTTCTTCACTGTTGCTCGCCGAGTCCGCCCGCCGGCCCGGGTACACCAGCGGCAGCGAGGTAGGGGGATGTGGAGCGAGCGGGAGCGCGGACCTACACGGCGAAGTCATCCGGACTTAGCCTACATCCGCTGGCGGAATGGACGGACGGCCGCCCCGCCCCACCCCGCCCTAGTCACCCGCGCTAATACGCCGGCCGACCACCCGCCCCTGCAAACAGCTGGTATGCCTCGGACTTGTCTTGCAGGTGAGCTTTCCGTGCACTCATGAAACCTGCGACGAATTTGACTTGTTTACAAAGAGAGACAGTGCGACGAAAGACAGCCCTGTTTGGAGACTTCGTGTCTTGCGGCGTGCCGATGGTCACGCACGCGGGGCCGTGGCCGCAGTGTGTGCCCGCCACGTCCCCTAGCAGTGGTGCCGTGGGCCGCGTGTCAGCGCAAATCTATGGGCGTCATGATTTCAGCAGCCAGCGCCAAGTGAGAAGTGAGACGTCGTCGTTTGTTCCTCCGTGCGTGTCTGTCATTCCGTCTGACTGCCTGTCCGTCCGTCCGCTCGCCTGTGCGTCCATGGGGCTTTCGCACGCAGGCACGCCCCTCGACGCGACACTCGTCACGCCGACACGCTCGTGTCGTGACCGGGTTCGCTCATGGCGTCACGTCCACCAAACGTTGTCGTTGTGTGAACAGAGAAACCTCCCGAACTCCGCCTCCCCCTTCCCCCCGCAATCCCTCGTAAACGCCTCTGCCTCTCTCTCTCTCTCTCTCTCTCTCTCTCTCTCTCTCTCTCTCTCTCTCTCTCTGTGTGTGTGTGTGTGTGTGTGGGTGGGGGGGGGGGGGGGGGGGGGGCATACAGTCGGGCTGCAAACGATTCCCAGAACCCTTGAAAGTTTATCGCGTGGCGGTCCGGCTGTGCGCGCAAATGCCCCTACTACGGTCCGCACACAGGAGGCGCGGCGCGGCGTGGACGCACCTGCAGCGCATTGCAGCGTGCCGTACTGCGGGGCTTCCCCCTCCCCCCCCCTCACTCCGCTCGTCCGGCCGTCATCATGTGCTCCACATTTTGGGCCACACCCCGCCTTGGCGTGCACCTGTGTACTACCGCACCGAGATTCTGAACACTGCCTCTCCGCACCCAACGAGTGCGAGAGAGACAGAGCGACGGTCACGGAATCAGCCCGCTGCCGAAGTAAAGGAGCAAGTAGCGCTGCTGCCTGACACACTTCGCCCGTATTGGTCTGGTCGTCATGCCATGCGTGCCGCCATGAGGTATTTCGTTTTCGCTTCGAGTCAGTCGTCTTCTTCTTCTTCTTCTTCTTCTTCTTCTTCTTCTTCTTCTTCTTCTTCTTCTTCTTCAATCTACACTCGCCCCTTCTCCCTGTGCCTATTATTCATTCCCTCTTTTTTTCCCCCTTTCCTTTCCCGCTCGTCGTTGCCTCAGACGTTTGCCTAAACCCACTAACACAGTTGGTACCCCGTCATTACGGTGGCGCGACGGGGGCGGTGCTCAGTGGCAGAGCGGCGCAGCAACAAAAACAAATGACGGCTCGCGACTTGGCTCGCGACAGCCTTTCTGGAGTAATCCCAGCGAAAAAAAAAAACAACAACGACAACTTGACATTTCTTGTACGGATTTAAAAAAAAAAAACGTTAACGCTAACGCTTACGTAGAAGCAGATGATACTAATGAGGATGTTTATTTTAATGTATCGTTGTTTATCACTTAATTCACAAAAAACCTTTTGGGAAGTTGAACGGGGTATTACAAATACGTGTATTACGCGTAATACACGGCTTTTTTGTACAGGGCATTACAAAAGTGTTTACCCCCTCGCGCGACACGACGCCTCCTCTGCCAGCCGTCCATATACCTTAGCATCCCGCTTGCTCTACCGGCACGAGAGTACAAGCATTATAATACATTTATAATTTTAATTTTTGTTTTTTGTTTCTAGTTTTGCATAAATGTAGCATCTGCTATAAACAACAACAACAGCAACAACAACGACGACGACGACGACAAATTGGAACCTGTCTTAAGGACGTGCACAAGACGTCCCCGCGGGTAGGAAGCCGCAGGATTGCGGTAGGGCAGGGCGGGGAGGCCACCAACCGCACGGCAGCTCCGTCTGCCTCACTGCATGCAAGTACGTCCGTGTCTATTACAGTGGGCGCGGCTGGCGCGGCGCGGCCTCCCTCGCGGCGAAACCGCCGGCCGGCGGCTCCGAGCGACACGCGGGGGTCTTGGGGCGCCCCGGCGGCGGCGGGCCACGCAGCGCAGGGCTGCCACCTCATCGATCGCCACAGCCGCAAGCGGAGCGGAGCCAACTCAACCAAACTAAAATCCATTTCAGATCCACCCTGGCGAGGGTAACAAACGGTAACTACGCTTTCGTTTCACTGGTGCATGTTGCTGTTGCACGCCCCACACTCGAGACGGCTGTTTCGTTTCAATATTTCCCCCATGCATGACGCGCCGACGCCCACCGTTCTCGAGATACGCCTAAAATATGATAAATTGTGCGTTGCGCGCGGTTGGCACTCCCTCTCCGGCGAGGCGTCGCGACGCGCGCGGCGTTCGTCACTCGGCGTCGCGACGTGACATTCCAAGCGCACTCCAGGACAACTCAGTGCCTTCGTCGCTCTGTCGCACCCACACCGGACGCCCCACGAGTGCGAGAGAGAGAGAGAGAGAGAGAGAGAGAGAGAGAGAGAGAGAGAGAGAGAGAGAGAGAGAGAGAGAGAGAGAGAGAGAGAGAGAGAGAGAGAGAGAGAGAGAGAGAGAGAGAGAGACCTCCCACTCGGAAGCAGTCAGCAGGCTGAGCCCCGCCCCGCACCACACAATGGGGGCGTGCGCCGCACGCGCAGCGACCAGTGCACTAGACTGATCGCGGGTCGTTTTCGAAGCTACACGTCTCTCTCACACCTGAACGGGACGTCCCACGAGTGCGAGAGAGACAAGGCGGAGGGAAGGCCTCTCGGAGTGAGCCTACAGCCAGCCCGCCTGTCACCGAGACAGGGACAGGCTCAGAGCGGGAAAGGACATAACTCACCAAATCACGCGCATAGGGAAAATTCAAATTGGCTGCCGCAGCGGAGCCCAGATCACTGTCACTGCATTTCCTCGACTAGGGCAAACATTACGAATTTTTTTTTAGGATTTGTTCGCTTTTGGTTCGTTGGTTGACGAAACTGCCTGCTCCAAAGCGTCAAATTGGTCCAATCTTCATTATTTTTGACGTGCGCGGCCTGCGTAGGTAAGCCTACACCTCGAGCAGCGCGGGGGGAAATGAGGGTTAAAAGAAGAAAAGCGCGTTGCGCAACGCGAACACTGTTGCGCGCTGCACTGTGCAATGCCAAGGCCACGCGCGGCCCACGGGGGAGGAGAGAGGGACAGGGAGGGGGGGAGAGAATAGCAGCGCGGCTCCCATCCCTATTCCCGTCTCGCGAGAATCACGAGTAATTAATGCTCCCATTTCGCCGTGGCTGCGCGGCTGCGCACCTGCGCATCGCGGAGAGCGAGTCCAGTCCGCAGCCGGGGCGGGGCGGGGCGGGGCGGGGCGGGGCGGGGCGGGGCGGGGCGGGGCGGAGCGGGGCGGTTCACACGGGACCTGGCCTCCCTTCCAGACCTTCCACACAAGGAGGCACATTCCGCAGCGACCTGCCTGGAGTGTAAACGACTCGCGGCCAGCTAGGCAGCTACGTATAACCCTTCGCGACCAAAATTGAAACCCACACCGACCAACAGCGGGGGCAATGAGAGCGACGGGGAAGTCTCTCTTCAGTTGAGGCTACTGTTTGGTCAGCCAGCCACGCAGGACGAAGGCGCCCCCCCCCCCCTGTTCAAAACAGCATGCGGGCAGTGGGCACGCCCGGCATGGCGCGGCGGCGCCGGCCGGCCGGCGAGCCACAACAACGGCCCCCTTCATCGCGTCCATCGGCACGTTTCAGACCGCGGCGTGGCGCGGGGCGTGGCCGGTCACTTCGCACCTCCGTCATGCGGCGACCACGACCCGAGTCAACGGCCGCGCACAGCCACCGCTACACTTGCCTCCACGTCCGTCCCCCCCGACGTCGCCGCCGTGGCCGAGCTCTCCGAGAATGGCCTAACCACGGCCATCAAGTGCGTGGCGGCGAAGTCCGCGACGCGGTCGCCGCGTGGTAACGCTACACGGCGGCGCGGCCCGTCATCGATACCCGCAATGCGGTCGCCACAGCTTTCGTCTCTCTCTCTCTCTCTCTCTCTCTCTTTCTCTCTCTCTCTCTCTCTCTCTCTCTCTCTCTCTCTCTCTCCTCTCTCTCTCTCTCCTCTCTCTCTCCTCTTCACCGTGCACTGTGTCGCGTCCGTCAGTTCTAATCAGCTACAGCACCGCTTCCTGCCGGACGCTGCGCGACGCCGCGACGCTCTGCACAGTGGGCTGCATGCAGGGGATTTAATTGAAGTCGCCTCATCAGTGACCTCCCCCGGCCCGGCCGGCCGGCCCCGTCGAGGAGACGGTCACTTGACTTGCAGCGCCACAGTGCGGTCGGCAGGGTCAAAAGCAAACCGTGCTGGTGTTTGAACCCGCGCCCCGCACTCGGAAGTCGACGCCACGAGGAGCCTCGTGCGGTTATTGAACAAAATTCTCGTTTCTTTCCCGTTTTTTTCCCCGGTTTTCCCGGCCGGTGGCGTGGCCACCCTGCAACAAGGAAGCAACGAGCGAGCGGGCAGCAGGTCCGAGCCGGCGGGGTCATTCCCCCGCCCCCTCATCCGCTCCCGCCAGTGGCAGCCATCTGCCCAATATCTGGCGCAGGCCGAGTATCGCACTCACAGAGGTGGACCAGGCCAGACCATCAGCACAGCAGGCCCCATGCCATTAGGGGCCATGCGTCCATAGACCCCGCGCCAGCCGGGCCGCCATGACGACGTGATAAGCGCTACTGGTCCGACACCGCCATGCGGGTGCAATGGGCTGCGTCCTCCGCCCCGCCCAGCAGCCTTCATGACTGAATTACTGCCCCTCGTCCACCATCGTCACGCAGCAGCGGGGCCCTCTTCCTGGACGGACGAGGAGGACGCCGACGACGAGGACGCCGACGACGCGGACGCCTCGCGATAAAAGGGGGTCCCTCCTCGCGGAAGGGGTCACACTGCCCGCACCATAATCATTATTATAGCCGCAGTCATTGTTCGATAACAATGGCAGATTTGGTTCCTTCCCGTTTGGGCGCGCTCTGCCGGCCGAGCCGAGCCGAGCCGAGCCGAGCCGAGCCGAGCCCCAGCGAGCTGGGACACAACGCCACGACACCCTCCTCCGCCGCGCCGCCGACGAAAAACCAACAAAAAACGCTCATCTGCGAATGGAAAAGAAATCTCGGAGATCGCGGCGACACGCCAGCAACACCAACAAAGAGAGGAGAATACGCGGCGAAAACGCGCAATACTTGTGCGCCAAACAAAAACCACAACAACAGCAGCAGCAAATACGAGACAGCGCGCGAAATTCCTTGAGCGCGAGTTTGGGGAGACACGGGGCGTCGCGGGGCGCGGGGCCGAGCAAGCAGACTGATTCCGAGAGTGGTTCTCGTCGCTGCGTCTCCCTCGCACACCGAGGCGTCCCCTGCAGGTGTGAGGGAGACGCAGCGACACTCCCAGTCTGCAGTGTAGGGGGCACCAACGCGCGTGCCCCACAATGCCCCCCCACGCATCACACGGCCCCACTGCGCACCGGGCCCCACCGGGCCCCACCGCCTCATTGTCACCTTTTGTTATTGAAATGTCGCCAGCTCGGGCGGGGAGGTGGTGGAGGGGGGACCCAGATGCCATCATCAGCTCTTAATTGTCCGCGCGGCACACGCGGCGCGGGGCGTGGGAGCCACAGCCACATGCCTGCTCTGCTGCTGGAGGTGGCTGTTGTCCAGAGGCTGGACCCAGCTTGCCGCGGTCTAGTTGGCCCGATCGCCCGACGCCGCGCCGCCGCCCGGTTGCCCAGGTACACACACAAACACACACACACACACATGCAAATACGCGCGCGTACAGACACACACACTGACGGCAATGAGCGCCTGCTTGAGGTGGGGGGTAAAGCATGGAGGGCCCTGGGCAGTCAGTGGGTCGGCGCCCTTGACCCGGCCGGCTGGGCGGCATGGCAAGGCACGGCATCCATCCATGATCTGCTCTCGCCGCGCCACCCAGCGCCTCCACCGTAATTACCAGCCCTGTCACCCCCGTCAAAAACCCTTTACAACAAATGCCTGCGTCTGCTGGGTTGGCTCACTGCCGCCGCCGAGGCCAACCAACGAAAAACCCTACACTTTTAGGTGCACATGCATACCGTGGTTCAGGCGTGTGAATGGAATGACACAGGTTTGAAATCAAGTGTCGGCAACCAGAGTCACCCGAAAGTGAAAGCTGTCCTAAATGACAGGCTTGTCCTGCAAGGAGGGCGGTCGGCGTCGCCGCGTTCGACTTGCATTTTCGGCGAGCCCCACTGCAGACTGCCGGTCCAGGTCGTCCGTCCGCCCTGCGCGCAGCGGGCCAGGGCGCAGCGGACGCGTTTTGAGCTGCAGTGTCGCTAAATGGAACTGGAACCGAACGTCCCACCTGTGGATTCCTCGTTCGGAGACCAATCCATGGGTGGGGTCACACGTTCGGTTCGAGTCCCGTTTAGCGATTCTAGAGCTCAAAACACGTCTAGAGTTTCGGCCGCCTGCGCCAGTCCTCACTGTGTGCGGCCTTCCCTCCGGCCCGCGGCCCGCGTTCGGCCCCGCCCCGTCGGTAGCACCTGCAATTAGGCGTAGAAAGTGTCCCGGCCGGAGCGGCGCGCAGCGCTAGAGTGGGGCAGGGCGCTGCAGCGGCGGCACTGCGCCCAGATTCTCGCGTTCAGAGGGGAGGCAGGGCGGGCGGGTCCAACCTGCCAGCAACTTCCGGCCTGCCTACCGTGCCCATCGCGCCTCCACGTCGCGGCGGCGTCGACGTCCTGCTCCTCCTCGTCGTCGTCGTCGTCGTGGTCGCCACCGCCGTGTCGCCCGTCGCACGGATGCAAACCGTTAGCAAAACGGCGGCTAATTTCACCGCCAAAGTGCCCCGCCCCACCCCGCCCCGGCCCGCCACTGCCGGCAGGCAGCCGGACAGGAAAGGAAGCTGTCAGAGCCGACGACGCCGACGGTAGCAGAACGACGGCGAGGTGCCGCCGGATGCTGGACGCCGCCCTTCGCGGTGCCGCCGCCTCATTTCCGAGACCTGTCTGTCTGTCTGTCTGTCTGCTTGTCCGTCGCGCCGCGCCAACCAGTAACGCACCGAGCTCCGCGAGCCGAGCCGCCGCGCTATGAGGAAGCGCAGTTTCTTCGCCGCGCGCACCAGTAATTGTAAAACTTCATCCGCGAGAGACAGAGACAGAGACAGCGACGGACAGACAGACAGAGAGAGAGAGAGAGAGCGAGCGAGCGCGAGCGACAGTGTGAGTGGTTGTGTCGTACTCGCTGTTCTTGTCTGTCCGGATGGCAATACCCCTCGCGGGCTTTTACCAGCGACAGACCCTCCAGCACCTTCCGCGGCACCTTCTCTAACGCCACGCCCTTAGCACCGCGATGTCAATGGCGGAGACATCTTCAAGGTTCGAACACACGTTTGGCCGCGAGCCAACGAGCACAGACATCACTCCAGCTCACCACTACTATTCCCCCCCCCCCCCCGGCCCCCACCCCTCGCACTCCCTTTAAAATTCACACCACTCCATATGCGTAGCGCGCGCACTCACGCGCACACACCCACACACATACGCACGCACACAGGTACGTCAAGCGTCCATTTCTCCTATCGTCGTCCTTGTCACTGTGATGAGAAAATACTACGGCGGCGCTACACTTACGCCCAGGAGTCGTCGCGCTTGGCCAGCTTGGCCACACAGGTCACGCACCTCAGCGCGGCGCCAACGCCGCCAAGGCGTTCCGAAACCCTTCCCCCCTGCCCCACCTGCTGACGTCCAACTCTGTTTTATTCCTTTATTTTTACATATTTGATTTTTTTTTTCGAACAGTGTGGCCCACGCGCAGGCACGCCGCCGCGACGGGGGTGTCAACACCGTCCCGCCCCGCGTGCGTGCTCGGCGTGGCTGAGCAGACCCGCCGTCGGCCGAAAAACGCTTCCAGCGATAACGTTTTTAATTCTCCGTGTTGACACTCCTCATTCGTGTTTTGACTGCGCGGCGGACGACGCCTTAGCGACGGGGAGGGAGGGCTTCTCCAGCGACTCCAGAGAAGGGAAAGGGGTAGGGGGGGCGTCAGTGTCCAGCAAAACGTGTAGCATGCATGTGTGGCCCCGCCGTGGCCCAGCACGCAACGATGGCGGCGAAACGGGTGACAGAGGAAGAGACGTTCCTAGTTTCCTGTCGTGCTGCTCCTCCCAGGCATGATCGACACGCGGCCCTCTCGTCCCCGCCACCCGTTCAAGTCTCTGGCGGCAACCCCACGCACCAAGACCAAGCGGCTGCCTCTGAGAGCAATCCATTGGTGGGGTCACGCATTCGGTTCGAGTCCCATTTAGCTAATTCGCAGATTAAAAAAAAAAAAACCGTCTGGGGTTTCGACCGAGCAGGCTGGCGGTCCTGATGGTGGTCACGCCCGCGCTGGACACGCCCAGGTCAGACGCGAGTCAGACGGCCCCAGCGCCACGCACGATACGCACTCACACCCATGCACGCACGCACACAAACACACACACACACGCCTCAGACTAATTGCTCCAGATGTCCCAGCGAGCCGGCCGAGCCGCGACCGCCGGGCCGGCAGATTCGCCACACGCCACGCGGCAGGCTATCATCACGATATCGCGCGCTCCAGGTCAACAACCTTACAGCTCCGGCCGCCACCGCAACAACAACAACAACCACCACCGCGCAGAATAAATCGGGCGACGACGCGGCGCTCCCCGACGACGACATGCCGGCCGTGACGAACGACGCGCGCGTCACCGTTAGCACGCCGTCGACGGCGTCGCTCGGGCCGCGCGCCTGTCAATACTCAGACGCACCACACTGAGAGAAGAAAAACAAATTCAACGCGTAAACCTCACGGCGAGTCAAGTTCTCACCAAGGGACCTTTTGAGAGTGCAGTTTTTAAAGCGGGGAAAAAAAAACCCTGGTCCAACAAAGAAAGGCACGGATCGGCGCGCTAGAGCTGATCTGTGTACAGCGGCGGGCTGACCGCGTTGACGGCGCCAATTACGAGCCGATTCATCAAACAGAGCGGATCGGGGGGGATCGCCGCACATCGACGCGGTTCGCTCCGCCGCCGCTCCGCACAGTGGGCCAGGCACGCCGCCGAGCCGTGCTATGCGGCGTGGCCACTTTCGCCGCCAGCAAGGCCGTCATCATCGCGGTCCTGGACGATGGGCCGAGGCACGTCGGCATCCCCGCCGATTGACGTGTGCGGCGTGGCGACGAGGGGTCGCGGCAGTCGCGGCAGCGCCAGGCAGGGCGTGCAGCACAGTGGGCCGGGCGGCTCGGAGGGAACCGGGCGGGGGCGGCACGGGGGGGCGGCACGGCGACTCCGGGGGAGGACCGGAACCAGGCGGGGACGACGAACCGAGGCGTGGACCGCCCGCCTGCCAGGACTGGGACGCCACCGACCAGATCAAAACGCCATCAACCGCGTGTCACCTGATGTATAAATGATGTATAAATAGCATTGGAGCGAGGAGACGGAGGGAGTCCATATCGCTGTGACCTCTGCAGTGCGTACGCGCGACACACACACACACACACACACACACACACACACACACACACACACACACACACGTGTACCTGTGTGTGGCGCAGGTAGGGTCCCCCTTACCCAAGCACAACGGATTTGGGGCAAGAAAACGGGGGGGGAGGGATCTGAATGGCGCGCAGCATACGCAGTACTACGGCAACGAGTCGATCGTTACGGAACGATAACCCTCATCGCCCCCCCCCCCCCGTTTCCCCTAACTTCCGTTTATCCCGGAAACACACACACACGCACACACAGACATGCATCATACAACGTGCACACTAACACGGCAGCGGACCAGTACTACATCTCAATTCCACAAAATGGCGTTTCATCAGCAGGCTGCAGGGAGGTCGTGTCTTGGCTGCGACCTCGGCTAATCCACTCGGCACGGCGCACCGCCCCCAACGCACCCTGCAACAAGACAAGAACAGCCAAATTACAACATGAACCAATATCGGCGCCCGGTACAATGAATTTTCAAATGTAAGTTACAAAGTCAGCCGCATATACAATAGAGAATTTTCACGACACTCGAGCATTCAGGTCCCTCTATTCCGCGCAACCCGGCCGCCCAGCGCGTTCGTTCTCGGCAAAAAAAAGGTTCCTGGTTTTTTCAAGCAACTCCCTGGAAATCACTTATGGCTTTAATAAAGGCTATGCCAGGGAGATCCAGGGACCGCTTTGGCCGTGCACACACAGTGAGTTGAGCAGTGTGCCGGTAGTGTACACTGTGCAACATGAGAACTAAAAGAGGAGCCGGGGGGAGGGGGCGGCTAGGGAGGGGTAGGAGGGGCGAGGGGGGCGGCTAGGGAGGGGTAGGAGGGGCGAGGGTGAGGAGAGAGGGGGCGCCGTTCCCACGTACTACCGACTACAAGTACAAAGTCGACAATTATGCAGAGCGGCCGGCGGCGTCGCGACGACCCGCGTTATTAATGAAGGATATTAATTAACAGCGCGGCAACGCAATCGAGGGCAGCACAGTGGGCGGCAACCCGCCCCAACCGGGCGCCGCCGAAATACTATCAAATTACAACACACTTTTTCGCATAGTCCGACCAAAAACCCTCTCCCGCGCCGCGCATCTCTGCCTGTTAACATTGTTATCGTTTGTTTTGTTGTTTTCGTTTCGTTTGGCAATTTAGCCAGAAGAGCGCGCGCATTCTGACTGCCGCACTGCGCAAATAAAATGAAATGACAAAGAGGCTGCAAAATGCGACCGGGTGGTCGCAAGGCGGACGCCGCACAGTGGGCCAGAAGACCGACGCAGGCGGTCAAAACTCGTGTTGAGCTCCACTAAGATCGAACTTAAACCGAACGTGTGACCCCGCCAATGCATTGCTCTCTGACCGTGGAATCAATCGGTGGGGTCACACGTTCGATTCAAGTCCTGTTTAGCGACTCCGAACGCGTCAAGAGTTTCGATTGAACGCCTGCACCGGTCCTCTGGCCCACTGTGCGGTGCGCGGCAGCGGCCGCGAGCACGACGAGCACTACGCCAACCTGTTGCGTCCACCGCGCCGCCCTCCACACGTGTTCCACTTTATTCTCCTTCTCTTCCTCCCTTCTTGCAGTACACGTGTGAACACCGACCGAGGGCCGACAATTTCCAGAAAATGCGTCAAAACTGAGAACTCATACTATGCACGCTGCAGAAAAGCAAGGCACGGAAAAAGCACGCGGCACTTTTTAATCAACTCCAAGCGCGCGCACGGAGAGGAGGCGCATCTCCTGGGCTCACTCAACGCGACACGGAGAGAGAACTTTCCCAGACTGGAAACTAACAGGCGTGACAAAACCCACCTGCGTCCTCCCCCCCCCCTCCTCACGACGCGGCGCCCCTCCAGAACAAACAACACGAGGGGGTTGTCACGGTAGCCGGCTTCACGCAGTGACGAACTCCACCTGACGTGACATGCCCACTCCAACTCTATTTTCTATTGCCGTGTCTCATTTGGTTCTTGCTTCACCTTTTTCACCGGTCTCGAAAATTGAACCCGCGGACACCGCGTTGGCTGCGTCTCCACGTCGCATTTGGACATTTTGAAAAGTGACGGTGTGTGCGAGCGGCATGCCATTAGCAATTACAGTACCGACGGGAGTCGCGACAGGCAAAGTAGACAGGCGTTCCACCCCGTACCAGGAGCCCCTCCTCGCATAGGCCCCCCCCGTCCCTCTAACCTCAAGACCCCAGCCTTCCCTTCATGTGAGTCCCCTGTTTGTCACAGCCCCGATAAACGAGACCCCATCATCCACGGAAACGGATTTTTCCGCAAAGTTAAACAAAGAAACGCGGCCACCCTCCCCTCTTCTATACTTCCTCCTACTCTTCTTCCTGCTCGCGGGGTGGAACTAAACCGCGCGCACGCAGTCACAGGGGCGCCCCTCAAAACGCGTCTGGAGTTTTGGTCGCCTGCACCGGTCATCTAGCGCCTCTGGCCCACTGTGCCCCGCCCCACCTCCACCCCGCCTCTAACGAGGGAGACGGCGATGCAGCGTGTTGGCGAAACCTATCGGGCTCTCCCACGGCGGGGGCGGGGCGCCCCGAAACGAGAAGACGCGCATCGTCCTAGGGGCCCCGGGGACCCCCGCGAGCACCACCACAATGAGCACAATGGGCGCGTGGAACTTGGCGGGACCGGGCCGCGGCGCCGCCGCCTTATCCTGCTTATCCGCCGGCAGGGCTAAGTAAGAGTCAGAGACGCGCGCGCGGCCAGGCAGCACCGTCACTCCCAAGAGTAGTCTCGTCGGGCCGTCTCACTCGCACCCCCACGCGGAGGGACCGCCGACAGAGCGACGAAACGACTCTTCGGAATCAGGGGGGCCGGGACGCATGTGAGTCGGAGAAAGCGGTGCTGGAGGGGGCCGGTCTGGCCGATGGCTCGGCCGATGGACCAGCCGGGCTAGGCGGGGCAGCGCCGGCCGGGCTAGGCGGGCCCAGTCAATCCAGCATCCATCCCCCCTCCCCCCCCTTTTCCCTCCAAAAGGCGCGCAGACCGACACGGCCTACTGGTAGGCAACCCGCGCCAAGACCGGCCCGTCCGGCCTCTCGAACCGCCGTCCGCCGTCGGACCGGATACTGCAGGCATTCCTAGCGCTGCTGCTGCGGCGCCGCTCGCCGATATAAAAAAAAATATATATACAATAAAAAAAAAGAAGAGGCGCAGGCGAGATAAAAAGTAGCAAGAAATCACATAAAAGTGACATAAAAAAAGAGGCGACGAAAAAAAATATAAAACGGCTCGGCCAACCACAGCGAGCCGGGCAGGCAGAGAGGCATGTCCGATGGGCGCTGTCACAACAACACCACCGGCCTGGCGTGGCCCAATCACCCGGGCGAGCTGGACAATCTCTACTACAAAATGTTGTATCTCGCTGTCCCTCCCCCTAAAGCTTCTCATAGATCGCGGAATTTTCGACGGCGATCATCTCTAAAACGGCGAGACATTTATTTCCTACGAAACCGTATAATACGCTTCTAGACAAAGAGAAAAAAAAATCCTCCGCAGCAGCAGCAGCTCCGCCCATCCGATACGTCTCAAACGCCGCGCCAGACAATGGGCCATTCTTTTCGCGACTTGTCTTCATTTCGCACTACACGGCCTGGAGCGCCCAGGGCGTCGCGCAGCGTCGCGCGCCGCGCGGTGTCCGAGGCGTGGCGGCAGAGAGGCGTCGTCGCCAGAGGAAGTCGTCGCGGGCGTCATCCATCAGTGCGCCAGCGCACAGTGGGCCAGAAGACCGGCGCGGCCGGCCAAAACTCAAGTCGCGTTTTGAGCTCCTGAGTCGCAAAATGGGACTCGAACCGAACGTATGACCCCACCAATGGATTATCATTCAGCGACTCTGGCTGGAGCTCATCACGCGTCTAGAGTTGTGGCCGTCTGCGCCGGTTTTCTGGCCCACTGTGCGGAGCACTTCGGAGAAACACGGCCCGCGATTTGAATGAATGAGGCGAGTCCTTTGCCTCCCTTCAAGCGAGTCATGGCGCCACGGTGCACTCGGGGCCGAGCGCATCCGACGGCGGAAAGTAGGCTGGGCACTGACCACGCCATCGGAGCGGCCTGCCTGCTGCCTGATACCGAACAAGGCTTTCGTCGCTCTGTCTCTCTCCCACTCGTGGGACATCCCATGGGGTGCGAGAGAGACAGCGATAAAGCACTGTCGAGCCGCCTGACTAGGCATAACACGAATAACCAACAGCCCGGTGCGTCGCCGTTGCAGTAGGGCACCCCAGAGACAGGGCGTGACGGCGTGAGGCGCCCCCCCCCCCCCACACACACACACAGCCACGAGACAGGCACAGGCAGAGAAGGCAGACAAACAGATTCTAACAGAGACACACTGGTGGAAAAAAGTACGGAAAAAGTACGGAACATGTCTGGTCAACACTTTGCCACGTACGGAACTTTCTGTACTTTTTTCCGTACCCGCTTACATGAGCTTATATGGAACAAGTACGGACGCGCCGTACTTTCGTCCGTGCTTCCGTACTATATTCTTCGGTACATTTTCCGTACAAAAGTCCAGAAATTTTTACAGTGGACTGACAGACAACGCACAGATTTAAACACACAGATAGAAACAGATTCACACAGACAGACAGTCCGGCGCAATATCCCAGGAGCAAACAATCGGCCCAATTAAGGGACGCGTCCCGAGGGACGAAGGGCGCGGCGCGGTGGAAATAGTCCACCTAATCCATTTCACCTCCGGCCGCGCCGCCGCCTCAACGCGCAGAAGGAAAGGATTCGATCAATTTAGCCGGCGTCATTATGACACAATGCCTTCCCTCCCACGGCCGTGGCCGCCGCGCCGCACAGTGGGCCAGAAGATCGCCGCCGCCCCCATATCCGCCCCGCGACGGCTTCACACGGCGGGCCGGCCACTGCCCGACTTGGAAAGGGTCTCGAGGGAGGAGAGGGGCAGTCCAGATTAATGCAATTCAATCGCCCCGGGGCCAGGCGAGAAGACAACGTGCAGGGGTCGTGAGGGAGGCAGTGGAGGGGGGCGGGGGCGTGAGTATGCGTGCAGTTCCGCGCTCTGCTTGCCGCTGGCCACGCCGCCGCCGCCCCGTGCTGTCGTTCCATCCCGTTCCACCCGTTCGGCGGCGCGCGACCCACCGCGCCACTGTTTACACCCGTTGCCAGGCAACGCCGCACAGTCACACACAAACACACACACTCACGTAAACTTGCTCTCTCGCGCGCAACGACGCCGTGTACGTACTCCCCTTCCCTTTTTCCTCTCTTCCCCCCCCCATTCCTTTTCCCTTCCTGGGCCAGCCAGCTACCCCAGCGACGCCAAGGATACGAAGGGCCGCCGCGGGTACCTCCAGGACGACCAGCGCACCACCTACCACCTTGTGCAGCAAGCTATTCGGAGAGCGATCCACAAACTCTATAATTTTGGCCAGCCTAGAGCATTTAAGGCCTATTCTCCTAATAAAAAAAAACCAAAAGCCGATAAAAACAGCGAAAATATCCAGTTTTGGCATGTGATTACCAATGATTACTGGATGAAGTGTACACACGATTACCAGAGTGGTGGACCCCTCGGTCACACGTTTAGAGTTTTGGCCGCCTGCGCCGGCCTTCTGGCCCACTGTGCGCGCCAGGCGCCGCGGCGCCGCGGACGCAGCCCCGCTCAGCTGGACCAGAGAGGCTGCCTTGGCGCGCTGAGCTCGCCATGGCCCGGCCGTGTTTTTCTTGGGCCCGACGCCGCGCCGCACCACGCCGCTGCAGCTCCTTTGGCCCGGTCCATATTTTATGGGCGTCGCTTTCGTAGAAACGGCGCGCGGCCGGCCAGGCCGAGCAGGCAGCCAGGGCCAGCGAGCATCCCATGGCAGCGGCAGCAGGGGCCCATGGCGGGGGGGCTCGGCATCCTCGTTATTGCCTGCTGATCGCCTGTTGGCAACTCTAGCGAGGCTGGCCCGCCGCCGTCGGCAACTCTAGCACTCTCCACTGGGCCGGCCGCGCGGTGCACCCCCCTGCAGGCGCCGCGTTCACTCCGCGTTCCAAGACCATCAAAGACGGCCAGGAAAGTCGCTAGGGTTGCCGCCGCGCCGTGTCCATCACCGCCGCCGGGAGGAGGTGCATCGCCGAAGCGCGGAAGCCGCACGACCAAACGCAGCGCCGAGTCATCGCAAATCCGACACTCGCAAAAAAAAGGAAACGGCTAACGCGAGGAATGAAAACGAGTCGGGTCTATTGGAAAGTCATTTGCGCGAGAAACCCACCAGCCCCGGTCGGACGGTGGGCCACCCAGCCCGCCACGCCCCGCGTTAGATCCCGCGCAATCAATCAGCTTGCTCACGCCCCGCCCGCCCAGCCGCACGGGAGCCAGTGTCGTCACCGTCGTCGCCCACACCACGCGGGTAGCCACTTGAAAAAAATCCACAAACAGAAACAAAAGAGACACTGTGCTCGGTTATCGCCGAGCCAATTTTATTTGGTATCACAATCGCCAAGGCACTTTGCGGCTGGCTGGCTGGGTGGCTGGCTGGCTGGGTGGCTGGGTGGCTGGCTAGCTAGCTGGCTGGCTGGCTAGCTGGCTAGGCCGCGGCGCGCTCCGTCACCTGTACGGCACACAGAGCGCCGCCACTTTCACCTGTCAGCCGGCGGAGGCCTGGACAAGAGCACCGCCAGCGGCGCGGCGTCGTCGTCGCGCTGCAGTCGCTGGAAGGGCATTTGGACGACGCACTTTTCCCGCAGCGCACTGTGGGCGCCAGAAGACCAGTGGAGTGGAGGCGATCAAAATCCATGACGGGTTTCGAGCTCCAGAGTCGCCTTGACCCCACCAATGGATTCCTCTGCGAACGAGGAATTGATTGGTCGGGTCGCACGTTTGCTTCGA
Organism: Stenchaetothrips biformis; assembly: GCA_030522485.1. Classification (NCBI taxonomy): domain Eukaryota; kingdom Metazoa; phylum Arthropoda; class Insecta; order Thysanoptera; family Thripidae; genus Stenchaetothrips; species Stenchaetothrips biformis. Next base: position 13,471,353 of record CM060092.1, on the reverse strand, counting down.
GTCCCATTTAGCGACTCTAAGAGCTCATGAAAATTCTACAGTTGCCGCGGCGCTGCAGTGCGTTGGCAAAGGCAAGCTTTAGCTTCAACTTCCTCCTCGCCGTGCCGCTGCCCGCCCTGGCCGCCTTGCCCAACCGCAACAGTGCGTCGCGCGTCCCGCCATTGTTGTCCGTGACGTAACGCCGTGACACCGGCGTCACTCCGTCACGCGCGGCCATGCGTGCCTCTTCTCCTTCGTCATCATCATCCAGGTCCACCCTCCACAGCCGAGCCACCGTGGTTTTCTGGTTCCGCTCCTCCCGTTCCCTGCCGGTCGCCGTCGCCGTCCTCCTGGCGGCCATGGCGGCAGCCCCGGCCGGCCGGTCGCCGGGAAACAGGAAAAGCGGGAACCAGCCACGCGGCCGGTCTGCGTCTCTCTCTCTCTCTCTCTCTCTCTCTCTCTCTCTCTCTCTCTCTCTCTCTCTCTCTCTCTCTCTCTCTCTCTCTCTCTCTCTCTCTCTCGCACAGCGGCCCGGCTCGTAAGCTGAATCGCGCACTTATCAGCAGCGATAAAGGGGTGCGGGCGTGGCGGCGGAATGCGGCGCCGTGCCACGCCCCCCGCAGTACGTCGCGGCGCGGCACGGCGAGGCGCCTCCGCCGTCGGGACGTCCACGTCGAGGAAGTGGAGCGGATGGCGCCACTGTCCGGAAGCGGCCAAATAACTCAAATCCGCATGGCGACGGCGCAGCGTGGCCGACGGACGTACGTCCGCGCCGCGACGCGCTGGACCCATTTCCAGGCCGCGCCGCCGCCTTGGGGAGCGGGCTCCGGGACGCAGGTTGCCGACGAACGCTGTTCTCGGAAACGAGATAGCAGCAGAACAGACAGACAGATGGCTTTACCGACCAGTATGACTTATCGCCAAGGTACACACACTCGCGCGCGCACACATTCACACACACACTTGCAGAGAGAGAGACAGAGAGAGACAGAGAGAGAGAGAGAGAGAGAGAGAGAGAGAGAGAGAGAGAGAGAGAGAGAGAGAGGCGCTGCGCAAACAGGATCACCGGCTCGCCTTCCTTGAACTTCCCCGGCGTCGTACACGACGGGAAGGGCTGAGCCGCGCGCCGCGCACGGGAAGGAGAAGAAAGCCCCCAAAGACGACGGCTTCCCCCGCCGCCCCGCCAGTTGTTCTGCTTCGGTCGCGACGTCGCCGCCCCGGCCGCCCCGCCAGTAAATCCCTCCTGCGAAAACGCAGGCAGCAGGTCCCGTGACCTTTCGTAGGATGTCGCGCCATCCCCGCCCCACCCCGCCCCGCCTCGGCGACGAGGCGCGATTCAAGACAGGTAGCCTGGCGAGGGATTCCCAGACACCCCCGCCTGCCCAGCCTTCCTTCCAACCCCGTCTCTGACACACGTCTCCGACGCTCCAGGAATCTCCCCGCCCTCCCCCTCCCCGCCCACGCCCTGCCGAACAATCGCGGCAGCGGACCCCGAAAAAAAAGGAGGGGGAGAATAAAATGGACAGAGACCGTCATTTCTGCCAACGAAGATTACAGGCTCGCAAAAATTGGAAACCGATCCATGTGCACACACGGCGCGTGAGAGTTGGAGAAGACACGGACGACCCCGCGGGCGGCGCCGTGACGCGCGGACCCGGCCGCCGGGGGCACCCGACGCGGTACCTCTCGGGCACTCGGCCCCGTCCGCCAGTCCGTCAGTCCGTCGGTCTGTCTGTCTGTCTGTCCGTTCGCCAATCTCTGCGTCCGACCGCCCGTACAGTACGCGCGGCCAGCACAACAACATCGCGAGGAGCAGCCCGATGAGCCAGCGAGCGAACCTCAAGGACACAACGAGGAGACGCCTGCACCGCCACGGCTCCAGCAGCGCTCCAGGCTCCAACGCCCCGCCGCTGCCCGCCGCCAGCAGGCCGACTCGCTCTGTCTCTCTCGCACCTACGAGGAACGCCCCACGAGCGACGAGAGCGATGTTCGCGCCGCCAGCAGACGGCAAGGCGGGAAAATCCGCACGCAGCACGCAGGTGCAAGTCGACGACGCCTCCACAATCGGCGCGGACTCGGCAGAGGGGGGGGGGGGAGAGAGTCGATCGGGAGCAACAGGGGGAGAGGAGAGCACAGTCGGCCAGAAAAGCGGCGCGGTAGGCCAAAACTCTAGACGCGTTTTGAGCTCCCGCGTCGCTCGACCTGACTCGAACCGAACGTGTGACCCCACCAATGGCATCCTCGTTCCGAGAGCAATCTACATATTGGTGGGTTCACACGTTCGGTTCAAGTCCTGATTAGCGACTTAGGAGCTCAAAATGGGTCCAGAGTTTCGGCCGCCTGCGCCGGTCTTCTGGCCCACTGTAGAGTGTGGGGTGGGGAACGAAGGGACAGAATCATGCCTTGGATAATTCCCTCAGATACCACCGCCTAGATTTGTCTAGGGTAGCTCCACAGCGTGGGTTGGGGTGCAGCCGCTATCAGAGCAGCGACCTCAACTTGCTCCCAGACATCCAAGTATTGACTAGAGGGTCGCAGATTGCAAAACAACTAAATGAGATGCTTAATTTTAACAGCACCAAATCAATGCCCTTGAAATAGAATAAGTAAAATAAATGTATGAAAAAATAAACTACAGTGAAAACGGTTCACCATGATAACATGTGCACATTTAACAGAAAATTTGGAGGTTGGAGACCTCAATGCACGAGTACATCAAAAATCTAGACAGCCAAGCGTTTTATGGCTGAGTTTTCAAGACATAATAGTAAACATTTCGAGACAAGTAGACAGGTTACAAGATAAAAGTTATTAAATCTACTCGTCATGTAAAAATAATGAGTGATAAAGAACAATGAATATGCACTCTCAACGCTGTACTCAAAATACATTAAATAAATTCTCTCCTTCAACAGGTAGTTCTCTGAATGTTACCAGTAAAACATGCAGCAATATTAAATTACTAAGAAAGATAAGTTTCAAATTTAAAATACTCATCAAATATGTTTTAAAACACGACTAGACCTATCCTGACGGCCACTCAACAGGTGGTCTCCAGTCATATTCTGCCCACAACCCATATGTTCAAATGCCTTGCCGAACACTGAAAGAATAAATAAATTCTACATAACCTTCTGGCGCCGAACCTCTTGAATTTCAATCTCAGGTTAATTTCCCTCCAGTGCACCTCGTCCTCACACTCAAAACAATCCTCCAATCACAGCAAAACAAAAACAAACCGGCATAACCTCACTGTTCCGACAGGTCGATTCTGACGCCTGGAGGACAACGTGCCTCAAGTTTGGCACAATTCCATGCCAGCCGACGGGAAAAATGCCAAACCTGGCGGCCGTTATGCGAGCAAAACTGGAGGAATCTGAGGTAGTCCTCGGGAGCAACCGCCATCTTCCTTCGCTTCGCATCCAGAGCTCCACTCCACTCACGGCAGCCGTTGCCAACATCTCCCGACAACATCTGGACTCGGCACTGATTACATATTTTTCACTCAACTTGCATTCAAAACTCACTCAACGCACGTCGCAGGAGCGGAATAATTCGACCATTTTAATTCGCCTAGGATTTTGCCACTAGCTTCAGGAGAAACACATGTCCAACTGATCCACCTGGACACTTACTTTTAAAACGCAGGTATGTGCACCTCTTGAGGAGTCTTGTGGATGGTCGTTGTACCGCGGCACACAAAATCACTTTTCACTACCACCACCAAAGAACACTCATGGTGAACACCGACCACAGCACACACTTAAGTCACGGTAAACTCGCAGCGAATGCGAGAAACTTCCATTTTTAGTCGGAGACACGGCGAGGTAAATGAACGGGCGGAACGCGGACGCTCACAGCGATCGCATGGACCGGTGCACGAACACAACTCACGGCTCACGGCGTCTAACCACCGACTGGTCGGGAAACTGCTTTCGGCTGCTGGCTGCGCGCATGCGCCGCGCATTCCAAAGACCGCCGCGCGCAGACACTCCACTCGGCCGGCGGCGGCAAAGGCGCGCACCGGCCGCAAGTTCGAATGTGAGACAGACACGTTCCGATTTTCGGAGAGGAAGGAAGAAAGAAAACTTTAGGGCGCATGTAAACGAAACCTGAGAGGTGCAATCCAATCGTAAATCTCAACAGTTTGAATTCAAGTTGTTAACCGTGTTTGCAGCTCAACGGCGTGGTATATTAAACAGGAGGGCCAGGACGACGAGATCGGTGACGAACGGTCATTACGGTGCGGAACAGTGGATTTGCAATTGGAAAAGTTAAATATTAAGTGATGAAACGCGTGGTTTGACCGTTTAAGTCTGTGAGGGCGTGGGTATTTTCGTCATGAAGAACGAGCCGTGCTCTCGTTAGCAGTATCGCCGCGCATGGAGTACAGCCACAGCGTGGGGTAGAGCCGGCACGACGGCGCGGCGCGGGGTATCGTCGGTGGCAGTTCCGGGCATCGGCGCTAGGCAGCGCTGCGCAACGTTGAGAGAAAGGCGCCCTCCTCCATTCAAACGTTCAATTTTCCAGGAACATTCGTCATGCGTTTCATGCGATGACAAGTTATCCGCACTCTAGCTCTGGTTTGAGAAACTTCGTTCAATGGGCTGTTTCTAGCGACTGGAGTGGTTCAGCGGTGCGACCTCAGTTTTCGTAATTTGTGACAAAATGTTTTCTCACCGTTCAGGTGAAGAGAATAAAATAAGAATAAGTAGGGGGACTATGGATGGAGAGTAAGCAGATAAAAAGGCACCCGGCATGGCTCCTCCAACTCGAAGAGGGAGCGAGCACCGAATTGGCGCACCCTGATTGGCTGAAGGCGGCGGCGGCAGGCTCGGCTTGGCGAGGGCGCGGTGGGCCCACAGTGCGGCCGCGAGGGTCGATCCAACACATTCTTATTCACCTGCCTTACATTTTTTCGAGCCTGCCGAGCAGCGAGGGATGGCGGCGCGCAGAACGTGAACGCGGAGGCTGATTGGCAGGACGATCGGAAATGAAATTCGGGTGAGAATTTGCACAGCAAAGTTGGGCCGCGTGCGGAAGGGTCCCACCAGCAGACTGATTCACCGCACTTGAGTGCGAGAGTGACAGAGCGACGAAACAGCTGCGCTGCGCTGCGTCAGGCTGCGCCACAACGCCGGCCGAGCTAAGCTCGAGGCTATCGGCCCGCTCCCCTCGGCGCCAGGGCCAGGTCCTTTGAGTCCTTGGGACACGTCGCGGCCACCAGAACTTTTTCTTTCTCTCGCTGCGTGTCACTGGACGGCAGCAGTGTCGCCCTGGGCGATCCGTCCGGGTGTCTTTGCGTGCAGCACAGCAGCAGCGCGCGTGGCCGGACTGCGAGCAGGCCCACCAGCAGGCCCACCAGCATAGGCGGAAGACTGGCGGAAGCGGCTCCCAGCTTAGGAGTGCGAGAGAGACAGAGCGACGGGTCCCGGAGCTTGGAGCCCGGAGGCCTGGTCTAACCGCCCAGTCAGCTGCGGCGGAGTCCATCCGGATGGGCTGCAAGTGCTGTGGGGACGGAAGCAGCTAGGGGGAGTACAGTGGTCGAGGGCGTCCGCGCGCCGACTACGAAGTCCGAGAACTCATGATCGAATCCTCCTGAATGTTGATTCCGACACGCACGGGATCCGTGCAAAATTTAATGTAATTAGTTTTGTATTGAAGTAGCTTTTTGCCCTTGCCTCGGGTGAGGTTTTTAGGTTTTTATGTTTTATAAGTCAGGCAGCCAGACTCAGGTAGCGCTTCGCGACCCCATCCGGGGCCGTGTCGGTCTATCCGTCTGTCTGTCTGTCTGTCTACCTGTATATGTGTGTCTCTCGCTGTGTCTCTCTCTGTCCCGTCGGCCTGCACCCCTGTGCACGTGCGAGCACGATCGCGGACTACTTGAGGGCGGTGAGGGGCTTTAGCCGGGCTCCACATGGTGAACACGTCCCCGGACAGTTGCTGGGAAGGCGGCGCTGGAAACAGGATGTCCAGCGAACGTTGTCCAGTACGTTCTTCCAGTGGAGGCGAGCGCGGCGTGCGACCCCTTCGGAATTGGGAATGAGCGGCTCCTGGCCCACTGTGCACCGCCAGCGACCGCCAGGCTGGAGGCTCCAGCACTCCAGGGCGGACCCTAGGCGGGCCGCAGCGTAGCAGCGCAGCAGGCTCCGGAGCCACTTGAGGGACCGACGACCAACATGCGGCGGACTGCCACATTCTTAAAAGTTCAGACCCTAAAAAAAAAAACAACCTAAGAAACGCCTAAATTTGATATATTTCATAAGGACATTTTTATTTTTTTAATTCATCCGGTCCGGAGAGGAAAAACGTCTTGCGATCTTTGGAAAAAAAAAATCCTGAGAGTGGGTTTGATGCGGCAGGTTCAGTACAAATTAAAACTTTTTGAAAAAGGAAAAGCCTCTAGAAAATGCCGACGGTGCCTCAAAAGCCACTTTTTGGGATATTTCAACGTAATTTTCAACGTCGCGTTTTTAAGTGTGCCATTTAGCGGGATCGCCACGGCCACGTGTTGCGCGTCGCGGCGCGATGGGCTATGCAGCAAGAGGTAGCGGCGCAAAGGCTGTTTCCGCCCCGCAGCCTCGCACTGCAGACTGAGAGTCGTTCTCGTCGCTCTGTCTCTCTCGCACTCATAGGGCGTCCCGTATAGGTGCGAGAGAGACAGAGCGACGAGCACGACTCTCAGTCCACTGCCTCGCACCACGGCAGCGCCGCGCACAGGTCAGCCGCGTCGGAGCGCTCCCTCCCTGAACACGGTACAAATCCTTGCAAACAGACCCAAATCTTATTAATGGGCGAGAAGCAATTTTCAGGTCCCGTGCGCAAACACGGGCGGCGCGCCCCGCTTCGCGTAAGCGCCGCCCAGCCAGGGGGAGGGGGAGGGGAGACAAAAGAGTGAAACAGCAGTGGACCCTGTCCCAGCCGCCCACCCCGGCAGCGCAAAGAGGATCAAGTTTCAAAAATCCCGCGCTCTGATTATTACAAGCGGCGCCGACCAGGTGGGTGGGGGAGGGGGGGGGGATAATGCCGTGTTTAGCCCACTGTGGCGACAGGCTGCGCGGTGACACGGAAAGCAAATCTTTTCTGCCAGTGTGGATTTTATTTTAAATTATAGTTATTACGTTATTACCGCCAAACAAAAGGAGTAAGGTGAATTAAGTTTTATTCACTTCCTTACACATTGAAAAAGAAAAAACAATTGAAATTAAGAGCCCGCGAAAATCCGTAACAATAAATTTTCTGACAAAGTCTGTCCGCATTGGTCATGTTGGTTATTGTTTTGAGTATGCGCACTGACGGCAAGTTTTGACGTCGTCGTCGGAATTTACCGCCGTGATCCCCGAATCGAGCGCGCCTTGCGACTCCGTGACCTGTGCATAAGCTGGCTTCTGTCTTCTGCTTGCTGCTACCGGGCCCCGCCCCGCCCCGCCCCGCCCCGCCCCGCCCCGCCCCGCCCCGCCCCGCCCCGCCTAGCCCCGCCTCCCGAGATGCTTTGCCAGCTTTGCTTACAAGATGCGACCTCATCTGCATAAGCTTCTGCTGCCCTTGCAAGCAGGAGGCAGCATGCCGTCGCTCAGACTCCCGCAGCGGCCATGAGCAGCCCCCAAAAGCACAGCTCGCCACAAGGACGCCCTCCGACTCAACAAACTCGAAAAACGAAATGTTTGCCGGGAACTGGAGGGCGAGAAATCGAGGGGGTAAACACTTTCGTAATGCCCTTTACAGAAAAGCCGGGTATTACGCGTAATACACGTATTTGTAATACCATTTTACGGTCAAATGTGGCAAAATTTAGTATTTTAATGCCGTTACACACGTGTAATACCACCGTAATACAGCGTAATACCGAGTAGTCTTTATTTCTTGAAATGTTTACCCCCTCGCGAGAAATTGTATCCAATGGCGTTGCTCGCGGCTAGGCGCGCTGGCCGGCGGCATGGCCGTGAGAGAGGAAGAGAGCCAATGCAAACCACCAGGACGTCAACATTGCAATGCTGGTCGCAAAGCGAAAATAATCCGGGACCACAGCCGTGCCTGCAGGCCGGAGGGACGGCCTCGCAACAAGTGTTGCAGTCATTCTCCTGTCTTCCAGGAACGGGGATCGAGGGGAGCGGCGCGGCCACGTCCACGCAATCACCACAAAAAAAAAGGAGAAAAAAGAGCAGGGGGAATGGAATCTCATGGTATCTCAATCGCATTACTGTACGGGCAAATTTATTGCACGAAGCCCTTCGGCGTCCGGCCGACGGACACTGTGCGGCCCACTGTGCGGCGGCACGGGCCGTCCCGGTGGCGGTCGTCCAGTGCTTATCGGCGAGGGGCAGGGAGGCCCGCTTTATATCCACGAATCGAAACGGTGGAGCGAGGCAGTTGTAGCGTACGTAGCAAGCTGAAGCTAGCGCCCGCGGAGCCCGGGGTAGGCAACCCGCGCACAGCGCCCCGCCGTGGGCGGCCTGCCTCCGCGGCGCCCGCCGCCCAAGTTTGTTGGGTAGCATGTTAGCGTGCTATCTGCGTGCGCTGGGTGCGCTCCGCTGGCTGCCGTGGGGGGAGGAATAGGGGGGGGGGGTCTAAAGTCCCTCCGTCTTATCGGATGGAAATATGCTGTCCTGTGAGCTGGCCGGGCCGGCCCCGCAGATGCTCAGTATCCTTGGCGTCCTTGCCGCCCTTGGCTCGGCGCCTCGGCGCACCTTGCGCCTTCTCGGACCGGTCGGCGAGGTAATCCAGCCACCCTGATGCTCGGCGAGGACAAGCTGGGTGCCGCCGTCACCGCTATCTGCTCTTGGAGCGGCACGGTCGAGGAGGTTGGCGGCGTTGCACCCGTTCTCTTAATTGTTTTCATCGTTGAGATTTGCGTTCTCATTCGTTCACTCCGCATGCTCCTGAAACACCTGTCGCAAAAATATTTTTTGTAATGTTGAGGCTACGCCATGCCGCGCCGCGCCGCGCCTCACCCACAGCGCTCAACATGCGGAAACGGCGGCCCGTTTTTGCGGAAGGGCAAAGTCTTATCAGGGTTGGTCTAAGGTTGGCCAACCTTCGCGCCATAATTTATCTGGACTCTCGGTTGGCTTCCCTGCTGCTCCCCGACCGCCAGACTCCCAGACCCCCCCGACTCCCAGGCGAGAGGTACCGCTCTCGTGCCGTGGAGTCGGAGACCCTCTGCTGTGAGTAATGAACTCAAGCCTTCGCCGAATAGAGCTCAAGCAAGGCGGTGAAAAAAAAAACGGGGGTTGGGGTGGCGTAGTCGCGTTGACTCGCTGAATCGTAAAAGACTGTCCGCTGGCGGCCGGGCTGCGGACTCCTTCCTGCCTTCTTCTCTTTCTTTCTGGTGAGCAGGAGTCGCGTCGTCTGCTTTCACAACGTGCTCTACTCTTAAGATTTATTTGTGCTCAAGACCTGAAATAAAAAATTGGGGGAAAAAGGGAGAATAGTTTGAAAAAGCACGATTTATGAGTGGGTAAACACTTCAAGAAATCATGTACAGACTACTCGGTATTAAACAGTATTACAGTGGTATTACACGAGTATTACGGCATTAAAATGCTAAATTTTGCCACATTTGATCCTAAAATGGTATTACAAATACGTGTATTACGCGTAACACACGGCTTTTTTGTACAGGGCATTACGAAAGTGTTTACCCCCTCGGCGATTTACTTGAGTCACTCTTTGCGTGAAGGGAAACACAAAACTTTTGCGATTGGAAATTCGTTGGAAACTCGTTGGAAAAATATTGCATTCGATCTTTGGAAAATTCCATTGTTTTTAAGTATAGTTAAAAATATCTTTTTGATTAACAAACCCTCCGGAAATCTTCGTCGGAGTCCGGAGCACGCTTTGCGGGATTTTCCTATTCGCTTTTCACAGAGAAGTTTCCCCAGCTTTTCGTGTGAGTCAAAGACGCGACCAGCTGCCGCGCCGCCACCTGCGCCACAAGAGCGAAAGTTGAGCAGCTCGCACGCGCGTGGCCGCGCAACACTGACTTGCCACTTTCCGGAAGGGGATATAGGCAATGACGAGACCAGCAAGAAGTCAAAAGTTTTGCGACAACTTGCACACTTCCCTTTCCAGATTTCCGCCAAGAGTTCTGTGGTTGGAGTTGTAGGGCTGCATCCCAAAGCCATTTGTTCAGAATTTTTCATTCTCCGCGAAAAACTTCAAGTCAGTAATTAATAATTTAAATCCTAGAGCCTGCTCTCAAAGTTGCAGACGAGATAATGTAAGCGATATTCCAAGTGTTTTGGTTGCTGAATTCGCTTTCTCGAAAAACAAGCAAATCTGTTTTGGTAACTTATAATGCATGAATGAAATAGGATACAGAGCAGGAATGGCAGCATTGTGAAGCAATATTTTGGCCATCTCCCGACCCCGTCTAGAGCCATCACACAATAATTCCCCCCCCCCCTCCTCCGCCATCCCCCTTCCTCGTGTGTCGCGGCGCCCTCCAGCCGCCACGCAAGGTGCAGAGGATCACGGTCTTCTCATATTGGAGTCGGAGGATTATGAGCTCCAATTTGGAATTAGTTGGAACTAATTTCGAGCATGCCGCGCGTCCGTCCGCGAGGGAGCATCCTGACATATGCCCTTTTCCCAGGGCGAGGCGAGGGCAAGGTTAGCAATATTAGCAACAATAAATGTTGGTAGTTGAACCTGGGACCGTGGACCACGGATCGCATCATCTGGTTTGTTTGCCGAGAAAAGCATGTGCAGGCATCGGCGGCTCGGGTCCTACTGGGGTCCTACCGTGTGAGCCTTGAGCCAAGCGCGTCCGAAATGCTAGTCATAATAGTCACCACTACAACATCAGGTTTTGCCAGAGGCAGATTAACAAGTTTAAACATAATTTTTTTATGGGCCGAGCAGGAGGTTATATATGGAAATGAGGGGAGGAGGTGGGGTAGCAGGGAAGGGTGGAAGGGGGGAGGGGACCACCTCGTGCACAGGCCGGCATGCTGCGGGTTGGCAGAACATACGGTGACTGTTCAGCCACAAGTACAATCCAGTGACGTGGCGCACGGGGGGTGCACGCGCGCAGCCCTGGAGGGACCATAAAAGCATGTCATGGTCTGCAACACGGTGGTGTCAGCGGCCTTGGTTCTCCGACTCATACGGCCGAGCATATCAGCCGGGGTGGTTCAATCAACATGGTCATTTCTGGCGTCCCTGTCATCACATTTGACCTCGGCATTTGCCGTCGCCAAGAAACGCCCACAAAATGCAGCGGGAAGTTGGATGTTCAGTGTCGAGGCACGACCCGGCCACAGAGAGGATCACGTTTTATGGAACACGCTCGCACCCCCGCGTGGCCTCGCGGGCCGATTATCAAAAGACAGCTCCCCTCACCCCGTTTACCACCACCCCTCCCCACCCCTCCCCACACCTCCCCACCCCTCCCCACCCCTCCCCACCCCTCCCCACCCCTCCACCACACCTCCCCACCCCTCGACCAAACCACGACAGACACAATTCGATTCTATTTAGCAGCGCGCAGCAGCAGCAGCCACCGCTGCAGCAGCTTCATCAAGCTCCCCACCACCCCGTCCCCGAGTACAGCTCAGCGCGGCGGAGAGACTTGGGGATTTTTTTTTTTCATATTAAATGTCTATTGTCGCGCTGGCGCCATTTTGTGGGGCTGGCCATCTGTCGCGCGTTGCGTCTTGGAGAAGGCCGAGCACTGCCCCGTGCGGCACGCTGTGCTGTGGCATGCTGTGGCAAGATGATTTTTCAAGAAGTATTTTTTTTTTCGTGCTAATTATTGTTCTTGGCTTTCGCTAAGGCTATATCGGCAACAGGTGGTGAAGTAGGACCAAATCAAATGACCCTAAATCCGGAAATTCGTCCCGCAAGTTTGGTCCCCAACCAAGGAACCAACAAACTTGATCGGATAGAAAGGAAATCAATCGGGCGGAGGTGAAACTTCCCTGCTGCACTTGTACTTAGAGGGGGGGGGGGGGTAACTCGTTCCGAGGATCAGCGAGAAACAAAGGGAGGGGGAACTGAAAGTGAATACAAGTGCACCACATTCCCCTTGCAGTGCACTTGTCCCTGTCCCTCCCTCTTCAAGTCATTATCTACGTATTGTTAGTGGCGAGATGACCCGTATGCCACATAAACTCGATGCCTAGACGGGGTGGGGCGGGTGAGGTGGGGTGGGGTGAGGTGGGGTGGGGCGGGTCAGGCGCATTGACCACCACAATGACGAACCTGCGGGGTTGTTATTATTTCGACGAGAGATCAAAGTGCGAATAGCCGGCGCGCCACGCGCTTTGTGATTGGCTGCCGATTGCGCAAACATACCACTCGCGTCCACATTGGCTGGAAAGAAAATTAGCTCAAAAACATAGATTTGCAATGCCGTTATGTGTTCGATACAGAATAAAACCCATAGTTTTTTGTTTTGTTTTTTGAGAAAAAATTTTGTTTTTGGTTTGAGATTAGAATAGTTTTGGTTTGAAGAGGGCACATACGGTGGGATCGGCAGAGGATAAAGCTCACACCGGAAAAAGTTGTTTCTCGAACCACTTGGAAAAAGAGAATGGACTTGAAACATTACATTCAAGTTAACAATGTACTCGTTTCAGATAGATTATTTGGGTTCAGGCATTGACTCTTAATTGCTTATTTTGGATACGGTAGTGACGAGAAGTGACGCCGTCGCTCACACGAAGCGTCCACTTGAATCCTTTCAGGCTACTCGGCTTAGGCGGCGGCGGGAGGGCTGCCACGCCACGTGCAACACGTGCATCGCGGCCCACCGTGTTTTCGTTCGATACCAGTGTCGATGGCACTTGACTGGCAACCAGCGGACGGCCGGACGATTCAGAAGAGTCGTCTCGTATCGCTCAGTCTCCGTCGCACTCATGGGGCTCTCCGTCAGGGTGAGAGAGAGACAGAGCGACAAACCGATCTTTAGAACCGCTCGGCAGGTGCCGGCGTCCGGCCGCACCCATCGCTACACCCACCCCTAGCGCCCACGCGCCGCGCACCCCACCCCACCACACCCCACCCCACCCTGCGCCGCGCCTCCCCTCCGAAGGGGTCACCAGTATGATTTTAACTATACATACATTAGGAACAAGTGAGCTCGGCCTCTGCTGGTGCACTACGACGCAACCCTCTCCTCTCTCCCTCGCCGTATTTTTGCGTGATTCACACCCCGACGGCGGCTTCTTGCGATGCGAGGCACTGAGGCTGACGTCAACAAACAAGCACATTTTGCGGCTTTTTTTTTTTTTTTTTTTTTTTCTTCTTTTACGGCGTGGACGTAAGGCCAGCATGACAGGTGGTCGAAGGACAGAAGCTGGTTTCTCCGGCACGTTTCCCGAAACGGGGACACAGTGGGCCGCCTTCACCGTCCATTTGACTCGCACCGCGCGGACCGGCCTGTAGCCTGGCCTCGCGGGGCAGCGGGCTCTTTACCCCCCTCCCCCTTTCCCGCTTCTTTCTCTCTCGCGCCCGAGGCATCCTCAATTCAATTATTCAGTCACTCGGTCGTTCACTGGAGCGTTTGGTCGCCCCAGTCACCCTCGCCAGAACAACTCTTCGGCCTGCCTGCCTCCCCTCCTTCTCCCCTCCCCTGCCTCCGCACCCCGCTGGTCGCACTAACCAACAAACTGTTTAGGAGCCGGCGGCAAGTGCGGCAAGTCGGCAAGTGCGCGCGGCTCATGTGCTGGCAGTGATGTATACAGCCCGACATGCCGGAGTGGCCGCGCCGCCACGCCGCCTGCGACCTTCAAATTTCAGAAATTGAAAGGAATCGTCGCAGCAGTCACCATGTTGGAGCAGTTGAAGTACAGCAACGCAAGAGGAGGACTAACAATCGTTGTTTTTTTTTTTTTTTTTTTTTTTTTTTTGGTATTTTGTTGTGTGTGTGTGTGTGTGTGTGTGTGTGTGTGTGTGTGTGTTTACTTTTTACCGTTTTCGTCTTTTTTTGGGGGGGGAGGAGGATGGACTTCTGTGTTCATGTCTCAAAGATATTTTCCCGTAAATTTTCTTATTTTGGTTGGTGTTATTCTTTTTCAAAAACTGTCTGTATTTGCGCATTTTTTTTTTTGTCACGACATCGTATATATACAGAATACGTAACAAGGCGTATACTATGACACCAGGACGCCAAATCTGCAAAACGGAAATCATTTTATCAAATTGGCTCGATGGCAGTCTGGCCACCCCTTGTCGCCCCCATGCCTCATCTCCCCGGAGCGCGCTGCTGCATGGTGGGCCAGAAGACCACGGGCGCATAGGCGGCAGGTTTTGGCCGCCTGTGCCGGTCTTCTGGCCCACTGTGTGCTGCAGCGGCGGTAAGCGGCGCATGCGGCGACGAAGGCTTTCGCGGACAAGTGCAGCAAGCAGCAACCCCCCCCCCCCCCCCCCCGCACACACAAAACCCTCGCATATGGACTCGCCATATTTTCTCGTTCATTCACAAAATGCACTTATGTTGTTCGCGGCGCGCAAGAACTGGAGCAGGGCTAGCAGGGCAAGCTGACACGGGACTGCCTTTCACGTAATGGAATAAGTCCTGGCGGGTGGCCCCCCTGCCATATCTATCCAGCCTCGCCGTCCGTCCGCCTGCCTCGCTGTCATTTTTCGTCTGTCTGTCTGTCTGTCTGTCGGTCGGTCCGTCCGTTTGTTGGTCCTCACGTTGTCTAGATTCACTCGGCGTTCTTTGGCCGAGTAACAACCTCCGGGCGTTTTCAATATCCCACCGCCGATGGGGACGATACAGCCACGGCGACTTTAGCGGGGCGGCGCGGGGTGGCGCGTGGCGGTAATGCGTGCGCGTGCCGGTCGGGGCGCGCTATCGCTGTCATGGTTCACGCCCTCGCGTTGGCGCCGCGTGGCGCACGCGACGCCCCTCGTCATCTCTTTCAGGACGTTTAGCCACAATTTGTCCACTCGCTTCCGCGCGCTTCTTCCGCGCCGAGGAGGAGAAGCTCAGCGGGGAGGAAGCGGCGCGCAGCGCGCGGCGGGGAGACGCGATAGGCTCCGTATCTCGCCGCTGACGCGTGCGCGAGTCAAGCTGCAGACCGATTCCGAGAGTCGTTTCCGTCGCTCTCTCTCTCTCTCTCTCTCTCTCTCTCTCGCTCGAGACGGGCCTCGCCGCGCCAGGATCACGACGACGGCGAGGCCGGCGACGACGACGACGATGTCGTCCTGCTCAAGGAGGTGGTGCGGCGCGCGGGAAAGCGCCTCGGTGACGGTTCCCAAAACAACGCGGCGGAAAGGGTGCAGCCGGCCCACTGTCTTGCCGCCTGTTGCCACACGCGGCCACCGCCACCCTCAACGTAAACATGCAACGCAACCTGCGGCGGTGCGGCGCGCTGGCGGCGGGGGTCCCTTCGCGTCGCGCACGTCTCAGCGACTCGGCTGCAGCACTCGCTACAAAATCGGGAAAAGGCGCCAAAAGGCGCCAACTTTCAGAACACCCCTGAATAACAGTGAAGGCAACTAGTCGCACCTAGCCCCTGTAGCTAGTCAACTTTTGCGACATCGCCCCCCGCCCCCCTGAACCCGTCTCGGGATCCGCCCTTGCTCTGTCTCTCTCGCACTCATGGGGCATCCCGTGGAGGAGCGAGGGAGACAGAGCGACGAGGCACCACGGTTCGGAGTCATCAGTCTGCAGGTCATGCATTCTGCACGGTTGAGGTGCGAGCGGCGGGGCGAGGATGCTGGGGAAGGAAGGGGGAGGGGAGGGGTGGGGGAAGACGCGGCAAATTGAAATGGCTCGGCGCGATGATAAAATCTCATTTCATTCGGTTTTGCATACGCGAGCGCCGCTGCGCGCTGCCGCGATGCCACCGCGACGGCCGTGCGGCGAGCAGCCTTATCTCCAATAGGTGCGCGTCGTGCCTGTCCTCTCCGTCATCTCGGTCGTCACGGCGCTTTGGACTCCGAAAAAAAAAAAAGCAACTCAATAAAAACCGAGCGTGCACAAGCTGATCCAATAGCGAACCGCGCGCGGCGCCTGCTGAGGTCGGCCGAGGCAACCCGCCCGACGCAGGTGACCATGCGACTCCGGTCCATCGTGGGCCCTCCTAGGTGCCTGCACCTGTGCTATGCGAGCCGCTGGACGCTGCCCGCGGCGCCTGCTTTGTGTTGCCGCCGGTTTGCCGCCCCCGCTGCGCGCTGCCGCGGCGCTGAACACGCTAATGCTCTTTGATCAGCCATTAGGCTGGGGGACTGGTCCATTGATGCAGGTGACTTATAGGGCGACATGTGGCCGGGGCGACGTGCAGCAGACGGACGCTGACGAGGGAGGGGAGGGGAGGGGAGGGGAGGCACGCGGTGGTGGCGAGCAGCTGCTCAACGAGCTTCGAATACTCCGCGGCCTGCCTGATGTTCCCTGATTTGCAGCCCTCCTCCCCGTCCTCGACCTGGCCGATTAGAAGACCCCCCTGGGCCACTACACGCACTGTCGTGGTTTGTATCACTGGGCGAAAATCGGCGGCGGGAAGGATCCATTTCGATCATAAATTTTTATCGTGGATGAAGCAGGAGGACGAAATTCGACCTTGTCATCATTCGGCATCAAGTATTTTGGCCGATTTTTTTTTCTGCGTGTCTCCTTTCTTCCTTCCATGGACAAGTCGGGGAATGTATGCAGCAGCCTGTCGTTAGCTAGTGCCGTCTCCCTTCAGTGTTCGGCTCGGCCGTGGCGAATCTCACAAGTGCGTGGTCCACCCTATGCCGCCTTTGGCCACGGCTCCGTGATAACTCAATGACTCAGTATCGCCAAGGCGGCGGTGCGAATCGCGTTTGCTTCCGAGTCACCGCCGCCGCCGAACATGAAGGCAGTCTCCGTCCGACTCCCCGGGTTCGAATACCAGCGGCAGCGCGCCGATTTTGTTTCTCCTCCAGCCGCAGAGCAATTCAAGTAGTGCGGCAGCAGGCCGTGTAGTGCGGCAGCATGCCTCGGGGGCAATTCATTCGATTCTCTTGAGCAGGACCTCCCCCTCCCCCTCCCCTGGCCTCCATGTCGGCCACCCCAAGCACCCCGCGAGGCGGTGCGAGGCACTCGGACTGATCCCTGCGGTCGATTCGGATGAATCCGTAACAACACATACGGTTTTCTTGAGGCCGCACTGGGCAGGGCAGGGCCAGGGCCGCTCTGCAACGAGACAGATGCACCGCCCCCTCCCCCCTGCCCCTCCCAGCCGCAAGGGGTGCGACTCCACGGTCTCTCCCTCTCCCCCCCCCCCTCTCTCTCTCTCTCTCTCTCTCTCCTCTCTCTCTCTCTCTCTCTCTCTCTCTCTCTCTCTCTCTCTCTCTCTCTCTCTCTCTCTCTCTCCCTCTCTCTCTCTCTCCCCCTTACTCCCGCTTGCTTGCACGTCATCGCGATACAGCCACACCAGCCTACTCGACCGAGTACTCGACCCGGACCAAGTCAAGAAGCCCCGTATGACCTCCCGCCCGCACCAACTGTGCAGCCTGGCGGAATTAGCAAATGCAGTAACTGACTGTACACGTGAAAAAAAAAACCAAAAAAACTCGAACCTCTCGCGCTGCACGGAGCGGCGAGGGAGAGGGAAGCTCTCGGCTTCGCGGCTTCGCGGCCTCGCGGCCCAGGGGGTCCGTGGGTCTTTGATCTCCCAGTCACCCCTTTGACCTGCTCACGCGCTCCTTTTTGCCATTTTCGATATTTCATCCAATTTTCGCCATGTCAAGGAACATGTGGAGCGGCCCCGCTGCTCGCGGCTCCTTAAGGACATTTCCATTTTTTGCCATTTAAGTCAGACGAGATCGAGCGCCCCCCTCCCAAAAAAATACCGCCTGCATCTACATGCAATTGTACGTGTTGTTTGGCTGGCCAGCACTGCCTATCGACCCTCGTACATCAAAGGCATCGTATCAGATGAGCGCGACTATTGTTCGAGTGCATGCTCGTGTGTGTATGTGTGTATGTGTGTGTGTGTGACAGGAGGCACGGCTGTGTGGAACCATATGTGTTTTGGAACCGCACGGTCGTGTGCCATTATTGAATAGTGGCGACAGGTGGCTGAGAGAGAGAGAGAGAGAGAGAGAGAGAGAGAGAGAGAGAGAGAGAGAGAGAGAGAGAGAGAGAGAGAGAGAGAGCGTCAAAAACAGTCGATCGCAAATGAGAATCGACCAGCCAGATGAAAAGACTTTTGAAGAGTGATCTGAAGGAAAGATAAGCTGAAAAAAAGAGACACATTCGAAAATTTCTCCTGTAGTTGACGAGGTGTAACGGATACAGCTTGGCAAAATATCCGGCTAAAGCTCCTCAAAATGCATTTCTGGCATGGATTTAAATTCGACGATGTGTTTTGCAGTGCATGGCCTCGGCTGCAACACGAGGTCCGACAGCTTAAGCAAAGGGCGTTTCCAGCGGGTTTTACATGCTGATGAGGCGGCCAGTTATCCACCATATGGCCAAGTGGGCGCCCTCGACCCCCACTGCGACCTCCCTCCCCTCTGCAGCAGTGGGACGCGGCGCTGATGTATTAGATGCTCATGAGGGGAATCGCCCCCCTTCTCTTCCTCCCTCCCTCCCTCCCTCCCTCCCTCCCTCTTCCTCTCAGTCTCAATCCGCACTACGTTTTCAATGTTTTGCCCGGATCGTGCACCACCGCCGCTTTGATATTCCATCACTCAAAAAGTCTTACAGCGAATTTTTGCAGGAGTGTATCACAAAGGAATGTTTTCAAACATAATCACGGTGTTCGGTTCGCAGCATCCACTGACCGTATCCCAGTGCGCCAAGACGCGGCCTCGACCACGCCACGCCACGCCACGGCACGCCACGCCACGCCACGCCACGCCACGCCACGCCACGCCACGCCACGCCGTCCCCGAGGAGCACATCCGATCCGATCCGATGAGATGGTTTCCTTTCCGGTCACTGCGGCTGACAGCACCGTGGACGGCGACGACGACGCGCTGTGGTTGCTCCTGGGTCGGCCTCCATATCCTCGACCAGCATCGCGGCGACGTGCGCACCTGTCCCGTGGAGCCAACCGCGACCGCCGCACCTGGCCTCTCTTTTGTTTCGAGCTCCGTCAGATGAAGAAAAATGGTGTCATGGAAGTAGTCGTTTTCCGCTGTTTTATTCACTCTAGGATCGCGCAGCTGGCAAATTTTGGTCCCCCCTGGAAACCATGTATACTAGAGGCAGCCAGTTCCTGCCGCCGAGGACATCAAATGCAAATCGGCGCTTTCGTTTTAAACTTCGCTCCCGCTTTCTCGCGAGTGCTGGGGCAGTGCGCGGTGCGCTGCCTTCGCTGCCTCAGTCCGTCTTGGCCGCCATCTTGGTCCATCACGCCGCCACCACCAATCACTGCCGCTGCTGTGCTGTCGGGGGCTGCAGCTGTGTCCCCGCGCCCCTGTCTCCTCCGTCACGACCTTCACCACGGCCTCCACCACGGCCTCCACCACGGCCTCCAACACGGCCCCCGACACGGCCTTCACCACGGCCTCCAACACGGCATCCACCACGGCCTCCACCACGGCATCCACCACGACCTCCAACACATCCTCCACCACGGCCTCCACCACGGCCTCCACCACAGCCTTCACCACGGCCTCCAACACGGCCTCCAACACGGCCTCTGATTGCGACTGCTGGGGCTCGCGAGCCGCCCCAGGGGAGTCGCGCCACTAATAAGCAATTTCCCCGACATCACTTTTCTTTGGAGCTGCCCCAAAAAAGACGCTCCACGACTTGATCGGCTCGCCCTTCCTCGCCATCGATCACCGGGACAGCAGCAGGGCCAGCAGGGCGCCAGCAGACTGAGAGTCGAATTCGTCACCCTGTCTCGCTCGCACTCGTAGAGCGTCCCGTAAAGGTGCGAGAGAGACTCTTGGAATCAGTGTGCTGCAGGGTGTGTAGGTGGCGGGGGAAGGGGTGAGACAATCACCACGTCGTCGTCGCGCTGCCGGCAGTTGCACTCGCCAGGCCCAGCCTGGCGGCCAGAGCCGAATAATGGAATCCCGTGTTTTCATTATGGCCACACCCTCGTTGGGGCCCACTCACTCTGGTGGCCCCGGTGGGGCCGCTCCGCTGGGGCCCACCCCCTGTGGGGCCCGGGCAAGGCGTCCGCAGGGCGGTGGATTAGTTAGATTAGGTCAGTGTGAAATA
Organism: Stenchaetothrips biformis; assembly: GCA_030522485.1. Classification (NCBI taxonomy): domain Eukaryota; kingdom Metazoa; phylum Arthropoda; class Insecta; order Thysanoptera; family Thripidae; genus Stenchaetothrips; species Stenchaetothrips biformis. The sequence continues at coordinate 13,451,276 of CM060092.1, read as the reverse complement.
AGGCTTCCCGTGTACACAGCGACCCGTCCGTGCGGTCCTGACCGTGGCGCCCTTTGGCACGAGCGCCCCGCCCGCCCCGCCGCGCAATGACCCACCAACACAAACACACCTTGGCGGCGCCAGGAAATCCTCTCTCTTGTATTGTTCTTGCTCGTCGGGTTGCCTGCATCCACCCATGGCACCGCTGCTTCCGCACCAAAAAGTCACCAGGGAAGTGTGCGCAGCGCACTCCCTGTGCGACTCACTCGCTCACTCACTCGCTCGCTCACTCACTCGCTCGCTCACTCACTCACTCTGCATTTTACTGGCGAGCAGTCCCGCCCCATTCTTCCGGGAGTCTCTTTATTTCCCGCCGTCTTTCGATAAGTTTTATTATTCCCCGCGCCGTTTTCGCGTTTCCGCCTTTCGTTTCGGTTTCATTTGAATGTGTCTGTGGCGCCAGCGGCACCGCCAGCATACCGTCGCGCCCGGGCGTCAGTCTGCCAGCCCTGCCAGGGCCGCCAAGAGGGCCGCCAGCCCTGCCAGGGCCGCCAAGAGGGCCGCCAGCCCCACCAGGCCCGCCGCCAGGGCCCATCGCACCGTCCCGGCTCTGTTTTCGATGCCCCCCCCCCCCAAACGCCACCCGGCCGCCCCCAGCCCCCGCGCATGGCATGTTATTATTCATGTAAGAGCATATTTTTCATCGTGGAATTCGCGGGCGGGCAACAGCCTTGCCTGGCCGCGCGCGGTGAAATATTGGGAAAGTAGTTCTCGATGCGGCCGTAGCTGCCAGCGCAGAGACGACAACGCGGGCAGCGCAGTGTGCCAGGACAGAGTGCCAGGCGGCCTGGAAAACCTCAAGAAGAGAAATCACCTCCTGAAATAGGCACAGACAGGTTGGGGGGTTTCCTAACCTTTTCCCAATAAGCAAGTATCACTGAGAATGAAAGAGTCTTGATCAATATCCAATTTTGGGCAAGGAACACTTTTATCACCCAAATTTGGGTGATAAAGAATTTATCACCCAAAATTTTAGTCCTGATCATGACTCTTTTATTCTCAGTAATGCTGTAAATAAGAGTGTACTAATAAGAGTGTACTATGTACACACTTCAGTTTGCAGAGCATTTGTGCTCATCGGCCTTCAATTCTGCACAGTGGCACGACTGAAATGAGACGAGATTTTCGGCGAGTGTTTCTTGGTAACAGTGTAGGGCGCACGCATACTTTCTTTACGACTCGGTGCCCCTCCCCCCCCCCCCTCCCACTTCTCCCCTCTCTCCCCGCACGCCATTATGCGATCGTATTCAAATGGGTACAAACCACACAGATTCTTTTCCGCGCTGCTCATCCTTATCCTTGGTTCCGGACCTCCCTCCAAATTGTAGTTATGCGTTGTGCTGCCAGACACGCCATCATCATCCAGGGCATTTGTTGGCTGTCTCACTTTGCCGGCGCTAGTACTTTAGGGGTTTCCTCATCAGGGGGCAGGCTTAAACCAGCTGGTGTTTGAATTTTGTACACCGTGCCCATTTCCGTCAACCTTCATCAATAATGTCACTCTTCCTTGGCAGGACGGTTAAGAGTCTGAAAGCCGATGACTTTTCTCTTTCTCTCACTCTCACTTCCCACTCACCACCAGCAATCTTTCACTGTCCTTGTGCAGGCTATTCGTGAGGTACTCGCGGGGCTGTTACGCAAGGGAGGCGCATGCAGAATACCAGCGGAACGAGCGAAAAAGAAAGCAACGCCAACAACGAACAAAAAGAGAAAAAAAAATTATGGCAAAAAAAATGGCAGTGATCGTCGTCATCTCGGTTTGTCTTCGTAGGAGTAAGAGTAATAAAAAACAACAAAAGAACGCGCCCGGAAAAGACGTTGCGGAGAGACCCCGTATTTTTATATTACTCCAACTCGCGCGGCGCGGCAAGGCTTCGCGACCGGCCCAGCCAGGCAGCGCAGCGCGGCGCAGCGCGGGTATTTGCATAATTCGGTACTTGGCTGTTCCGGAGGCCCGCCGCCTACGCAAATCATCCCCTCCGCGCCACGCCACGACACGACACGCCACGCCGCGCCGCGCGCACTGCTTTTGGAAGCGCCTTTCGATGATTCGCAGCGCGGAGGAGCGCCCAAAAGTCGCGACTCCAAATTCATCGACGCTACGCCGTGCGAAAATTTGCCGCTCCTTTCTTCGCTCTCTCTTTCCCTTTTCTTCGCGCGTGCCAGGGCCCGGGGTGGAGCGTTCCTTCGGCGTCCGCCAGCTTCCGCGCGCCGTCCGTCTTCGCTGCCCCCTCAAGACCGTGGCTTTCCTCCAGAGTCGCCGTCTGGCACGCCGCGCCAGGCTACTTGAAAAACTAAGTAAATTTGTGCAAGAGAAAGGTCATTTGGTGCAAAACCGATCCCCGAACCGAAAATGGGTGTGGTTGGTGCTTTCCGTCCTCGGCCTCCCATCTAACCGCCGGCGAGCTAAGCTCAAGCACTAGCGACGGCGCAGAGAGGCATCCATCCACCCAGGTCATCGGGTCAGATCCAGATTGCGACGTTTCCCATGCCGGCGAGAGGGCCACAGCCCTAAGGTAGGGAACCGCTGCTCTAAGCGCCGCTGCCACCGCTTCGCCTCGACTCCAACTTGCGGAAAACTACCCCCAAATCCCACCAGACTCCCGCTGAGGGGCCGATCAGTTTCTTCTCCAGTCTGCGCACGGACTGTGTCTCTCTGGTAATCCCGAGCAGTCGCCTTCAACCCTTTCCCCTGCCCTCGCCCCTCGCCGTAGTTGATGACATGGAACTCCAAGTGTGGCAGGATCGAGGTGAATCCTACGGAACGCTGAGCTCCTGCGCTGCAGCAGTGACGCCGTTTTCGCGCGGGAGGCAGGAGTGGAGACTTCCCTTCATGGATGAAATTCTAACAAAAAGGAGTGGAAATCGAAGTATCCGAAGTGGAATGTTCCAGGCGGGTTCGTCCCTTTCCTTTAAACGTGCCGATGAGAGCATCCGGATCCTCGTCTCCGCCCTCTGCGGTGCCTTGGCGACGTCCGCCCCGTGCCCTGCATGCATTCCCTGCCCTTTGGCTGCCCTTTGACGGAGCAACTCGGCCCAATCACCCCCAAAGGGTTGACATGGCAAGAGCGAACCCCCCCCCCCCAAAAAAAAAAGGGAATCGAAAGAAACAACATTATTATCCTCAGCATACCGCAACGCTACTTCGTGCCTAAGAAAATAACAGAAACGACGAATTACACACATACAACCCTAAAAACCACACGGCAAAAACGGGATTTCCTTGAAAATCGCCTATTGCTTCGGGGTTTCACACTTTTTTGGACTTTCAGATCGCACGCTTTCCCTGCAAATTTGGCCCTCCCTTCGTTAGGGCGCCTCGCAATGAAGGCTAACCGGAGCAAGTGGTGCTCTCGGCGGTTCACTCGGCGGCAAGTCGAGTCGCGGAGGGTGGCAGTGGCAGTGGCGCGCCGAGTCCGCCCGGCGGAGGGCTGCTGGACGGACGGGAGAGGTGATTGTGCGGGAAAAGAAGTTAGTTCCGCTCCGGCGCCCCGATGCTGTCCCGTCGTCCCTCGCCGCGCCACGCAGCCTGATTGAGTGACTGATCGTGGCGCCTCTCTCTCTCTCTCTCTCTCTCTCTCTCTCTCTCTCTCTCTCTCTCTCTCTCTCTCTCTCTCTCTCTCTCACACACACACACACACACACACACACACACACACACACACACACACACTCGTTCCCGGTTCCAGGAAACCCCGCGGGGCCCCGTTCCAACTATGCTGTTGTGTGTCCCCACCTGGGAGTTGCCGCTTCGGGATAGTTCTTGCTGTTGTCGTTCCGTTGCGTGAGTGAACTCGGCGAGGCTCTCCCCCGAAAGGACGAGGTCGAGGTCCACTGCAAGTCTACCAAGCAGTGCGTTCTCAGGCCTCTCGGTGCGAATCGAAGCACAACAAGGAACGCTCCCCGCAGAGGATGGCCTAAAGGGTTATATGGCGGCTGACACGCGACAAGTGCGGGCTGCCATATGATGCGGTTTACCCGCGGCGGTCCCCGAGGACCACGAGGTCGCCGCCGAGGGTGCCATGTGGCCGTCGGCCGCCCCGGCCGCCCCGGCCGCGCTGCGCAGCGTGGGAGACCGCGGCGGTCGTCTTCTTGGTGCGACGGGTAAACACGATCCCACTTCCCTGAACCACTGCAACAACAAGTAGTGGCAGTGCACGTCTTTCCATGGTGGTCTCCCTGCAGTGGCGTTACAAGAGGGGGGGGGAGTAAAAGTAGTTTTTTTGTCTCCCTGCGTTGCCTTCTGATTTGCGGTCTGTGTCGTGAGACGGACGGGTGTTCGTGTCTAGGGCCTGCCAGCGCGCAGCGCTCTCGGCCGGGACTTCGGGCCGTCTTGGCATGAGACGCGCCAATGAATTCATGGCCCCTGGCCGCCCTTGGCCCTGCGCCCCGCCATGAGCCCCCCTTTGCCCCTCGCCGCCCCGCGCCGCCCTCAAGGACCCGCTCGCCTGGCCATACGAAGACGTGGTGCGGAACCTCTGGCCGCCGTCAGCGCTCCGCGCCGCCTCACCCCTTGCCGACGGCACGCCGACGGCACGCCGACGGTCTCGATGGGGGCGGCCGAGCAGACGGCGTGCCGGAAGTGCTGGTGTGGCTGCGAGTCCCCAGCGTCACGGCGCCGCGAGACGCCACCGGCGGCGCCGCCCTCGCCGAGCGCTGGCCACGCCCCCCAGGCCGCGGGCCACGCCCATTGGCTGTGCGCCCACCCCTCCGCCACCCTCCCTTCTGCCTTCTGCTCGGGCTGTCGTCTGCTAGCGCGGCTACGCCGAGCACGCGGGCCGCGGCGGGGCGGCAGGGCCCTGGTCGCCCCGAGCCGCGCCACCCTCTGGTGGGGGGCGGTTCCAGCTGGTTCGGTACACGCCGCCAGCCAGTAGGAGCGTCGCAGAGCGTCGCCGCCGCCAGCCGGAGGGGATATAGCACGCCGCGGCCGGCCCGCCTCGCCAGTCCGCTGCGCGACGCCGACCAGACAGGACGTGCCCGCGACGCCGAGCCTCCGCGAACGCCGCCGCCGCCGCCGTGTCGCGCGCCGCGGCGAGTGCAAGTGCAGTGCAGTGCAGTGTGGAGGCGTTGAGTGACTCAGTGCGCCCTTTGGATTACGACTCATCCCGGGACATGGATTGCTCGGCCGGAGCGTGAATCATCACCAGAACCCTCGTTAATCACATACTTGTCCTGAGGTGAGTCCAGCGGGGAAGTCTATGGGTCTCCAGGTGGTCGTCATTTCTAGATTTCACGTTTTTGGTGGTACACATGTTTTGCCTTGATGACGATCGAATCGCCTATATACTCTTATCAGAGGCAAATTCTTATCAGTGTCTCTTTCAATGACTGATATTCAACTAAATCAAACTGACTCTTGAAAGGAAATGCTTGTCGTCAACTAAAAATCTGTTTGTGCTGACGTTATCCACTTCCGTCCTCTGTCAGGATGACCATGGACATGCACGTGCAGCACCGCGGCGGTCTGCGGGTCGAGGCGGCCTCACTGGCGGCCAGCACCAAAACCACCACGTCGTCGCCGGTGTCCTCGGAGGCGTCTGCCTCGTCCGAGCGCACCGGGTCGCCGAGCCGCAGCCCCGCGTCCTCTCCTTCCCTGCCCATCCTGCACAACAACAACAATAACAACAACAATTACAACAAGTCACCGCCGCCGCCGCACCAGACCACCAACAAGATGTCCATCAAGAGGAGTTTCGACGTGGCGTTCCTGATGGCCCCGGACGACCTTAGCACTATCAAGAAGCGCCACCAGGAGCAGGAGCAGCAGCTGCGCCTCGTGACCACGGCCTCGCTGATGATGAGGTCTGCAATGACGCCCCTGAACGTCGCCATCACGCCGCCGCAGCCCGCCGAGCAGCAGCAGCACCGCATCCTGCAGCAGCACCCGCCCAGCCTCATGGTCATGGGCCACGGCCTCCACGACGACCAGGCGCGCTCCGCCTTCACCAAGGTGTCCTCGTCGTCCTCGCTGTCGGGGCCGCTGTCCGGGCCGGGGCTGCTGCTCATGCAGAACCCTCCGCTGCCGACGTCGCCGTCGTCCGTCTCGTCCGTGTCAGCGGGCGGGCTGTCCCCCGCGTACCAGAACAGCCTTAGCCCCTCGCCAGGCCCCCGGCCAGCGTCCTCGGCCGCCTCCACGCCCACGCCCATGCCGCTCGGGGCGGTGCCGGGGGCGGGCTCCCCGCTGTACGGGGTGGCGTATCCACCCGGCCAGCAGCCCGCCCCTGGAGGCGGCCCGGGCCACCCCTACGGCGCGCCGCCCTTCTACGTGCCGCAGCCCGCCCCCGCGCCGCCGCCGTCCTCGCCGCCCGCGCTCCCCGCGCAGGACAAGCAGGGCAAGGCCGCGACGCGCCGCTACTCGCCGCCCTCCGCCAACGGCGGCACGCCCTTCCCGTTCTACGGCAAGCCGGGCACGGAACTGATGGCAGGCTTCCAGCGGCTGCGGCCCTCGGCGTCGCCCATCAACGCCATGCCGGCCGTGGGCGCCGTCGGCTCGCACGGCCACGGCCCAGTGGGCCCGCCGTCCATGCTGTACCAGGACTCGCTGGCCGCGTACACCAACCTGGCTGCCGCCGCGGCCGCCGCCTACCCGTTCGGCCCCGCGCCACCCCCGGCCGCCCCCGGCGCCAACAACGCCCTGGCCGCCGCCGTGTCCGCCTCCCTGATGCCGCCCACGTTCGCCGCGCTGTCGCTGCCCGCACAGAACGTGTGCGCCAAGTGCAACGTCAGCTTCAGGATGACGTCGGACCTGGTGTACCACATGCGCGCGCACCACAAGAGCGACCACGCCGTCAACGACCCCGGGCGCCGGCGCCGCGAGCAGGATAAGCTCAAGTGCCCCGTGTGCGCGGAGAGCTTCCGGGAGCGGCACCACCTCACCAGGTAAGGACTCTGGGAGTTATGAAAATGAATAACCTACCCCCTGCCACCCGATTTAAAACCGCTCAGGGATTTCGGTATATGTAACGTGGTATAAAGTGAAGTTCTGTGATTCATGAAAACCATCGGGCTGTCCAAGTCCCCTAGAGTCCGATTTCACAGATTCTCTTAATGATAAGCGGCGCCGCTGCTAACTTCCCGATATCGACGCCTCCCCTCGAGCCCCACAGGGCCCGTCGACCCCAAGCCCCTTCTGACTCAGAACGCTGCTTTATCGCGTCGTCTCTCTCGCACCCCTTCGGAACGGCCCATGAGTGCGAGAGAGACGGAGCGACGAGAGCGCTGTTCGGAATCAGCCTGCCGGGCAGCGGCTAGGCCCTGCCCAATCAAGGCCCTTTCCATCGCGGCGCCGCGATAAAAAAAACGAAATAAAAAATGGCAAGCCAAGGGTCGGGGTTCGGGTCCCACAGCGAGGCGATGTCGAGGGGGAAGACCGCGCGGAGCCGGGCGGGTGGACAATTCATAACCACACTAGGGGGAGAAAGAACAGCGAAAAAAATTGGGAGTGCGGGAGGAGTTGAACCCACGACCTGGCCGTGACGCCCGTTTGTCTTTGTTTGCTCGCAGGCACATGACGGCCCACCAGGACAAGGAGGGCGACGCCAGCGAGGAGGTGGAGCAGCAGGTGGACCTGGCCATGCTGGCGGGAAAGACGTCGCCGGCGTCACGGCGCCGCGGCAACGGCATCGCCACGCCCTCCATCATGACGGGCAGCGCGGCCAAGTGACCTCGGCCCTCGCCAAAACGGCAGCAGCAGCAACAACAACAGCAGCACCAGCAGCAGCAGCAACAACAAGAGCTGCATCACAACCAGCTGTCGCAGCGGCGGGCGCTGGCCGACGGCCACATCTACCGCCTGGCGGCGGCCGCGGCTGCGCGGGACGCGCCGGCCGACCTGAGGCACGGCTACTTCCTCATCAACAACTACTACAACAAGTTCCATTGAGGAAGTGGCGCTCGCGGCAGTGAAGGTGCTAAAGGAAAGGTCGCTTTGCACGCGAGTGGACCCGCATTCCGTTGGACGCGGGAATAAATCAATTCAAAAACTGTGGTAGACGAAATTATGAAGCTGTGATATAAAACGATATCTAGTCATTCTCGACAAAAAGTTACTGCAAGCTCATAATGTTATATATGTATTACTTGTTGTGTTTTGCTTTTTTATTTCTTTTTTATTTGTTATTGGTTATTATTGTCATGTACTTATGATTATTTAATTATTGCGATATATTTTTAATTTTTGGTGCTTGCCTCGACTAGGACACCAAATATTATACGTAACGTCGATGTTATCGCGCAAATTTATCATAGTTACCAACTTTAGATTAATTGTAAGAACAACATATTTGAGCATAACCTTTACTATGGGATTCGCATGTGTTTTGGACGACTTGCCATCTTCCTCACTGTCTTCAGTTATCTCACTTTTTTATTTGTTCAATGCAAATTGTTCCTAAGGAGCGAAGCGTGAGGGGTGGACTGGACGCGGACTCGGAAACGGAACGGCCGATGACCGATGGGGTCCCGGAGGCTCACTTCAGGAGAATAAAGCAAAGATTTGTCTTTTCACTGCGCACTTTTTTCTTCAATTTCCTCAAACCAACACACACCGCCAGCAGGAAAATTTAAATTGAATTTAAATTAAATTTTTCTTGTCTCTTTTTTTTCTTGTGTGATGACCAGGACGAACACAAAGAGTGGATCATTAAAGCAAACGCAATGCTGTCCCTATGCTCGGCACGGCAGTCCCGGTCACGGCCGCCATAAAGCCGCTCAACATATTCAATGACAAGGCAGCGCCATCCGGACGCACGCCGATGGCGCGGGGACACTGCAGGCTGAACTGTGCCATCGTCGCTCTGTCTCTCTCGCACCCCGGCGGGCTGCCGCGCGAGTGCGAGAGAGACAGAGCGGCGACGGCACCGTTCAGCCTGCTGGGGCGCGCCGAGCCACTGAGGCTCGCAGCCCGTGGCCGGGAGAACAAAAACCGCACAGATTGGAATCGGAGCAAGTCGGAATTTATGGTCGCAACACGAAACAAACTTTCCACCCTTGCATAACAGGCGGTGGAGCCAGTCGACTGTGGCGCGCGCGTAGTGCGGCAGTAGTGCGAACTAGGAGGGAGGCGACGGGCATAGAGAGGGAGGAGAGAGAGAGAGAGAGAGAGAGAGAGAGAGAGAGAGAGAGAGAGAGAGAGAGAGAGAGAGAGAGAGAGAGAGAGAGAGAGAGAGAGAGAGAGAGAGAGAGACGCGAAGAGGAGCCTCACTCAAACACAAAGCTTATCATATCGTTCGCAGTCCATTTAATTTAAACATCACTCGCTACGGATCGAAAGGAATCAGCGTCGGAGGGGGAGGGGGTTGGGGGCGGGGGAAGGGTTGGAGGTGGACCAGCTCGACGCGGCGAGGCGAGTTCATTTGTTCTGTCTGCCGCGCTTTGTTCCCGCTGTTTAGTGTTTTGTTAATATCACTCGATCCGTCGTAACTTGTTGTCATCGTCGGGGCGAGGCAAGCAGCGGCCAGCAAACGGACAGGGATTCTCAGAAAAGAAGCGGCTGAAAAATGACGTGGCGGAGCAGGCAGCGTGTCCGGCGTCGGCGCTGCGATAGGCAGCCAGTCCGCACGCCCGCACACGCGTTGCCTACCCGGGGGAACACAGGGGCCTCGCCCGGGCCGGGAGGCGGGCAAACTGCCTCAGCACTGCGCTCCCTCCAGACTGGTCCCTCCATCCCCATCCCTGGTTTCCGGTTTCCAAGCCAAATTTTGGCGTTCCGTAGATAGCAAGTACATTTGAAGAAAAAAAAAGAATAAAAAACAACAAAAGATCAACGCATTGTACAACTTGTGTTTTGAGCCGTGGGTCGATGCTAATAGTAGCGCTTCGCGGTAAAGGAAATTGTCTCGGAATCACTTCTGGACAGCAGCGCCTTCCTCGCTGCCCCTTCCTAATCCAGAGCAACACCACCACTTCGCCACCGCCATGGATTGGTCCCCCCCCCCCACCGCCAACACTCTGCGTCTTGTCACTGCCCCCCTCCCACCCCTCCTCCGCTCAATCGTCGTTCTTCTTTTACCCCCAATAGCATCTTCGCGGTCCGGAGACACTCCTCCGTCCGCCCTCCACGACTAGTTCGTCTTTCCGCCTTCTTCCTCCATTCGGGGCTGGGGGAATGGGAGCGGAGGGGGTCAGGAGGGGGGCTATCTTAAGAGGCGAGGCGGGGCGGCGGATGGTATCGCTCCCTCTCGGCCGCTCTCGCGCGGCTCTCATCATAATAATAACAACTCTATTCCAGCAGATGACCAAAGTTCACATATTTTTCGCGGGGATTGCGTTCATTCTCCCTTCGCCTCGCCTTCTCCTCTGCTTCTCCCAGGCCATTGTATAAAATATAGTTTAAGCACAGTCTGGGGCCGAGGCCGCGAGCAGCAGCAGCCTGAGCCGAGAGGCAGGGCGGCAGGGCGACAGCGAGCCGGCCGGAGGAGCAGAGGTCTGCGGGCCAACATGTTCCGCCCAGATAAGGGAGGCTCCATTTTTATTGGCCTTTGCTCCAGGAGGCACAGGCTGGGCGGGGCGTGGCGGGGCGGGGCGCTCAGGACAGTTGAGCCGGCTCAGCGGCCTGTGCCGTGCTGTCACGACTCGCTACAGCCGTCGCCATCGCGCAGGCAGAGCGGCCGAGGGAGTCAATTTCAAACGTGGCCGTTCTTGAGTGCAATCACCACCCGCTTACGAGATGAACGATATATTTTCTTCAACAAAGTTGTTGAGTATACACTCGTTGAAACGGGAATTTTCAATCAACATGTGCTCGCTCGCTAAACACTAGCGTGAAATTCGAAAAAATAAAGTAAAAAAAAACGATTTTACGAAAATATTTGTCACTTTAAATTTAAAGTTTTTTTTTTTTTTCCCACGGGCTTTCTAGTGGCACGTCAAGGCCGGCGAGCATGATCATAGTTCCGTCCCCTTCCCGGCCGATTCCGCGGCCGACAACACATCGGATGTTGTTGTTTTCCCTCGGCGCTCCGCACTGCTCCACACACAGCTCCGCACACGGGGCGCCCAACCGCGTCCAACGCGGCCGTCGATGATTTGCATCGCCAAAGAAGCAGATCGTTTCCGGACGAGGCCGACAAGGCCGCCAAGTCGTTAGGCGGCCAGCTCCCACGGCAGTAGGCTGCTGCCGAACGGAGCCTCGTCGCTCTGTCTCTCTCGCACTCACGGTGCGTCCCTGGGGGTGCGAGAGAGACAGACATGACGCAGCGGGCGGGGCGGCGCCACCCCCAGCGTGACCAATGGCCGCACCCCATCGGGGCCGCCATGTAATGCCTGATTAGTTCCGCGCCTTTTACAAACTCGAGCAAGGCGGTGCTTTTGTCCCGCCACGCGCGGCGCTCGTAAAGTGAGGCCGCGGCGGGGAGTCGAACCCGCGGGCCAGCGCACGGTGGGCCAGAAGACCGGCGCAGGAGGCCGAAAGTCTAGACGCGTTTTGAGCTCCAGAGTCGCTAAACAGGACTCGAACCGAAACGTGTGACCCCCACCAATGGATTCCTCGTTCGGAGAGCAATCCATTGCAGGGGTCACACGTTCGGTCACACAGCGACTCGGAAGCTCAAAACGCGTCCGGGATTTGGACCGCCATCAACTGGTCTTCTGGCCCACTCTGCAGCGCGGCGCGAAGTCACGGAATCACAGATGCTCCGCTCACGAGGCGACGGTCGACATCGCTAATGGCGTGGGAGCAAGATTGCTGTCTTGGTCGCGTCCGAAAGCATGGCTTTCAGGAAACCACCGGCCGATCCTGATGAATTAATAAATCCGGCCGAACAGATAAATCCGGACGCATCCCCCATTTATAAATGGCAGCGCCCGGATCGGCCGTGCAATAAGTCACAACGGAGAGAGAGAAAGAAAAAAGAGGAGGAATCGGCATCGGAGAGGCGGAGGGAAAAAGATGAAAATAGTCGTCGGCAGAGAGGAGAGAAAGACAGCGCGGAATTGGAAAGAAAAAGCGGAATCTGATGCGGAGCGGGTTGGCGGCGACCGGCACGGCCTGCCGCCCGACGCCGAGGGATCGTCGCCCTGTCTCTCTCGCACTAATGGGGCGTGGCGACGGAGTGCGACGGCGACAGAGCGACGGGACGGGCCTTCGGAAACCAGGCGGCGGCGCGGCCACGGCTGGGACTCGCGGGGCGGTTCGCAACGGGCGTTCGCGTCTGGCCCTCAGCCTGCGGGTTGATTCCGAGGCGCCGTTTCTTCGCTCTGTCTCTCTCGCACCCCTAGGGCACGCCCCGCGAGTGCGAGAGAGACAGAGCGACGAAGCGATCCTCTGGAGTCTGGCCGACAGAATGATCACGGGATTTATGACCATCTGCCGCCGGGCGCCACGGAGCGCCAGGGAGCAGTGACATCGAAAAATTAAAATGTCCTTTGTGTGCGGCTGAGGCTGGCTCGGAGCGCGGCGCTCCGTCGCTCCGTCTCTCTCGCACTCGTTGGCGCGTCCACTGGGAGCTGGAAGGGGTCACCGGGCCCACTGCGAGGCCAGGAGGCCAGGAATCAGGTGTTTCACCCCAAGCTGGAGTCTACTCCGCTCTAGAGTGCGACACCGTGCAGGACAACACTGGCCTCAAAAATTTAAAATTAAAAAAAAAAAAATTAAAAAAATGGGAAGAGAAAAATTGCACGCAGGAAGAAGGAATGAGTTGGGCGGCGCGTCATGTCTGAAAGTCCGAAAAGCACTAGATTATTCCTGTTTATTTGGGCAACTCGGTTGGCGCCCGCGGTCTTTAATATGTAAATGTCTCCTTCACAAAGTTGAGCTTATTTCGCGCGGCGTGTCCTGCGAGCTGTTTGCCTCTTTTCTTTCTTTTTTCCTTTTATTTCTTTCTCCTTTTCTTATTTAATTCTCCGCCGCGCCTTTTGGGTGCTTTTGCGCGAGTTCCGCTGTAACGTCCGACCGCGCGACCCCCACCCCCTGCTCTCATTCGCCTCCACCAGTCGTCTATTGTTTTTCCACAGGCGGGAAAATCTTATTTCACGAAATTGCTCGAACATAAAAGAAGAGAAGGGGGCGGGGGTAGTAAGTGCGCAAAGACACCACGACGTGGCGCTACTCGGAGCGAGGGACGCGGCGACGGCGAAGCGCGCAGTGCATGAACGCGGACATTTTTATTCGTTCAAAAATTATTGCCACACCGAATTATTATCCACGCGAGTATCCGGCGCAGCATGGCTGTGGCTCCAGGCGAGGCTCCGGGTCACAGTGGGCCAGAAGAGCGGTGGAGGCGGTCAAAGTCCCGGACGGGTTTGCTGGCTATCCTGGGCCTCGGGCTGGGCTGCTGTATCTCGCGCCACCAGGTTGGCTATTCGTGGACCAGGCGCGCATCCGGGGGCCCCGGAAGGCGCTCCGCGGCGAGTCCTTCGCTACTGGAGGCCGGAGCCCCGAGAAGGACTCCGGTCCGGAGGGGGTGGAGGGGTGGCAGCAAAGGACGGCCAAAGGCTGCACGGCCAGCGGAAGGAAGCAGGATGTGCGACCCGGGGCAGGTGAGATCAGAGAAAGAGAGAGAGAGGGGGGGAATTCCCATGCGGTGGCTCAGCAACGAGGAAGACATAACTCAAATTCATTTTAAGCAGATATTAGAGAATCGAGCCCCCTTTCCCTTCATCCCCTGAGTCCGAAGAGCGCGGTTGTTCCGTGTCTCCGTTTTTCTCGCATGCCCCTAACGTGATTTCCGTGAGAACGAGAGGGACAGAGCGAAGAAGTGATCGTTCGGAATCCAGCGAACACACAGACACACACACAATAACACGCACACCCACACATACACGGCGCTTCCTGGGCAATCTGTGGCGCCGTGCCGCGGCCCTTAAGACCACCTTCGTGGCGCGGGGCGCGGCGGCGTGTGGGCGTGGCGCGGCGTGGCGCCTTCCTTGCCCCTAGCCAGGCCCTTGGCAGCGGACCAAGCAAAGTTGGTATGCACCCCAACCCCCTTGCGGTCATCTTCCAGGGAAACGCGGCCTGCGAGCTGCCACCGCAAGATGGCGGTACGGCGCCGTGCGCGCGGGGAGGCGCACAGTGGGCCGGAAGAACCGCGCAGGCGGCCAAAACTCTCGACGCGTTTTTGGGCTCCAGAGTCACGCTAAAGGGGGGGGAGGGGAGGGAGAAAGGGGAGAAGAAACTACGAACCGAACGTGTGTGACTCCACGAATGGATTGCTCTCCGAACGAGGAATCCATTGGTGGGGGTCACAAGTGAATCGTCGAGAGTTTTGGCCGGACCGCGGCGGTCTTCCGGGCCCACTGCGGGGCTATGCGCAGAGGAGCTCGCCGTGGGGGAACAAGCTGGCCGATTCGCGCCGGCCGCGGTAATTCACATGTCCGCGTTTGGACTCGGCCGGGGAGGCAGTGGACATGCGAAAGATCCGCCCCGCTCCGCCTGCAGCCTGATACACGCGAGTCGTTATCGCCGCTCTGTACTCTCATCGCACTCATGCTGCGCTCTGCTTAGGTGCGAGAGAGACAGAGCGAACGAGAACGACTCTCGGAATCAGGCTGCTTGCTTATGGCCATGGGAACGCGAAAGACTCCTCCGAATCACGGCCGCGCTGTGCGCTGCCGGTGGATGGACCACGCTTCCCGGGGAGAGGTTTCCGGGGACGCGAGGGAGGATGGCGCAG